>OZ012711.1:3819747-4389747 GCA_963942595.1 Cylloceria caligata
ACTCAACTTTGGTGTCACGTATTCACTGCAATATGACCCGCATAGCCCGATTCTGCGCTACTTGCAGTTTATTTAGCTGCGTTTCACCCGTACAAATTAATAAGGTCGCACAGTATTTAAAATGAGGTGTAATGATCGATTTATATACAATATATCTAGTATACGCTGATAAACTATTACCTATTTTATTCGAAAAACTTGTTTTTTTACCTAATTTTTTCAATATATAATTACAATGTTCTTCCAATCTTAATTTACTATCAATAATTACGCCGAGATACTTTATTTTTTCTGCTCGTTCTATCGGTGTTCCTCTGATACACGTTACCGCAATGTTCGCCCTTAGTTCTTTTCTTACAATTCTCACGACCATATATTTTGTCTTACTCGCTTTTAATTTTAATCCGTTAGCATTCATCCATTCTCCAACTAAATTAAGCATCATATTCATCTTTTGTTCGACTTCTTCGCAACTTACGCCAGTTATATATAATATGGTATCATCGGCGAACATTTTTATACTACATATTCATATACTCCTTCTGGACAACTTTTAACTATATCATTTATGTATATAGTAAACAGTAAAGGTTCCAATACAGAACCCTGCGGGTCTCCATATCTAGTTTTAATTAGTCCGGATACTATGTCACCAAAACGCACTTGTTGCCTTCTATTATCCAAATATGACTGAAACCATTCCAAAACATTTCCTCTTATTCCATGCTGGTATAATTTTTCTACTAATCTTTCTCTATTTACCGTCAAGCACGCTCCCTTCAGGTCCATAAATATTACGCCTACCATTTCTCCCTCACTGATATTAATTTCCATTCGTCCATAATCGTCTGAATCGCAGTTTCACACGAGTGTTGCTTTCTAAAACCCGACTGATGTTCTGTAATGATGTCATTACTTCTTAAATATATTTCCAATTGCTCTTTCACTACAAGTTCTAATACTTTTTCATACATGGGAAGAATATTAATTGGTCTGTATTCACTAGCAGTCCTAGGCTTGCTTACTTTTGGTAACGGTATAATCGTTGACGTTTTCCAATCATTTGGAGACTGACCAGTTCTTAAAGAATCATTAATTATACCGACAAATTCATTTTTTATCACATGAAATATTAACTTCAGCAACTCACTCGATATTTCCTCCTCTGTTCAATCATTTCGAAATCTTCTATAGTGTCTCTCGTTTCTATAACATAAATAGATTTTTTTGCCTGTTTTTCTCCTATCTCTTTCTGTAGAATTCACTATATTATCAATACTTTGTATTGTTACATAGTTACACTATCTAGCCTCTTTTATTATTTCGAACGGCTATAAGAGCCTAAATCACGTTCGGAAGCACCGAGTACATCGGGCCATCGCATCCGGACATGTAAGAAAAACTAGCTACGTCAGAGCTGTGAAATTCCCTCGCTGCCGAAAACAGCAGGTCAGCGACCAGCTGGCCTCGCTTGGAGGCGAGGGGAAGACGGGTGGCACGACAACGGTAGCTCGTATAATCATTAGAACTCGGTACATTTTAAAATCGAAGCCGTTAATGACGTAGAAGGGACAAGATTGGGGGGAAGGATATAAAGAGCCTGCATAGAAGAAAAAGCTCTCTTGGTACAAGTTTCTTCCGCACTAACGCATTTTGCACAAGTCTCGTCAGAGCAAATAAAAATGAAGCGATTGTTCTTAA
Source organism: Cylloceria caligata (assembly GCA_963942595.1). Classification (NCBI taxonomy): domain Eukaryota; kingdom Metazoa; phylum Arthropoda; class Insecta; order Hymenoptera; family Ichneumonidae; genus Cylloceria; species Cylloceria caligata. The sequence continues at coordinate 3,821,449 of OZ012711.1, forward strand.
AAGTTAAAGTTCGAGAATCAAATAAAATTACATCTCTTTAACACTAGAAAGACTGAAACTTAGTATATACCTATATTGCCCCAAAGCAGTCAAAATAACTGCATTGTGAAAGAATAACTAATGTGTAAAGAAATTTGTTTAAATTTAATTTTTAATATTTTTTATATTATTTACAGTCATATAACAAGTTATTAGTAAGTATTAACAATAAAAAAAAATTACTTCACTTGGAAAAAAAAATAATTTATGCATTATTTGTACATTTTGAGCAAATGAAAGTGGAAATCTTTTTATGTGTACATCTTCCGCAAACATACTTTTGACATTTTTCACATATATTATTTGTTTTGTTATTGTGGCAAAGTCCTACTTGACGAATTTTTCGTTTGTTAGAATATGTTGTACTAGCATATTACCCGTGCTTCGCCACGGGTATCTTTAAATGTAATTTCTAAATAGGTCAAAACAATGCCGCACATCCGTACTTAACGCTTACTTTTGCGTATAACGACTCTACAACGCGTTCTTGGCTTAAAAAGTAATATGATTTGATGTAATGTAATGAATACATTACATTACATTTGTCATTATAGTATAATACATTACATTACATTAAATCTTATTACTTTTTTGTTTTTTTTTTTTTTCTTCTTTAGTGCGGAAAAATCCTTCATGGACACCCCGGGTCCCTTGTAAGAGGACACCCGGGGTAGTGCCGGACTCCTACCGGCTAAAAAACCTCACTTTAACTTCTGTACCATGTGTTATGGATTATCCCAGGGATGGCTTCCCCTGTTCCCTACTCGGTGTCGTCCTTCCGTGTGCTGCGCACGTTCGATGGCTCGTCGTAGCCTATGAGACTCGGCACATCGTTGCACTTGAACGCGTAGTAGACCGCCCGCGTGGCGTCGTACCTGGCTTCTTTGCTTAATGTCACCGATCGTATCGTTTCGCTACCTGACGCGCACTCGCGCTAATTGTCTTCTCAGCTGTGGGGTTGGGGTTCCTTTCGCTATGGTGTTCCTCCCGCTTGGGTTGTCGTTAAAGGTCGACAATTTCTTGTTGTCGTCGAAGGGCTTTTTGCTTTTCCCCATCGTCGTGTCTTCCTTAGCTTCGCCTTCACTGCTAGTTTCATCTGGCGTTGTTCCTTCTTGCTTCTCGCTTCTTTCTTCTATGATTTCTTCTGCAATTTCTTCTGAATTTTGCTTTTGCTGCTTCTTTCTTCGTTTTTCTGCAATTTCTTTTGAATTTTGCTCTTGCTGCTCCTTTCTTCGTTTTTCCATAATTTCTTCTGAATTTCGTTCTTATTGCTTAAAGGTCAACAATTTCTTGTTGTCGTCGAAGAGCTTTTCGCTTTTCCCCATCGTCGTGTTTTCCTTAGCTTCGCCTTCACTGCTAGTTTCATCTGGCGTTGTTCCTTCTTGCTTCTCGCTTCTTTCTTCTATGATTTCTTCTGAAATTTCTTCTGAATTTTGCTTTTGCTGCTTCTTTCTTCATTTTTCTGTAATTTCTTTTGAATTTTGCTCTTGCTGCTCCTTTCTTCGTTTTTCCATAATTTCTTCTGAATTTCGTTCTTATTGCTTAAAGGTCAACAATTTCTTGTTGTCGTCGAAGGGCTTTTCGCTTTTCCCCATCGTCGTGTCTTCCTTCGCTTCGCCTTCACTGCTAGTTTCATCTGGCGTTGTTCCTTCTTGCTTCTCGCTTCTTTCTTCTATGATTTCTTCTGAAATTTCTTCTGAATTTTGCTTTTGCTGCTTCTTTCTTCATTTTTCTGTAATTTCTTTTGAATTTTGCTTTTGCTGCTCCTTTCTTCGTTTTTCCATAATTTCTTCTGAATTTCGTTCTTATTGCTTAAAGGTCAACAATTTCTTGTTGTCGTCGAAGGGCTTTTCGCTTTTCCCCATCGTCGTGTCTTCCTTAGCTTCGCCTTCACTGCTAGTTTCATCTGGCGTTGTTCCTTCTTGCTTCTCGCTTCTTTCTTCTATGATTTCTTCTGAAATTTCTTCTGAATTTTGCTTTTGCTGCTTCTTTCTTCATTTTTCTGTAATTTCTTTTGAATTTTGCTCTTGCTGCTCCTTTCTTCGTTTTTCCATAATTTCTTCTGAATTTCGTTCTTATTGCTTAAAGGTCAACAATTTCTTGTTGTCGTCGAAGGGCTTTTCGCTTTTCCCCATCGTCGTGCCTTCCTTAGCTTCGCCTTCACTGCTAGTTTCATCTGGCGTTGTTCCTTCTTGCTTCTCGCTTCTTTCTTCTATGATTTCTTCTGAAATTTCTTCTGAATTTTGCTTTTGCTGCTTCTTTCTTCATTTTTCTGTAATTTCTTTTGAATTTTGCTTTTGCTGCTCCTTTCTTCGTTTTTCCATAATTTCTTCTGAATTTCGTTCTTATTGCTTAAAGGTCAACAATTTCTTGTTGTCGTCGAAGGGCTTTTCGCTTTTCCCCATCGTCGTGTCTTCCTTAGCTTCGCCTTCACTGCTAGTTTCATCTGGCGTTGTTCCTTCTTGCTTCTCGCTTCTTTCTTCTATGATTTCTTCTGAAATTTCTTCTGAATTTTGCTTTCGCAGCTTCTTTCTTCATTTTTCTGTAATTTCTTTTGAATTGGCTCTTGCTGCTCCTTTCTTCGTTTTTCCATAATTTCTTCTGAATTTCGTTCTTATTGCTTAAAGGTCAACAATTTCTTGTTGTCGTCGAAGGGCTTTTCGCTTTTCGCCATCGTCGTGTCTTCCTTAGCTTCGCCTTCACTGCTAGTTTCATCTGGCGTTGTTCCTTCTTGCTTCTCGCTTCTTTCTTCTATGATTTCTTCTGAAATTTCTTCTGAATTTTGCTGTTGCTGCTTCTTTCTTCATTTTTCTGTAATTTCTTCTGAATTTTGCTCTTGCTGCTTCTTTCTTCGTTTTTCTGTAATTTCTTCTGAATTTCGTTCTTCAAGCTTCTCGCTTCTTTCTTCGTTTTTCTGCAATTTCTTCTGAATTTTGCTCTTGCTGCTCCTTTCTTCGTTTTTCTGTAATTTCTTCTGAATTTCGTTCTTATTGCTTAAAGGTTGACAATTTCTTGTTGTCGTCGAAGGGCTTTTCGCTTTTCCCCATCGTCGTGTCTTCCTTAGCTTCGCCTTCACTGCTAGTTTCATCTGGCGTTGTTCCTTCTTGCTTCTCGCTTCTTTCTTCTATGATTTCTTCTGCAATTTCTTCTGAATTCTGCTTTTGCTGCTTTTTTCTTCGTTTTTCTGTAATTTCTTCTGAATTTCGTTCTTCTTGCTTCTCGCTTCTTTCTTCGTTTTTCTGTAATTTCTTCTGTAATCGTTTGGGTCTCGTCTTCCACTACGCATAGTGGTAGATCGGGTACGAGTACTCCATCGATACTTACGTCGGCGATCGATTGTCCTGACGATTCGTAAATACCAGATGACTTCCCCCACGCGCTACTATTACTGCCTTTGTCCTTACTTTGTAGTATCACACTTTGTCTTTATTTTACATGTTGTCTTTATTTTAAACTTTGTCTTTATTTTACACTTTGTTTTTATTTTACACTTTGTCTTTATTTTACACTTTGTCTTCAATTTACACTTTGTCTTTATTTTACACTTTGTCTTTATTTTACACTTTGTTTTTATTTTACACTTTGTCTTTATTTTACACTTTGTCTTCAATTTACACTTTGTCTTTATTTTACACTTTGTTGCGAAATCTTTTTTCCCGCCTGTTGCACGCACCCGTTGTGCGTCGATGCTCGTCTCCTTTCACGTTGTTGCGAATTCTTTTTCCCGCCTGTTGCACGCGCCCGTTGTGCGTCGATGCTCGTCTCCTTTTCGCACGATATCACACGCCTCTACTTTATTTGCGATAATCCCACTTCAATAACGCTGGATTGTTATGGATTATCCCAGGGATGGCTTTCCCTATTCCCTACTCGGTGTCGTCCTTAACCGAGGTGGTCCTTAACACATGTCATAACACTGGAGGACTTCTTTGTAGACCACATTAGTAGTTCTTCCCTGAAGTGGTAGAATCACCAGGCTGCTTGGTGAGCTCACTCTGGAGCAGGCCACATAAAACTGTCCATGTGAGAAACACTCCTCCCTTAAGTCAATCCCTGCCATCTTCAGCGACTGCCCCTGGGACTTGTTGATGGTCATAGCAAAGCAGACCTTGAGGGGGAACTGCAGCCTCTTGAACTCGAAGGGGTACTCTGATGGTATGAGTGGTATGCGTGGTACAAATACCGACTCCCCTCGAGCACAACCAGTGAACACTGTGGCCTCAATAACGTTTCTATAAAGGGCCTTCACTCGTAGCCTGGTGCCGTTGCAAAGTTTGGGCGGGTTGAGATTCCGCAGCAACATCACTGGAGCCCCCACTTTGAGGAGAATCTTGTGGGGTGGGAATCCAAGAGGGTTGAGGGAATTGAGAAACTCCACGAGGTAATGGACGGCGTCATCCATTTGCATTACTGAATCCACAGACCTATATTCCATTTCTGCCTCTTCGAACGAATTAAGTAGAATGTCATTAATGATGGCAGCGTTATCATTCTTGGGGGTCAGAATGGCACGCTCGCACAGCCAGTCCATAGACTTTTCCTTGATATCGGCTATATCTGGGTATATTCTGGTTGAAAGGTCTGTTAGGGTCATCACTACTGCGCCCAGGCCTATAGGGATAGTCACCTTTCCCTCGGACTCAGGATATTCTCCATCCCCTATTTTCAGTAGAAGTTCGGAAAATTCCGCAGCGGAGACATCACCTCTCAAGTGGACCCTCATGTTCTTCCTGAGAGAAAGTTTGCAGATAAAGGGCCATAAATATGACGCCTTGATGCACGCCTTAATCTCGTCCGCTCGAGTTCCCCTTGGCACTACTGGCAAAGTTTGCCGAAAGTCTCCAGCAAGCAACACAGTGACTCCCCCCATCACTCCATCGTTGCCTCTGATGTCTTTGAGGGTTATGCTCAGTGTCTCAAAACCCTGCTTGTGCGCCATGGTGCTCTCATCCCAAACAATGAGCTTACAATCTCTCAGCACTTTGGCCATATTGCTTTGTTTTGAGATGTTGCACAGAGGTGTTTCTGCATGAATGAGATTGAGGGGCAGCTTGAAGGCAGCGTGGGCTGTCTTGCCTCCCCCCAATAGCGTAGCAGCGATGCCAGAGGATGCGACAGCCAAAGCGATGCCACGATCACTCCTTACCTTCGCCAGGAGCAAGTTGATGAGGAAAGTCTTCCCAGTACCACCAGGAGCATCTAAGAAAAAAACCTGCCCAGCACCTGACTCAACGCTGCTAAGGATCTGCCGATAGACAGCGAGCTGCTCATCCGTTAGTAAACCCTCGTTATTCGATACCACTTGTGCCAAGGCGTTTGTATCGTAGCTGGTCTCCCTCAGATAGTCCTTATTTCCCAAAACTTTTCCAGACCTTGTTGGTTGAGGCAAGCCGTACTGAGGCAAACCCTGTCCTCCCAAAGCTAACACTGCGTCCTCAATCAGCACCAGGCATCTATTGTACACCTGCTCCTTCATCTGCTGCGCACTATCTTGCAACTCTCTTTCCACCTGCCGCGTGATATCTTCTGAAAAACTGTCTTTGTACTTTTCCCAAAGACTAAGAGGATCAGAGAGTTGACAAAAAACCAACATCACTGTGAAGAGCTCTCGGAGCTTAAACGGAAAATCACACAGGGCAGCTTCCCCCAAAGTACTATCCCAGTGATTGTCATCCTCCAGCAAACCTAATGCCTTGCATGTAGACTGGAATGTAGGATGAAGGACACCATTTACAATCTTCAACTCTGAAAAAGACGTTGGGCGTCGAACCTCATGTAGCAACAGACGGAGATAATAACATTCGGTGTTACTTGGGTGGATGGTGTACACCCTCCCCAGCGCATTGCCTCTCTTCACTCCTGACCAGCCATCGACATCGTTCCCTTGCTTCCTTCTCCCAAACTTGTAATTTTCCCATACAAAGTAAGAAGGGACCTCAGAGTACAGGAGGGTTTTTGCAAATTCGTCATTTTTGCAGAACTCGAAAAAAGCCAAGAGTGTTGTCTGAGGAGGGTTGCTAAGCTTCTCGGCCAAGTTGTCGGAGTTGAAGTACACACGCTGACCATTCTCGAGGTGAACAGCCAGATGAAAAATAGTGGGATACCTCTCATGAATAGGGAACGCTAATATCCTCCAAACCGCCTCCGAGCTACTAATGTACCGCCCACTCTCATACATCTTTACTTCATCCTTCTCATTCTCCAGAGCAAAAGACGCCTGGTCACTGCCCTTGTTCACGTACTTGCAAATGTATTTAATGGACTTAACAGAGTTACATAATTCTACATTGATGTGAGCATCGAAAGTGCGTGACAAGACAGGGTTGTAGGGCACCACCCAGCGGTTGTCCAGTTTTATCCTATTGATTTCTACAGTGAAGCCACCGTCAGCTGGAGACCTCCTACGATACTGCGGATATGTATCGTCTCCTGTCTGAGTGTTCTTGAGAAGTGGCCGAGGATACTTCTTGCTGCAACTACCTCCTTTCATGCAAGGCGAATTGTAATTCAAGCTGCCGCAGGGCCCATGAATCATGTTGGCCTTGACAATGTTGTGGAGGAGAGGATCTTTCTCAGGATCAGGTATTTCAGCACAGATGACTTTGTCGATCATGTCAGAGAAGATGCGCTGCTCTAGCCACAGCAATATGTGAATGTGAGGCAGACCCCGCTTTTGCCACTCGACAGAGTACATAAAACACCGTACTCTACCAAACAGACTGCCCTTGTTTAAAAGAGATATCATCTTCTTCACCTTGAGATGGAATACCCTGGCTATGATGTCATGACGATCGTGAGACTTTTGCCCAGGCAGCAGTATATTTGTGATATCCTTCCACCTGGGATTACAGGTGAAAGTGATGAACAGATCAGGACGGCCGTAATGGCGAACATATGTCATGGCGTCTTGAGTCCGCTCATGCATATAGCGAGGTCCCCCAGTGAATGATGAAGAAAGCACCACCATTTGACCCAGCTGAGCAGCGTCAGCATCCTGTCCATTCACAGCGTCCTTTAGGTGAATATAGCTGTCTGCCCTCAGCTGCGCCTGATTGTTCCTGATGTAATTCAACCTCTCAGTCTCTATTTTGGCATACATGTCAACCAGAAATTGACTGAAAAGGGAGCGGAAGTACAAAATATGGTTGACCTCCCCTTGCCTGACCATAATACGATAAGAGTAAAACCTCGCTGCGGAGACTGTCTTATTGAGGAGCAACTTGGTCTTAGGATCGCGCTGAGGCAAGGCAATAGAGTACCCATCCTCGCCACGGCAAAACAGAAGCGGATACTGCAAGGCGTCGTATGATCGATAAATTTCACTAATGCGCTGCAATGTGTTGTTATGGCTCTGCAGCACAATGTCTCGATGCTTGAATTGCTGACCAACAATCACCAGAGCTACCTCATTTGCTGTTGGTGCATTGAAGCGACCTCCATGAGCGTCAGCTGGCTTTTTATCTGCATGGATAACGACTTCGAACTTCTCGCAGGTTGGAGCTACCTTGTCCATGGCAGTCTTCAGATCCTTTATATAGCTATTGATGTCGTGTAGCATCCTCTGCAGTTGTTTGACCAATCCCTGTTTGACGTCAGAAAATTTGCTGCACCTCAAGCGTACTTCCCTTTCGTCGTCGCCCACAAAATACATTTGCAGAAATTGGGCTTCCTGTTGAGGTGCTGGCAGCAGACTTCCTATCAAATGATACACCTGCCCCTGAACTTTAAAAGTCGGTATGAAGCCATCTCGTAGAACCTGCTTAGCCCCAAATGATGTCATGTTGAAGCAGCTATTATACTTCCGAATACGTTCCATGAAGTGGACGTGCTCAGGGTGGATATCCATTACCAGGCTGTAAAGAGGCTCAGGCAGAGGTTCGAAGGGCGGAAGCTGCACCTTGCCAGCGCTGCAGCACATGCCGCGGGGCTCTTCCTTCCACTTCAAAGCATTGCAATATATGCATTTGTGGCTCATAGTACCCAGATCTACTAAATAGGAGTCGAGCTGGGAAAGAGGTAGTCAGATAAACACTTCTTCAGGTTCACGTGGCAGGTACGCATCGAAATGGCCACTAGAAAGGTCCTGCGAAAAACGTAACCTCCTCACGGGATGACCTTCAGCACCGACACTCGCATAAAGCTCGCCATTGCGGTAAACTTCGAAGACGAACTCGAACAATTGGCCAGCCGCCACAAGTTCGCATAAACCACCATAAGTAGAGGGTCGGGACATGTGAGCGAGGTACTCAGCGGAGCTGGTGTAGTTATTCCCCTCGCTGTTGTGGGACATGATGGAGAACTCCTCCCAGGTGTCCACCACGTGCCTGACGATTAGCTCACGCACCTCCCTAGCCAATAACTGATTATAATATATAAGATATGAGAGGGACCGGAACAGGCAAGCTCCGTCTCCCGTGATGGGGATAATAGTGTGAGGCACCATCTCCCCATTAATATTTAAAAATTCAATTGACATACTAAAAAACAATGAAGAGAAAAGACAAAACTTATAGTTAGTGAGTCAGTGAGTCAGTCAGGACTTATCTTTTTATGTAGATAGATTTCTCTCGCGTCTCTTCCGTCTCCCTCTCGCGTCTCTTGCGTTTCTCACGTTCTTGGTGTCTCTCGCGTTACTCTCTCTCTCTCTCGCGCGTCTCTCTCTCACATATCTGACGTTGAAACAAAAAATAACCGAAATTTTACAAAGCTTATAGTACCGGAACCGGAACCATACCGTTATGCGTTTCGGATAGTAAACTCAATATACGTAAAATATACGCCATGTATATACATCAAATCCGTGTACATACGACTCACGTAGATGAATATATGATACATTTACGAATATTCTAAGAATATCGTGTGAACATATGTAGTATGCATATGCATTTCGGATAGTAGCCTCAATATACGTAGAATATACGCCCTTGCAACTTACGCGTTTACAATGAAATATTGCGAACGACGAAGTGTCGTATACGATGAAACTATCTATATGTATATGAACATATACATATAATGTTCGGCTAATATACATATGTATATTGTTTGAATATCCACTGAACATACAGCGCGTTGCATTCGCATATCCCTACGATATGCAATGTACGTCGTTTGTGTATCACTGTATGTACATAGGATATCTCATATCCGCGGATGTATATAGGCAATGTATATACACTGCATGTCAAAATGCTATCTGGGACAGCACAGAGAGAAATACAATATGCAACAAATTCACAAATTATTTCTCAAATATCGCAAAAATTTTCAATAGCATATAATACATTTTGTTAAGGAAAGTCAACAATCATTTATCAAAAATCGTAAAAATAACAGTGTTATTGAAAAAACTTTAAGTCCAATTAACATTCGTAAAAACGACACAAAACGAAATACGATATGATACGATATGATATGATATGATACGATATGAAACGAATTTTTTTCAGAGGATGAAGGGGGTGGTTTTCAGGGGTGAGATATATACAGTCGCCTTCCTTTGGTCTTCAACAATATTTGTATAAGGTTTAGTTGAAATCAGTTGATTCGCGTGAATATTTTTGAAGAATCTTTTTTTAGGGGGTGAAGAGGGTGGGGTTTAGGGGTGAGATATATCCAGTGACTTTCCTTAGGCTCTTAACAATATTTGTGCTTGGTTCAGTTGTAATCGGTGAAGGCGTGTGGATTTTATTAAGAATTTTTCTTTAGGAGATGGAGGGGGTGGTTTTCAGGGGTGAGATATATTCAGTGACCTTCCTTAGGCTCTTAGCAATATTTGTGCTTGGTTTGGTTGTAATCGGTGAAGACGTGTAGATTTTATTAAGAATCTTTTTTTAGGAGATGAAGGGGGTGGTTTTCAGGGGTACGATATATACAGTCGCCTTCCTTTGGTCTTCAACAATATTTGTGTAAGGTTTGGTTGAAGTCAGTTGATTCGCGTGAATATTTTTGAAGAATCTTTTTTTAGGGGTTGAAGGGGGTGGTTTTCAAGAGTGAGATATATTCAGTGACCTTCCTTAGGCTCTTAACAATATTTGTGCTTGGTTTAGTTGTAATCGGTGAAGGCGTGTGGATTTTATTAAGAATTTCTTTTTAGGGGATGGAGGGGGTGGTTTTCAGGGGTGAGATATATTCAGTGACCTTCCTTAGGCTCTTAGCAATATTTGTGCTTGGTTTGGTTGTAATAGGTGAAGGCGTGTAGATTTTATTAAGAATCTTTTTTTAGGGGATGAAGGGGGTGGTTTTTAGGGGTACGATATATACAGTCGCCTTCCTTTGGTCTTCAACAATATTTGTGTAAGGTTTGGTTGAAGTCAGTTGATTCGCGTGAATATTTTTGAAGAATCTTTTTTTAGGGGTTGAAGGGGGTGGTTTTCAAGAGTGAGATATATTCAGTGACCTTCCTTAGGCTCTTAACAATATTTGTGCTTGGTTTAGTTGTAATCGGTGAAGGCGTGTGGATTTTATTAAGAATTTTTTTTTAGGGCATGAAGAGGGCGGTTTTCAGGGGCGAGATATATACAGTCGCCTTCCTTTGGTCTTCAACAATATTTGTGTAAGGTTTGGTTGAAATCAGTTGATTCGCGTGAATATTTTTGAAGAATCTATTTTTAGGGGGTGAAGAGGGTGGGGTTTAGGGGTGAGATATATCCAGTGACTTTCCTTAGGCTCTTAACAATATTTATGCTTGGTTCAGTTGTAATCGGTGAAAGCGTGTGGATTTTATTAAGAATTTTTCTTTAGGGGATGGAGGGGGTGGTTTCAGGGGTGAGATATATTCAGTGACCTTCCTTAGGCTCTTAGCAATATTTGTGCTTGGTTTGGTTGTAATCGGTGAAGGCGTGTAGATTTTACTAAGAATCTTTTTTTAGGGGATGAAGGGGGTGGTTTTCAGGGGTACGATATATACAGTCGCCTTCCTTTGGTCTTCAACAACATTCGTGTAAGGTTTGGTTGAAATCGGTCAACGCGTTCAGCTTTGTATGGCCGGACAGACAGACAGACAAACATTCATTTTTTTTATATATAAGATGAATGTTTGTCTGTCTGTCCGGCTATACAAAGCTACACGCGTTGACATTTGTTAATAAATAAAATATTTATCGAAGACGACAGCATTTCGGCAATAGTGCGCCTTAAGCCCATTTCTACGAAATAAACAGTCATATAATGACTGTTAGATCTCTTGTTTTTCTTCTTCATATATTTATACAGTCTTATGCATATTTATTTGATTTTTTTTAATATGGATTTGGCCCTTTACGGCCGATGAGGGCAAAATGCTGAATTATGCTTTGCAGAATTCTGTTTGCAAATACGTAAAATCATATTTAACCCTTTTACACCCCCTAAGGGGTGGAATTCCTAAAAATCCTGAAATTAGTTTTTAGACATTTGTTTGAGTAACATTTGCAAGCGAAAACCAAGGCGATATCTCATCGTGCCTAAGACATATGGAGAAACACGTAAAAACAGATTTATCCCTTTTACACCCCCTTAAGGGTGGAATTTCTAAAAATCCTAAAATCGGTTTCTGAACATTTATATGAGTAACATTTGCAAGCAAAAACCAAGGCGATATCTCATTGTGCCTAAGAGAAATACGTAAAAATATATTTAACCCTTTTACACCCCCTTAGGGGTAGAATTTCTAAAAATCCTAAAATCGGTTTCTAAACATTTGTATGAGTAACATTTGCAAGCAAAAACCAAGGCGATATCTCATCGTGCCTGAGAGAAATACGTAAAAATATATTTAACCCTTTTTCACCCCCTTAATCGTGGAATTTCTAAAAATCCTGAAATTGGTTTTTGAACATTTGTACGAGTAACATTTGCAAGCAAAAACCAAGGTGATGTCTCATCGTGCCTAGGAGATATTGAGAAATACGTAAAAAACATATTTAACCCTTTTACACCCCCTTAGAGGTAGAATTTCTAAAAATCCTAAAATCGGTTTCTAAACATTTGTATGAGTTACATTTGCAAGCGAAAACCAAGGCAATATCTCATCGTGCCTAAGAGATATAGAGAAACACGTAAAAACAGATTTATCCCTTTTACACCCCCTTAGGGGTGGAAATTCTAAAAATCCTAAAATCGGTTTTCAAACATTTGTATGAGTAACATTTGCAAGCAAATACCAAGGCGATATCTCATCGTGCCTAAGAGAAATACGTAAAAACATATTTAACTCTTTTACACCCCCTTAGGGGTGGAATTTCTAAAAATCCAGAAATTAGTTTCTCAACATTTGTATGAGTAAAATTTGCAAGCATAAACCAAGGCGATATCTCATCGTTCCTAAGAGATATTGAGAAATACGTAAAAACATATTTCACCCTTTTACACCCCCTTAGGGGTGAAATTTCGAAAATTCCCTTCTTAGTGAGCGTCTATGACACGAAGGGAATATATCCCTAGAATTTCGAGTTTCTAGGCCCAGGGGTTTGGGCTGGGCGTTGATGAGTGAGTGAGTGAGTCAGTGAGTCAGTGAGTCAGTCAGTCAGGACTTTTCTTTTTATATATATAGATAGATAGATAGATTTGATGATGTTACAGTTGATCTTTGTGGGTCTTCATGTTCTGATGAATTTTTTCGTCTTGCAGGTCTGTAATCGGTGAAAAGCTGTTCTGCTAATTGAAACAAGAACTGTTTTCGTTGTATTTGTATTCCTGTCACTTCTTTGTAAAGGATCCAAGCATTTATAGTGTTACGTCAAAATCGCGGCCTAGCTTACGAACCCACGAATTTAACATAGATTTCACGTTTCGGTGTATCTTTTCCGTGCTCTGGTCAAGGAGAATAAATTCTCCCTTTACCACACCCGACGAGAAAATACCGAAGACGCAAGCCCGTTTTTGAGTCTAACCTCGCGGAAAATTACTCGGGATAGGGCTGGAGTGCGTTTTGTTCTTGGTTGGGGATAATCACTTCACGAATAATGGGGAGGGAGTTAAATGACAATTTCACGCGGAGCAAGGTTTCACTTTAATTGGGAATTGAAAATTATACTTACGGTTGTTTGTTGCTGTGGTTCTTACTGTTGAACGTTATATGGACGTAGATTAGTGTAGTCAGACAGACTAAAAATCGAACGTAGGCGTTGGTGCGTATTAATAATTATTTATTGAAATAAAACTACATGAGTAGTTTAATGTTGCACGTTCAATATCCCCGATTTTACAGGGGTTAATAATTATAAGTACTGTACTCTTACTCTGTACTACTTGAAACTATACTTTGTGAAAATTAAGCCGTGGTGAAAAATTATCGTGCTGGACTGCTTTATTTCCCGGCAAACAGTACTACTTGTTGCCTTGGAAAAATTCTATTTCACTGCCGGCGACTTATTGACTGCCAGGCTAGTGATTAGTCCTCTACTTGACCCCCTGTGAATCTGTGTCGAAGTTGACTCCCCGTGAAACTGTGTCGCCGGCCGATTTTCGCGGCCTTTTATAGGGCTCCTGAGCGTCGAAAATTCTTGTCGTCAAGCGCGTAAAAGAAGAGAAGGGATAAAACCCTATCCTGATTATAAGAATTTCCCCGTGGTCTATCTCGACCATACACGTATTCACTCCCCTTACTCCGCAGAGTAGCTTCTCGACATGCAGAGCCATAGATCTATGCAAGTGCATCGGTATGGCGCGCTCTGATTTGTCCGCGCGATGTGCTACACAGAGGACCACGCGATTAGGTGAGGGAACGCGTTCGAAGCGTTTTTCCCCTGAAAATGAGGCGATTTTTACCACCCCGCTTCTTGGCCTACTTTCAATAGAATTTCCTAGTTTAGGTAATATCCTTATGCTCGCTTCTCTGTAGATGTGTCTATGGTAATGGCTTAGTTTTTCAGCATTTTTACGGAACTTAAATAAATCCTTCATACGAAACCACTAATAATAATTTTGTTACAGCTTCTGTAGTTAATTTTGACGTATGCAACCTGATTTCTGCGTTAATCTCTTATTGGTATAAATGGTTTTGTTGAGTTATGGCTTATTCCAAGCATCATTGGTTATTCGTTAAATTAGTGATTACTCTAGTTATAGCTAATAAGTTTTCTTAGATAATTTGTTACTTAGACGTTAGATTTCTTACAGTTAATAAGTTTTCTTAAATAATTTGCTAATTAGACGATTATTCTCGTGCTATAGAAACGAGAGCGAGAGAGAGAGAGATAGAGATTTTACTTGAGAACGACTCGTCTAACTTGGTTACTCGTACATTTTGTTCGTACGCAAGTCGGCTAGATCGCCGTTCAGCCCTAGCGATAAGGCGTTCGTCGTGGCGCAGAGAGTCGCCCCAGCCTCGCTTTCCTGCAGAGGAAGCTCTATTGAAACGCGTTACCATTTTCTCTCTTTCTCGATTCGTTTTACTTTTAGTATTTAGCTGTAAAACAATCTTAACATTTCATTTTATCCTGTCTATATATGTGTAATGTATTCCATATAAATAACTTGATGGTAAAATGAGTATGTCTATGCATGGAAACGAGAGAGAGAGAGAGAGAGAGAGTTCTTCTCTTGAGAACGACTCGCCTAACTTGGTTACTCGTACATTTTGTTCGTAGCCAAGTCGGCTAGATCGCCGTTCAGCCCTAGCGATAAGGCGTTCGTAGTGGCACAGAGAGTCGCCTAGCCTCGCTTTTCTGCAGAGGAAAATTTGTTGAAACATGTTATAGTTTTTCTCTCTTTCTCGTTTAGTCTTACTTATGGGTGTTCAGCTGTAAAATAATCTTAACATTTCATTTTATCCTATATATATATGTATAACATATTCCATATATATAATTTACTAGTAAAACGAGTAATTTTATACATGAAAACGAGAGAGAGCGAGAGAGTTCTTTTCTTGAGAATGACTCGCCTAGCTTGGTTACTCGTACATTTCGTTCGTACCCAAGTCAGCTAGATCGCTGTTCAGACCTCGCGCAAGGCGTTTTCGTTGCGCGGAGAGTCGGCCAGCCTCGCTTTCCTGCAGCAGAAGCTTCATTGCAACTCAATTTTAGTCTCATCTCTTTCTCGTTTTTCTGTCTATTTTTCGCTATTTTACCATAAATTAATCCTAATATTTCCTTTATCCTTTCTATATAGGCATAACGTGTTCTATATATTTATGATGGTGTTTTTACTATAAATTACAATATTTTACGAGAGACATGTTAATATATAGACATAACATGTTTTATATATTTATGATGGTATTTTTACTATAAATTCCAATATTTTACGAGAGACATATTAATGTAATCCCAAGAGAAAAGGGGAATTAATCCTGATGTACTGATCTTTCTTCTATTACCCGACTATACTTGGTAAGCTCATTAATTCGACGTGGGTTGTACTCGTTTTCGAGTGACAGCCATGGGTAGTTTCCATATGGAAGCATAATTGTTCTTTTTGCTGCTGATATTTTATCTACAGTATTCGTGTAAACATTTTAATAGTCATAACTCTTTCGTTTAAATCAATAGTTCCTCTGCTTTTGTTAATTGTTTCGCTTAGTTAATAATTGTTCGTGATTTCATCATCTTTGTAAAGAGAGAGAGAGAGAGAGAAGACTTCAGGCAAGAGCGAGAAGAAAGGGTGCGGTCGCTTGGTCACGTGATAGCGTTCCCTCCAACCGCTCCCTTATGACCAACAACGCCCCGACGGCGACTAGCTGAACCCCTGGTCTAGGATTGAGGGTAAGGCCGCGCTGAATCATAGATCCATAAATGGCAGTCGATAACCGGGTCTACGCAGTAGATCCCATGGTTTGAAAGTTTGCCTTTTGACCGGGAGCGCCGAAAAATTCCATCTTTACAAGATTAATTCCTCCTGGGAGACGGTCGGTAGGGCCGCATCTTCACCCTGTTCCGATCTCCGTCGCTAAAATCGCTCTCCTCTCCTCTTAAGAAGTTCGAGAATAAAAGAAAAATGTGAGAGGTTACTTTTACTGTAGCGAAACTAAAACAGAAGAACTTTAACGTAATCGAAATAAAAAAAGATAAATGCGACGTTACGTCAGGACGTAACAATAGCAGCCAAATCTAAAAAATTGAAAAATATTTGGAGGGACCATCTACGAGAACTAGATTTTACTGTATATTTTCTGGCCATTTGATCCGCCACATCAACACCAAATTTTGTTTTGTTATAAAATTGAATAGAGTCCGGTAACATTTTTTTATTACTTTTATCAATTTTCACAAATTTATACCTGGAACTTAGAACAGCTACTCTTTTATTCGGTTTGCTTTTATATATTGTAAGGACGCAATTTTCTGATTTATATAGGAGAGTGGAAAAACGAGGCATGATATCCTTCGTTTGTTTGGCTGCTTTGGGTAGTTCTCTTTTATTTCCTCTAATAGCTCCAACTAGTGTTGTTTTTTGCCAATAATTTCGTCGTTAGTGACATGCTAGTGAAAAAGTTATCGGTCGTGATATTCCTTCCACAGCTTGTATATGGCTCGACAAGTTTCAGAACAACTTGTTCACTGAGAAGCATTGACGATGGTCGTTATTCATCTTTCCCCAAGTAAGGAAAACCTGGCCTGGCATAAAGATTCGAATAACAAGTACTACGAACTGGTCATATAAGAAATTTACTCAATTCAATAATAAAAGTCATTTGATTATTTAAAATTTCCCAAGTAGTCAAAATGACTGCTTTTGGGCAATACAGGTATAACACATATATTTTACCGGAAATGAAGGAGGGGGGAGTAAACTACAATGATTAATAAACGCATTTATATGTTGTACAAAAAGTCACAAAATTCTAAGAAGCTGTGTCATTATATACATAATTGTTTTTCTAATTGAAATTGAAAAGCAGTCAAAATGACTTCCTTAGGCAATCTAGTGTTAAGGGGTTATACGCAGTTATGAGGAAAAAAAAGACGATTTTGCAAGGATTTATCCTGAAGAGACTTTTGAATTTATTAATTTGAAAATTTTTGTGGTTATAAAAGCATCCTTCAAGAACGTAAACAAATTTTTTATTTATAAAAATGTTGATTATAGAGGGCGCTGCAGGCGATTTCAGGAACCTCCTCTAAACAAAGACGATTTACGGTGTACATCGTAACTCAAGATGGGGTTATCTGAAATCAAAAAACCGAACAAATTTCGTTAATATATTAGATTATCTAGTAATTAATCGGTCGGCTAATCAAAATATTGAATTTTCACAAAATGGCGGCTTCTCAAAAAATGGTTTTGATTTTTTATGTAAAATTTGGCCTTAAATTGTTTATAAAATGGAAAATAAGTATCGGCTTGACAAAAGAAACGATTAATTACTAGAAAATGTATCTAAAAAGATTGTGTTAAAATTTTAGACCGATCGAACAAGCCGTTTTTGAGATATCGTGTACACCGACTTGAAAAATGCTGTTTTGAGAAAAACGCGTTTAAAGTTTCAAAACCGGTTCACACATAGAAAAAAATTTTTGTTCAACTTACATGGTGTCGTCTATTCCAGGGCCATATAATAAACCCTCCATTTCTTCAGCAGCCTTCAGCAATTCAATTTGGTGCTGTCTTCGAGCCATCCTTCCCTCTCGTGTCGCTTCGTGCGCTCTGCGCTTGGATAGCGTAACGCGCTCTTTGTCCTCCTTTTGTACATATGCATGCGCATTGGGCCCCAAAGACAGTCCCATTGCATTCATATGGTACAAAAGTGAAATTGAACCTTCATTAAACATACTGGCGGCGATATTTGCGGCCATTTCAACAATTTTTGAGCGACGTGGAATGATTTTTGGCGTAATTTTCCAGATGTTTTGGTTGTAACTCTCGTTATTATTTTGTGTAAAGCCGCCTACACATCGTTCCAATAATGTCTCGCTGCTGAGGTCTTCGTAAATTGGACGCACAGCTTCAGCAACATCCGTGGGTAATGGCTGGTAATCGTGCTCAAATTCGGTCATTTTCGCAGAGGCGCTGAAGCTGCTTCGTCCGTCTCAGCTTTACTCGGATTAAAAACGTTTTTCCGTTTTCGATTTCTTGATTTGTGCGCGTTTGTAACAGAACGCCGTTCTCTACTTACTTTCATATTAAATTATTATACTATAATTCACAATTATCTTAGAAATCCGAACGAAATATTGCAGAAAATACGGAAACGAACGCACTTCTTCACTGCTTGCCTCGGCTGTATATACTGAATAAACGTCTAGAAACCGTTGAATTTTGCTCTCAGGTACAAGGAAAACACTACTACACTCTCACACAATGTATAAGAATACAGTACACAGGTATATAAAAGGAGCAACGGTCCAGGTAAACAGCTGCCGCTTGAGCCTCTGCCTCACCTACTTTCAAACGCGCCAAGGCGTCTCTACATATATAGGTATAACTCCGAAACTATTGCTCGGATCGACTTGAAATTTTGTGTGTATACTTTTGAATATATGTACATTACAAAAATGCAATAAAAAAAATTTTTGAAAATCATAATTGCGTTTACCCCCTCAAAATTCGTGGTTCCCGAATTAAAAAAAGAAATTGAGTCGGTGGAAACAAAGACTGGGGAAGGAGAAAAGACAGGCAAGTCATTTGGGGGGGGGTTTGAAAAATTTTCTCTCTTTTGAAAAATCGATTTTTTTTTGTTATCTTTTTTTATAGTTAAACATTTCAAGAATATAGTCTCAAAAGTCTAGTCAGTCTCCTCTTGGAAAGACAGCGCTCAGCTGGCGAGCAGGTATATAGTTTATTCGCCTGGGGATCGTTCTGGCCTATTGTTCCGTTTCGAAAAATTGCTATTTAGTAAAGACAGGTAACTAAAGCCGTAAATATTAGGTGCGCAGCTAAGTTCCCGCTGTTTTTTTTTATGTAAATGCAACTTTATTGCGAAAAAATGTTTACAAATGAATCATTCAAAATATTGCCCATCGCTAGCGACAACTTTTTCCCATCTTTCTGGCAGAGCTCGAATACCGTCACGGTAGAAGTGTTCGTCTTTTGAGGCTATCCACGAATTAAGCCATTTTGAGATGTCTTCGTATGAGCTGAACTGCTGATTAGTCAGACCATGTGCCATAGAACGGAACAAGTAATAATCGGACGGCGCAATATCTGAGGAATGTGGCGGGTGGGGTAGAACTCCCCATTTGAGCGTTTCTAAGTAGGTTTTCACGGGTTTGGCAACGTGAGGCCGAGCGTTGTCATGCTGTAGAATCACTTTTTCGTGCCTCTGTTCGTATTGTGGCCGCTTTTCGCGCAGTGCTCGGGAAAATGGCATCAATTGAGTTCGATACCGTTCTCCAGTGATGGTTTCGTTCGGTTTCAACAGCTCATAATAAATAACACCGCCCTGGTCCCACCAAATACACAGCAAAATCTTCGCAGCGTGAATATTCGCCCGAGTCGACGACGTAGAAGCATGACCGGGCAGTCCCGATGATTTTGTTCTCTTTGGGTTGCTGTAATGAATCCATTTTTCATCACCCGTAACGATGCAATGAAGAAAACCCTTCTTTTTTTGCCGCTGGAGCAGTTCTTCAGAGGCGAAAAAACGACGCTCAACGTCTCTTGGCTATAAATCATAAGGAACCGAAGTTCCTTGTTTTTGAATCATTCCCAACGCATGTAATCGCTTGTAAATGGCTTGGCGGGTAACTCCTAATGCTGAAGCAAGCTCTTTTTGCGTTTGGCACGGATCCTCATCGAGCAATACCTCCAATTCAGTGTCTTCGAATGTTTTGGGCCTTCCTTCACGCGAATGGTCGTCAACATCAAAATCACCGTCTTTGAAGCGACCACGGCCGAACCGATCACGGCATGTTGTTTCACTTAGAGCAGCATCTCCGTAAGCTTTTTGGAGTTCTCGATGCGCTTCAGCCGCCGTTTTCTTCGAATGAAAAGAGAAAAGCGACACTTCCCGCAAATGACGATTATTTGGCACAAAATCAGACATTTTCACACAACCAAAAGTATATGACGCAAAAACAAAATCACTAATGTGTCAAAGCGGTTTGTTTACCATATGTCTAAGCTTGGTTCATGACGTTTTGGTTATGTCCCAATCGACCAGCACTTACTACTGGAGCCATCTCTTCAAAAACAGCGGAACTTAGTTGCGCACCTAATATATTTTTTATATGTGTGTATCACACACTGTATAATATTTTAAAAAGAGAGACGAGCGTCAGTTAATGTTGTACGTTCGATCGTGCGCTTATTCTCAGTGATTTCATAATTTTGTCAAGATATTTTCTGTTAAAAAAGTGCCCGAAGACGTTGAAGAACATTATAGAATCATCGATTTTTTGCTTGTTTTCTCAACAATTTCAAGTTTGGTTAAATGTGCTCAGTGTGATGGTTCAGTTGAGTTCAAAAGTTGCACAAAAGAAGGTCTTGGCTTTGAAATCCAGGTTAAATGTGACAATTGTGATCCACGCTATAAAGGGTGGCTGATTTATCTGAAAACATTGAAATATTTCGAAAACTACGCATCGGATAAAAAAAGTTCTAAATAAAATTTGTTCGCCTGGAAGGGGGTCATCCAATGATACCAAAGTCGATCCCTCACCCCTACCCCCTGGGGTGGGGGTGGGGGCAACTTTGAAATCGTAAATGGGAACCCCTATTTTTTATTGCAGATTCGGATTCCCCATAAAAAAATAAGTACCTTTTATCTAAAACATTTTTTTCGATTCGTGATAGATGGCGCTGTAATCGCAAGGAACCTCATCTTTGCGAATATCTTGAGAAATTACACATCGGATCGAAAAAAGAAAAAACGCATCTTTAATTTTTCAAAAAGCTATACAGCGATACGAAACTCGATCCACCCTCCCTCCATCCCTACCCCATTGTGGTGAAAATGGAAGTTGCTTCAAAATCGTAATTGGAAAACCCTATTCAGTGTAAATTGAAAAAAAAAAAAAATTTTCCACTTCTTTAGCTTTTAAACCTTTTTTCTCAAAACCACTTTTTAAAAGACCGTGTGCACTGTTATTTAAAAACTACATTACCGACTCATTTCACACTTGGTACACACTTTCTACATATAAAATACCTCCCCCCAACGTTAAGTTTTAGTTTTTTTTTATATTAAGGTGGTTTACCACTTACAAAATGTCGGAATTTTTCGTAATAAATATCAGTTTTCACTTTAAATGACCACCAGAAATTTAAAAATGAAAAAAATAATAATCAGAAAACGTTAGGGGGAGGATTTAAAGATACTTTGACTAAATTTTAATGGTTTTTTATTTTAGATAATTTCCAGCTGAGGTACAGTGCACACCGCAAATCGTCTATTTCCAAAGACGTTCTTGGAAAAGCTCCGTCACCGGCTTGTTTGTCGATATTTTCGCATAAAAAAATTACTGAGTGTTGTTCAAATCGTACTTAATAATGTACAAAAGGTTTCAATAAGTTTGCTCAATCCATATTTCTAAAAAAAATCGCAGAAAAGTATTTGTTTTCACGCTAAAACCCTTACCCCCCCTTAAATAAACTGAAAAATAATCAGTAGATAGGTTTAAAGTGGTATTGATTTAGAAGTAGATAGGTTTAAAATGAATAGGATTAAGTGGATAGAATTAAGTATAGGGAATTGATTAAAAAGAATTAAGCAGGTAGTGCTTAAGAAACAGAAGTAGATCGCGTAGCCTTTAAACCGGCATTATAAACAAGAATTTTACAGGCGTGCGAGTGGAAAAGAGACAGTGAGGGAGTTAAATGGGTGAGAGAGAGAGAGAGAGAGCGTTATAAATATGTGAGTGAGATATCGTTTCGAGGAGCGAGTTCAACGCGTTTAGTTGTGTGTGCGTGGTAGAGTGACTGGGTCAATACCACCGTATAAAACAATAACCGATTTTCAAGCCGGATGTACCGAGAATCTATGTAAACGCAAAATATGAAAAGAAGTGTGAAAATAATCGTCGGAATTACCAAATTATAATGCACTGTACTGGTTATCGGGGCCAACAAACCAAACACTGATATTTTATTTAACTTGCTTTTGTTAATAAACCCTATTCTCACCTACCTAGAAGTCTACAATTAATTAATCCTGTGATCGAGCTCGAAGATCCCATGAGAAATAAAAATAATTGCTAACGATAAGAAATTACCATTACAGTATGTAAAATAAATTGAACTTATCCGCTATATTGCATTCATTTATGTTACTCAGTATCTCAAAATCTATATTTTCGATAACATTTCTTTTCATTGGTTTGCCTCTGATTACTTCTTTTGACGTTTTCCACATTGTCATCCGAGCATTCTTGTTTTGATCTATCATACTTTCATTATATTCTTTCTTTTTATCTCTAATAAGCTTAACTACAGCATTTATCTCATTTTTTAACTTCAACCGATCCTGCTCTGCGTTCGTATAAACTACTTTACAATGAGCTTCATCCCTCATCTCTGCTGCTAATCTAATTTCATCGGAAAACCACCTTTTCCCATACCATATATTTGGAGTTTAAAACATTTTCTTTGGAGCTGTACCATATTTAATGTATTTACTATACTATTTATTAACCTTTCTGCTCTTCTGTTTACATTTACACCCTGCCCTTGTACAAATTCACTTCTAACAATCCAAGGAATTTGTTTATATTAAATTTGCTATAATCTCTACCACTAAATACTCTGAATTTACTTTTCGATTTATTCGATTCTAATTCAACCTGTACCCACGCATGATCCGTTATTTTTGATTTATCAAATACTTGAACTTTTATTTCATTATTGACAAAAACTAAGTCCATAATTGTTTGACTGTCTTTTGTACTCCTCGTCGGCTTGTCAACATACTATTTCAGACCTCAACTTCAAATTGTCGTTCGTAGATTACTTGCATAGAAAAAATCTTTCATTAAATCTATATTAAAGTCGCCTACCATTATACATTCTCTTTTCACTGTAAGTATTTCCACTATATCTTTTTAAAATGTTATTAAATCGCCGTGCGATGCACTCGGTGAGTGATATATTACCATTACCACTCCTTTATATACATATATTGTCTCTCACTTGTATTGCTGCACACCAACAGTTTCATATTACTTTCTGTATTAACACTACCTCGTATTTAATATCAGTCTTCAATACAGCATAACTCCTCCTGTATTTCTATTTTCAGCATCAAATCGCACTACACTATATCTTGGCACATTTACTTCACTATCTTTTATTTCCGGTATTAGTCTAGTTTTTGAAAGTGTCAAAAATGCAGGATTTACCATCTTCATAATCTGATGTTGTTTCGCCTCCTTGTATGCCAATAGGCTCTGAGCATTCGTATATAGATAAGATTCACTGACACCTATTTTTTCACGGACATACGATACCACCTCGTTCATACACCGCACAATTGTTTCACTTTCGCTCTCTAGAGCCTGCATATGAATATGAATTCTTCTACTTATTTCGACGAGCATATCAAATGTCCGCCGCTGCAGAATAATGTTTGGAGAGTATTTTCGGAATCGTTTCCGTTTCGATTCTCCAGATTCATCTTGATTCTCGTATTCCTCATTAGCACTACTGCTAATTTTACCAAAGGGGATAGCTCTATGCTGGTAACACGAGGTTAGAAGTGTGTAATGCGTTGTGTGCTCTTTTATTTATTTATTTTTTAAAATTTTATCTACATGTGCACATTTTGCGGCGGCTATCGAGCTCTTCGCTCATTTCCGCTTCAAAACCTGTTCAATTTCTGTTCTTTTGTTTCAGTTTTTTGACTCCCCTTTACATTCCTTTTCTTTCTAATGTTATCTATTCCGTTTTCATTCTTCTTTAGTTTGTTTTCTGTTTCTCCGCTTCAATGTAATTTTATTTCACCTAACACTCTCTCTATTATAAATAAATAAATTAATTCATTCATTCATTTTTAGATGCGTTTTTATCATTATTGTTATTGTTATTGTTAATTTATCTTTTTCTTACTTTCTGTTTCAGGTTTTCCTTTTCCTTTTCCGTTTCCTTTTTTTTTTTTTTGGTTTCAGGTCTCTTAGCCGGCTGTCCATTCAGCCATTTCCCGTCCCTGCCACGTGGAGGCGGACACGTTTTCTACTACTAGCGTTTTACCGTGCTACTCTTTTTCCAGATCTTCTTCTCTCTCTCTCTACGTGAGCTTTCCTTTTTGAAACAACTCTCTCGCGAAGACGTTGAACTTCTTAAAAAGGTTCTCTGCGCGGATGAGCTCTTTGTGTTCCCTTGAACCCCGGAGCTCAAGATATCTAAACTCCTCATACGTTTCACAGTCCCACACCATGTGGTCAACTGTTTGCCGCTCCCCTGTGCCGCAGACCTGACACATGCCTTCAGCTGTCAGGTTTCTTCTTTCTAGTGAGTCATTTATGGGCCCATATCCCGTTAGTAGGTACACTGCGAATCTGCTAGGGGCAAACCACTTATTTCTCTCCCTAAATGTGACTTCCCTGATAAACCTATAGAGGTCACGTCCATGTTCATCTCTTTCCTACCTATTTTGCCACTCATTTTGTATCTCCTCGCTAATCACCTCTTTTTGTCTTTTTAGGTCAGCGTCCAGATTTTCGTCATCGTCTTCAGGTAAGTATTCGTAATTTATCCATCTTATGTACTCATTCTTCCTCAGTCTATACACTAACCCTCTTTTAACTGCCTCTAGGTCCAGAGGAACACACCCAGCCACAACTTGCATCGCTGCAGTTGACGTCGTCCGACACGCCTGAGTCATTGACAGAAGTATCGCCCTCTGTGCCGCATCCATGTGCCGCCTCATCATCATCTTGCATACCTCCCGATACCAGAGGGCCGCATCGTACACCACGATAGGTATGCATACCCCTCTATATATTGTGGTCATGACATTTGCCTTCACTCCCCACTCATCCTTGGCTAGCTTTTTTATCGAAATGGCGAACTTAGTGATTTTTCCTCTTTTGTCTTTTACGTGTGGTACGAACGAGAACTTGTGGTCAATCAGGACTCCTAAGTATTTGTACTCAATGTGGTATCGGATCCGATTTCCATTTACTCTGAGGATAGGAAGCCTCTGCTGGTCAAACTTTCCCTTTACAATCATCGCCTTTGTCTTTGTCAGCGATACCACGAGTTTTTGCTCCTCGCACCATTTTTCGACCATAGCCAGGGCCGCTCTACTCTGTCCTTCCAAGGCTCTACGCGAGTCCCCCTTTACGATCAGTAGAAGGTCATCCGCGTACGCAATGACATCCACTTCGCTCTCATCGAAACTATCCGTGATGTTGTTTAGGAGCGCATCCATGCACCAACAACAAGCCGCAGGTCCTATTATGGAGCTCTGTGGGCAGCCTCGCTCCATTTTTCGCGTCTCAGGACTCCTTTCAGTACTCACCATCATAACCCTGTTATAGAAATAGCTATCCATAAGTGTCACTGGGGCACTGCTACACTTGGCCGTCGCCAGGCGGCGCCTGATAGCCGGCCACCATAAGTTATCAAACGCCCCTTGACTGTCGGTGTAAATAGCCAACCCATACCTTTTTTCGCTTCGTTCTACACTTTGCCTAAACGCTACCAACGCGTCCTCCGTGGATCTGCCCGGTCAGAACCCAAACTGTTTTAGACGTCTCAAGCTCATGCCATCATATTAGCTCTGAATCCGCCGCACCATTATACGTTCGAATACTTTTCCAATCACTGGAAGAAGGGCTATCGGTCTATAGGACTCGACGGACCTTCTGTCCCGTGTCACATCCTTCAGAATGATCCGCAGTTCGGCTCTTTTCCACATATCAGGGTATACTCCTTTACGCATACAGTTGTTAAATAGTGCCTTTAACGCCCCAGGGTCGTGCTGCCATACCACTTTCAGGATCTCAGCTGTTATGCCA
Organism: Cylloceria caligata; assembly: GCA_963942595.1. Taxonomy (NCBI): domain Eukaryota; kingdom Metazoa; phylum Arthropoda; class Insecta; order Hymenoptera; family Ichneumonidae; genus Cylloceria; species Cylloceria caligata. Next base: position 3,847,305 of record OZ012711.1, read on the forward strand.
TCTGCCCCCGGTGCCTTTTTGTTTTTTGTAACCTTCATAGCAGCAGAGATTTCGCCATCCTCTATATTCGGCTCTAGGTTTTCGCACGCGTACTCCCAATTTGCTCTTCTGATGGCCAAAAGCGCTTCCGGCTCATTTCTCCGTGAGTCTTTCGGGATCTATTTCTCCAGCATCGCTCTTGCCGTTTCTCTCCATGTCGTCGTTACTTCTCGAGTTGGCAGCACCAGCGTACACGGAATTTCCTTCCTCTTAACCTTGTCTCGAGCTATCTTATATACCATCCCCCAGGGGTTTTCATTTCCCTCTTTATTTACGAAGTCCCTCCAGGACACTTGCTTTGCCCGTCTCACGCCCGAGGTGTATCGACTTCTGAGAAAGCTATACCTCCTTTTTAGGTTCTCTACCTCGGTGCTGCCCAGCCGACTGGCGTGGGACAGTTCTTTCCTCGCCTTTCTCACTCTTTCTCTCTGCAGTTGGAGCTCCGCCGTGTACCACGGAACAGCTCGAGTAAGGATTTTTCTCTCTTTCAGCGTCTCGCGGCAAATTGAGGCAACAACGCCCCCAAACACTCTAGCCGCCTCATTTTGGTCTCTTTTATGCTATTGGCGCGCGTCATGATTTCGTCGTAGGTAGCTACAAACATCTCTCAGTTTGCCCCTTTTAACTTATAACCAGTCACACGCCTGATGGGCCCCGACGGCTCCCTCTCACCACCGCGTATGTTGAATACGATAAGGTTGTGGTCACTGGCACTGCGGGCCGGGATGACCCTCCAATCATGAGTGCCCCCCCCTAGACCCGCAGGAACCAGTGTCACATCGATGTTAGACTCTTCATGCACTGTTGAGTAGGTGCAGTGTTGCTGTTTCTCATTTGTCACCAAAAGTTCCTCGTCAGCGAGGAATTTTTCCAATACTTCACCTCTATGGTCTAAACTTTCCGAGAACCATAGTGGCGATCGGGCGTTAGCATCGGCCGCCACCAGGATTTCCGCTTCGGCATTTGATCCCCTGATCCTTCAAGAAGCGCGCCCAGCGGCCGCAGGTATCTCTCTATTAGGTGTGAGTGTTGTTAATATACGCTTATAGCGTACACCGTCTTCTCTCCATTGGTTACACATGCACATACCACGTGCTCTGAGTCCTTTGTATCAACATGAAAAATCTCGAGTCGAGGGTTCGCCACGAGGATGGCCACCCAAGGTGTCCCCGAGGGGGGTTGTATCAGTCTAATATCCGGACTGTTAGATCCAACAACTCTTCCCCTGAATGAGTATGGCTCCTGGATGCAAACGATATCAATTTTCTCACCTCTCACGATCACCCTGATCTCTCCCGCTGCAGTTGCTGATCTCGCCGCATTTATTTGGCTAATTCTTAGCTCCGTGCTATTCTGCTCCTGAGTAGCTCAACCTGTCGCACGTACTCCGGGCACCTGTGGTCCGTTGAAGGGTGATTGGTCACTGGCCGCCTCGCCTTTCTACAATTTACACAGCTAGGCTTTTCCTTATTTGGGCAGTCCTTTCGGAGGCGCCCTCCCCCACCGCAGTTTTCACATTTCGGCTCAGCGGCGCTGCAATCCTTAGCTATATGCCCGTAGCCTGTGCACTTGTAGCACCTGGTGACGTTTACGAAGTCACTCACTCTGTAGGAGCGCCAAAGCATAAAAACTCGGCCCTTCTCTATCAGCCTTTTGTGAACGGCGGATGGCAACTCCACAACCCAATTTACGTTTCCCTTTCGATTTTTGAAACTGTGTCGGAAAATAATGCCGTTGCTAGTTTCGTTTGTGCACGCTTCTTCGAGATCGCAATTTTTCGTTATCAAGTCCTCTTTCAAGTCCTCTTTTTTGAGATCTTCCTCTACATCGTAGACAATTAACGCAATTAAGTTCATTTTCTTGGGATCTTCCGCCTGAAGGCCCACCTCTCCAAAATTTGTCTCCTTGATCAACATAACGTCGACCTGCCCATCCACCTCAATCGCAATTCCTTTTTGCCTCGTCTGGCGAATGTTTTTCACTTTCAGCCTCGACTTAATACCCTTGAGAGCCTCCATCACCGCACCCTTGATTTCTTCCCCTGTTCTAGCATCATCAGCGTTTTGCGGCTTCAGGAGGACGACCTCCGACCTTGGAGCCGTACGTCGAACGCCAGACTGTCCACGCCCCCTCGCAGGCACGGTCGCTCCCGGAGTTCCCGTACGGCCACCACTCACCATTTGGGCAAAAGTAGGTTTTGGGCCTACGATATCCACGCTAGTTTCTCCGCCATACCCCTTTCCTTTCTCCTTCTCTAGTTCCATTTCGACGGTCTCCGTTCGCACAACTTGCTCATACAGCTTCGACTCAAGTGCGGACCACTTGCCGAGGACCATCTTTATCGCAGCCTTCGTCACCTTGTTGCTCTCGTTGAAAAGGAAGTCCTCCAGCTCCTGCCGGTGCTTTTTAATCTCCACCATGATGGCGAGAGTTAGACCCCCTTCATCTTCCTCCGAGCCTCGTCCTTAGACTCGTTTCCACCTTTTTCGAGCTCTCTCCCTCAGCACGCCTTCGGTGCAAGACGACGATTCCGATGGTAGTCTACTCCGCCTGCCCAGACTTACTTCACTCGGAAACGAGGTATCCATGTCTTCCACGAACGAATCTCCGGTAGTTTTCCTCCTTATCCTCTCTACCCTTACCACCGGATCAGCAATTTCGCCTCCCGTTGCTTCGCCCTGTTCCACATCTTTACTTTGCTTCTTATTTTTGCCCTTTTGAGCGTTTGTTTGATTTTGTTTTTGTTTTTCAGATTCCATATTGAGTCCCACGAGAATGGTCGGAAAATAGGTCCACCCGACCAGAGCCGCCTTGGCCGAATAAGGTGTAAATACTGCAGGGTTCCACCAGGTGCCCTGCAGGGATCGTTTGCGACCGCACCGTTTTACATCAACGTGGCCATGCAGCCATAGGCACGATGCCTTACACCGTAGCTTTTGATGTTGTGTGTTCTTAGTCTGCCTGCTCTCCCAGGACCTGTCCGGCAATTTTAGACCTGCCAGGGGCCGGAGCCCCCGCCGGCTTAGCTCCATGGTTCATCGCAGGAACGCAAACCCCGCCACCACGAACAAGGTGACACAATTGGGGGGGGGGGGGGGGCGTTGTGTGCTCTATGCGGATATTACACATTTTCTCGGCATCAGCCCCATGAGCTTCGAAATATCGTTGTACGAGAGAAAAATCAGTTTTAAACATTCGCCACTCGACCGCCCTTAAGGTAATTCACCACTTGTGTAAGACACGCAGAGTTCGACTCGAGCCCGGAGACGATTATTTTACCGAATGATTTATTTGAACCGTACATATCGGGGTTCGCTATATATGGCGATATAGTGTCATACGTAGCATCGTTATGTTATGCCGGTACCGCGTAATTGGATTTTTCGGTCATCGGTATAATATTAAAAGTTATTATTTTTTGGGATCGTTTGCCAATAAGGAGATGAATCTCGAGTGAAAGATGAAAACGCGAATTTATATAAAAAGAAGTATTTGTTATAGGCAACGCTAACTTTACGTTGTCTATTTAAAAGTCAATGTAAGAATGTACAATAATATGATATGTTGTTTCGAGTATTCGACGAGGAACCAACCCGTTCTATCTTGAGTCTAATTTATAACTCGTTTTTGTAAAGCAGTTGTTAACTGTCTTTACGGAAATCCCTTAATTCGCAATTTTAGCGTTAGCCTATCGTCGAACGCCAAGCGAGTCGCTCATGCTGCATCGGCGTTCTTGGGGTCGTTCGTACGATTGGGCATTGGACTCGTTTCCTGTGGTGAACGAATTCCAATGTTTCTTTGCTTTGGAATACTCCCGAATATATGAAATACGAAATCGAATATTCCGCGGCACAACACCCCTCCCCACTTAATAGGAAAAAATTTGTCTCTAAAAAATTTTTTCTTTGATTGCTTTCCCGTATTTCCTCTTACAATTTGATACAATTTTACAGTTTGATGTTATATAACAATACAATAAAATTTTTCATTTTTTCATTTGTTAACGAGGAAGTTTTTTCTTTTGCTTCTTATCGTCTTTCGTGCCGAGCGAGTCGTTCTCGGTTGGGGGGACGGGTGCATAGTCTGGCCAGCTCGGATCGCAGTTGCTCCTCTGGCTGTTGTCGTCCGAGCGGCTCAAAGTTAATGTTTACCTCGGCTGCTGCTGGGGTCGTTGCCTCGCTTGTCCTTGTTGGTGTTCGGTTTCGCTGTTACCTATAACATTTAAACAGAACATAGCCAACCAAGGCTATTGGTGCTACTGCACCCAGTGAGTAGAAACTCAGATTATGGATGTGTTGCATCCCATCTCCGTCTGTATTGAGATTGTATACGACTTGGTCGGCTGGAGCTCCGAGCTTTTGAAGCTCTTCTGGGTCTCGCAGAACGCTCTGTAATCGAATCGTCCTCTCGGTCTGCGTAGGGGGCGCCTGGGCTTTAATCTCCGTTAATGTTAAATTAAACGATGGGAGGTAGTTTTCCCGGATGATCTGTGATGTCCGCCCGATGGTTTTGATGCTGAAATCTTGGGCGGTTACTATACATACGCCTACCAAAGCCAGTATACCTGAATTGTATAATAATTCGTGTTGAGTAGGAGTAGTTTCTCCGCAACTTATTCCTACAGGTTCAGAAGTTGGCGCGACGTATAACCATCACCCTCGCTGTTGCATTGGGACGATGAGGGGATAGGTTAGTTGGATAACCCTTTTCGCGCATTTCTCGCTGTTATCTGTGTCCTTTTTCGCTGTACGCCTTTCTGTGCTCTATTCAGCGTTGGGACTAGATTGTCTACGCGTGCCTTCTTCCTCACTCTGAGGCTTATTAACATGTGTATATCAACCGAATAGAGTATGCACGTTGACTTATTTTTTCCAAAATTAAGTATGCTCCTAGAGGGTTCTCTTCTTCAATTTACTCCATATATTCTTTTGACACTCTATGCGGAACACTATCATGTGTCAGTATTAATATGCTATATATTTTTCGTGGTGCTTTTCTGGCACGGTCACAGTATTCCGTCCGCTCCGGATTGCGTAATAAAATTGCAATTTCTTTTCAATTGTTTCGTTCAATATATTTTTCCGATATGTATACGCTCTTTTTCCTGTTGATAAAATTAGGTCTCCTAAGACCTCTTCTACTTTATTGGAGCTCTCTACCCTGCGTCCTGAGGGGCTCCTTTCCACATTTATTTTCTAGCTAATATTTAGTTTTAACTAGCTATAAGTATTTGAATTCCTCAATTCCTGAGCTATTAGTGCTCGATAAAGAGCTTCAGGTGGTTTGCGTGCACCGCCTGGATTTTACGTCCCTTCCGGATCACGTAGTTGTCGGGGGTCTCTTCTCTACTATATCGTAAGGACTCGTCCACTTAGGGGTCAGCTTGGCTGACCGTCCACTTCGGGGTCAGCCTGGCTGACCACCCCCCTGACCGCCTTTTCGCGCCTTCTAGGTTATCGCAAGCTACCGTCCATGCGGAGCGTAGTCGCTCGCGTAGCTCTTGGACGTGGTTGTCGTAAGCATAGGTGCCACGGGGCTCTTGTTTCACGGCAGTCGGTAACTCCGCTTCGCGTCCGTACACCAATACATGGGGTGACAGTCCGGTCCCCGTATGTGGAGTAGTGTTGTACGTGAACATCGCGTACGGCAGCCACTCGTCCCAATTAGCTTGATCCTTGTCTATGAAATTTTTCAGGTACTTAGCGAGGGTGCGATGCGATCTTTCTAATGCGCCATTTGATTCCGGATGGTAGGCTGTCGTTTGTATTTTCTTGATTCGCAGCAGTCGACACATTTCCTTGAAGGTTGAGCTGAGGAAGTTCGTACCCTGATCAATAGTATGTGTACACCTTTGCTTCATCCCACTCCTTCCCCAACCGCGCGGCTACCTCCACGACCCCACTTTTCCACCGTCGCGCTACCCACTCTGCTTAACCAGTATCGGTAACGTGGAGATGGTAAAGTGAGGTGGTGTGGGTACTCTGGTGAACAAGAAAGACTAGAGATAAGAGCAGTGTTTGAGAAATCCGTCCGATGGTGTAGTTTGACAGATCTCAAACCTGTGAATGTATTGGAAATAATGAGTCTTCACTCAAGACAGGGTGAAATAAAACCAGACTTGTTGATGGAAAACAGAGAAAGTGGTTTATTTTGTACCATCCGCTTGCAATTTACAAAGTATATAAAAAAGGAACAAATGATATAAAAAATGAACAAATTGAATTTTGAATCTAAATGTGAGCAGCACACAATTATATTAATTGCGTGCTGAATTTAAACTTGAGACAGCGGTGCGTGCAACGTAGCGAGAGCTACGCAGCACGACACGCTGATACCATTGAGTGCGAAAATGTTTGTGCGTAATTCACTGCAACCACTCAGCAGTGTATTGCAAAGTGGTTGCAGTGAATTAATGAGAGCATTTGCAATAACCTTTGCTTGAGTGCTATTGCGGTGTGAACTCAGCTACGCAGTCAGGACTGCGCAGCACAATACAACATATATTGAGGATGCACAAGTGAGCAGTGTATAGTCACTGTGCTTTCCCAGCAGATTTCCGGGAGGACAGCACAGTGAATATAAACACCAGCATAATTGTATTAATTATCTGGCAAAAGAATTGATGCAAAACGTGGTGCAGCATGTGCTGCAGCGCACGCCAAGAGTGAGGCTAAGTGCTGATGTACCATATTTTCTCCGCACTGGTATTGAATTACGCATAATTGTGCCAGAGCACTCTTACCTTGAGCAATGAGTCCTGGTGAGTGTTGTTGAGCGATGCCGATGTAGAAGGTTGGTGAAAAGGTCCGAGAAGTTCAAAGATGCGCGTGCTGTCCTTGCCGGTGTGTGCGAAAAAGTGCCAAATTCTCAAGATGGCTGCGAGTATGAAAGTTTCGTTGGGCGCTGGAGTCAGTTGAGCGAGATAGCCGGTGAGCGAAACCGAAGTCAAGCGAGAGAGACATCCTCTCGCTCGACGCGGCGTGCCAACGAGGCGCATCCTCGGCTTCGCGAAGCCCATGCCTCGGCTATCTTCGACTCAACCGAACAACGCGTGGTAGAGCAGCGCAACAGGTAGGCGCACGACGATTATCGATCGCCGTGCGCCAGCTGATTTTCCAACAAGCAGGATGGAGCAAAGGTGTGCACATACTTGAAAAAAAGAAAAAAATTAGGTACTTACCTCTGTTGTTGCTGACGTCTACCTTTCTTCGACGGCGATTTTAAACTCCTGTCTCTCACTATCTCACTCACACAAACACACACACACACGCTCGCGCGCGCGCGTCAACACTTTCATGACCGAGCATCGTCTGCTTCAGGAAGCTCGGGGTTCTCGAAGCCCTCGTCCACGACGCTGCCATCGTACCCGATGTCTATTTCGGCACTCAGGACTCCGAAGACCAGCTAGCCTCGTAACGAGGATACATTGCGAAAAATACGTTTTTGACTGCGCGATCACGAAGTTGAAGACAGGCTGAATGCTCAGGATGCTGCTGGTTGGTATCACGGGCTTTGAAGATAGCAAACCGCCCTCTGAATCATAACTAAGGTGTCCAGCGCTCTGAATGCAGCGACAGCGTTTTGCACGTGCGTACCGCTTTGCGCTGTGCTCCTCGCGAAGCGCTTGCTCCGCAGTAAAAGGCGCAGAATATGATACCGTACCGCGAGGGACGTCGATTATGAAATAAGAGGCACAGTAAGACGATGTATTTGTTTTTAATTCATCAATATTTTATTAAAATCACTTAACACATATTTACCGTCGTATGCAACATCTCTGCAAACACGGTAATCTTCGCTCGGAGACTCCACTGCCGTTAAATTTACTTTTATCACTGGCTGATCGTCGAGAGACAAAAGCATTGTAATATTCACGCACTAATCTGTCGTTTTTCATTACATTATCGCTAAAGAGATTATTAAATCGCGACATGGTGAAGCCGCACGACATAAGATGTAGGAATACGATGCAAAATTGTCCACACACATCCGACGTATTACTCTGTAGCTGCTTGAGGCCATACCGATAGAACTTGCAGTTTCTTTTTAGTCGTGCGAGATGTTGCGGTATAACAGGTGGTAGCCCGTAGCTATCAAAGTACATTCCTTTTCCATGATGGTGAACGTACATGGCGATTCAATGCTCTCCAGGTCTGTCGTGGTTATCCGTGTTAACTACGAGTCCGGCAGGTAACGACCATAAACGAGGAATTCTGTCAGCCGGGTATACGCCAACGGTTGAATGTGGTAGATACTGCAGACTCTCGTAGATTCGTCTAGTGTTCATGCTGAACACGTAGTCAATGATCAAATGATGACCGATACGCTTTGAAAGACGTATATATATGCAACATTTATTTCACAGCATCGTCGATCGTGTCACGACTACATGATGAAGATTTCTCCTCTTTCTTATTCTCTTCCTCTTTGTCTGCTGACCAAACATCCATGTATGATTCTCCTTTAAACGGGTGCTCGCGGAACCAATTTGTTATTTAGAAAGCCTGGCGCATTGTACAATGCAAAGACGCTGTATCGTTTATCATAGCGTGTCTGAAGCATTTTCGTTAAGATTTCGGCATAAATGTGTACGATGGGGCGCCCTCCTCATCCTCCAGATTGGAAATTTCACGACTCTTGATATCGCAAAGAAGTATAGCTTTCTCGTGACCGCGAGTATAGATACGTCTTGATTTTCGAGAAATTTCACGCAAGTTAGCGTATGCCTGTTTACAGCTCACATCGCCCTCGTACCATTCCAGACCGTAAAAATATTTCGAGAGAAAATTATTCTGGCTTCTCGAATGCTGTGGTAATTCGGCAAAGTGACACGGCGGTGCGACGATCCAATGAGCAGAGTACGGTCTATCCACTGCTACTACGGCAATACCTTTCAGAATAAATGCCGAGTCTTTACCACGCATTCCCTGTATATCCACGACGATATCCATTTTCACGTCTAATCCGTACAGATGTTCGAGTTCAACTGATTAGTTACTCACAGACACGCTTCTACGTCTCTTAACACGAAATAATTTCATGCCGATATCAGCACATTTTTCGCTTATCCGGTAAAATCCACCATTTCTTGCCGAGAGGCATGAATTTCAAGGACATTATCATATTCCGCGTAGACTACACAATTTATCGTTGAAGCAAGCGCATCCTCAAATCGTACCTCTGTTCACACACTACCGTGCTTTATTAAATTCCAATGTGTATTGCGGTTCGCCGAAAGATCGGGTGTCAAATCAAAAGCAAACAGACAGTATCCATTGCGATAATTATCACGATCGATCGAATTACCGTCGTTCAAGAAAAGTAGTCCAGTTCCCGGAAACAACGTTTGAAAAGTATCCACATATAGATGATGATTCGTGAAATCAGGTTGTAACGGTTTCGAAGGTATTTGAGCACCATCTACATACAACGAGAGATAATTGATCTTGTAATTTTTGAAATTGAATAGATTCATACTGAAGTCGCCGTTAAACGCTTTGTTATCGACAAAACCGATAATTATACGCTTCGGCAATTGACCTAACACGATATTATCGATAGTCTCTCCATGAACACCAGAGTGTATTGAAACGGCTTTTACCTCGACTCTCGTAAGAGGATATTTAGCCGTAGATTTTGCCAGAGTTCTAGCATGCGAGAGCAGCACACCAGGAGCTATTTTTGTTCCACGAACGAGAAGCGATGCCTCGAGAATGTTTAAGCCGCATTGACCATTCTTTGTATCCCCCACAAGACAAAATGAATCTCTAGACCGCACCAACCGTAGTCGCATCTCGACGCCGTTTAATAGGAACCGCTCCTGATTGAATATATCGCAATGCAGATGACCGAGCAAGTCTACAGTTTTTTCGACATTTAAATATTATTTTCTCTTCACAAAACCCGTATTTTCCGATGTTATATCATCCATTTTTCCAGGGGTATCGTCGTACCAGAGAACACTCGTGAGATGCGATTTTTTTGCTGCTGGACCGTAATTCAAAAGTGCTTTTATGTACGCTCGATAAGCGTAGGCATTATTTGGAGGTGAAACTAATTTCTGATTCGGTATACATCCACCTGATTAAACATAGAATGCAAGAGATTGTTTACAGGGCCGGCACTTACTTTTGATGCTGTACCCGCGGCATTTTCCGCAGTAGGAGATGTTATTTTCACTCTCAGACTAAGCGTAGTATGCGCGATATCGATATACTCATCACCCTGTCCAGGAATAACAAATTCAATCGGTGAATCATCTGTTAGCGAAGATATTGGTTCGTAATACACCCAATTGGAGCCTTCGATAGTAGTTTGCGTCCGTAGGAGTGAAAATAATTCAAGTTCCGATTTAAGACACTCGCACGAGTGCGCATGTAGTAAAGCCATCTTGTTTCAGCTATCCAAAAATATCTGCAACTGTTCGTTGACGAGTCTTCTTCTTCTTCTTGTTCTTATTATTCTTCTACTTCTTTATTACTTTTCTCTTTACTACACTTTTATTTTTACGGGACATACGTCGTGGTTTACGTTCGTCCGATGAATGAGGAGTTCGCGAAATTTTGCGCTTTTTATAACCAGACCCCCGCATGAGAGTGTCAATTTTTTCGGAGGCTTTGCGTTTGAGATTACTGCCTGATTCTCTCGCTCTCTCGCGAATAACATCTTTCATAGCTATATTTCTATCGAGGATATCACCGGCTACATTTACCTCATCGCGCAATGCCTCTTTACCAACTGCTTTAGCGCCCTTCTTTAAAAGTGGTAACACTCGACGAAACAGGCCCCCGAGAAAGCTGCTGATACCGTGTCCTCGTTGATTATATGTTCCGATATGAACATGGCTAATACCGCCGTACCCGCGACGGCCCCATCCGTGCTGCACACTGTCAATATCATCCATAGCGATGTAATCAATCGTGGGACCTTTTGAAATGTAGTGGCACAGTCAACGTTCTCTGCTCGAATGGTATAGGATCCCCAAATTCGTCTCTTATATCGATCTCGATAGTGTGTAAATTATTGCGCAAGAGAGGTATATATCGTGACGTTGAAAACGATTTAATTTTTATCGAACCATACTGACAGACATCAGTATCAATAGGGACAACTCGTAAGAGGGGTGTTTGTACATCGCCTGTAATATAGCTCTCGCAGATATCTGTGTATAGAAACATGCTACCTGCTATAGCACCGGTGAGAGATGCTGGCCTCGACCCTGTGTATTTGCAATGCGGCTCTATCATTACAGACCTACAAGCCTGTTCCGAGAGCTTGTAGAGATTGTAAAGATCTTAAGAGCCTCGCGATAGCAGGTGATACGCGAAAGTCATGGTATCGTAGATCATCGCATACGCGGGCCACTTCGATCTGCCCGCTCGGAAGCGGTTTAAAGCGCAAATTACCGGCCACGTGAGGTAGCTTATTTATACTCTCCAAAAGAGCGTCTATAGAGCGATATACACCAGGTGGAACTTGGTCTCTATCACTCAGCTCAGAGTCGAGGCGCGATAATGGCGTACCCGTAGTCTGTACGGAGGGCAACGGGTCTGCACTAGTAGTAGTAGTAGAAGTAGTAGTAGTAGTAGTAGTAGTAGTAGTAGTAGTAGTAGCAGTAGTGGCGAGTCCAGCGAGACGATGTATGTTATCATGAGGTATAAGTACCATCTTTCTGGCATATTCCATGGCTCGTGTAGGCCAAGACAGGCACAAGAAGCATCTTGAGAAATCCGACACAGTGCTCGACGATGATCTTCCTCTTACCGCTCCAATTTTCCCCTTTGGCGGCTAGCCGTCGAAGAATTGTCCCGTGCCTCCAAAGATGATTCTTTTGCACGTTGTTCAGACCCACGTTTCCCTGTAAAACGTTTAGAGCACACTCGCATATACAGCGTACGAGCGCTACATCTGCTTTGCGCAAAATTGCACGTCGTTGCTCTTGCTTCAGATAACACAGCGCTTGCAATATAATTATTTGCTTTTGAAGAGATTTTGCGTGATGAAAATGACACTAAGATTTTTATGATCGCTACCCTTGGTGAAAAGATCGACCACAGTATTGTTGGATGCCTCGCGCATTAGATCGTCAATGATCACAAGTTTAGGTCTTGTATCATTCTAGTAGTCTGCTGCTTGCGGTAAACCCTCGTGAAAGTCGATTTTATCACCATACTCTGAATACCCGGACTGCTACTCTGAGTAATAAAAAAGTATACGCTCAAACGGGACATCCGTCCTAAAAAAAAAAAAAAGTATATAGTTTTTTAAAAATAATTTTAAAATATCGCGAATTGTGAAATACGCTAATTAGTATAACGCAAAAAAGTATATAGTTTTTTGCGTTATACTAATTTTAAAATATCGCGAATTGTGAAATACGCTAATTAGTATAACGCAAAAAAGTATATAGTTTTTTGTGAAATACGCTAATTAGTATAACGCAAAAAAGTATATAGTTTTTTGCGTTATACTAATTAGCGTATTTCACAATTCGCGATATTTTAAAATTTTGTATATCGCGAATTCAACCGTAAAACTATATATATTTTTGCGTTATACTAATTAGCGTATTTCACAATTCGCGATATTTAAAAATAATCTTTTTGTCTAATTTCATGTATCATATTTACTGTGTACAATACATTTAAAAAAAATATATTGATTTATTATGTATAAAACCGTTGTCGGCTCGTTCTTTTTGTGCTGCTATTCGTAGCAGTAGCTGCTATCTCTCTACCGTTCCCTTTTGTTCTGACTTTCTCATCGTTGATTCCTTTTGTCCCGTCTTTTTTATCGAGTTTTTTCTTTTGTTCTGACTTTCTCGTGCTGAATCCGTGGATATAATATTGCTGTTTAGAATTTGATGATTCGTAAAATTTGCACATAGAGATTAATGCATAGTGAAATAAAAATATTGCTTTATTTGTGAGAAATATAAAAACTATCGTTATATAATTTACATACGGCGTAAACACCAGCTTATACCGAGGGACCGCACCTCATCAGCTAGTGCAGGCGCGCCGCGTCTTATCAGCTCGTTAAGGTCACGAAAATAGCTGATGCCGCGGGGTCGCCGCCGCCACCGCCGCCGCCGCCGCCGCCGCCGCCGTCGCGGTATAAGCTTATTTAAGAGTCAGCTGATTGATTTTGATAGACACTCATCGATATGGATACACGTTACAAACATCCATGGACAGCTGTGATAAGCGGTCCTACGGGTTGTGGTAAAACATATTTTGTAAAAAAATTCTTTAAATGCATGCGCGAAATGACGGATGTCCCGTTTGAGCGTATACTTTTTTATTACTCAGAGTGGCAGTCCGGGTATTCAGAGTATGGTGATAAAATCGACTTTCACGAGGGTTTACCGCAAGCAGCAGACTCGAATGATACAAGACCTAAACTTGTGATCATTGACGATCTAATGCGCGAGGCATCCAACAATACTGTGGTCGATCTTTTCACCAAGAGTAGCGATCATAAAAATCTTAGTGTCATTTTCATCACGCAAAATCTCTTCAAAAGCAAATAATTATATTGCAAGCGCTGTGTTATCTGAAGCAAGAGCAACGACGTGCAATTTTGCGCAAAGCAGATGTAGCGCTCGTACGCTGTATATGCGAGTGTGCTCTAAACGTTTTACAGGGAAACGTGGGTCTGAACAACGTGCAAAAGAATCATCTTCGGAGGCACGCGACAATTCTTCGACGGCTAGCCGCCAAAGGGGAAAATTGGAGCGGTAAGAGGAAGATCATCGTCGAGCACTGTGTCGGATTTCTCAAGCTGCTTCTTGTGCCTGTCTTGGCCTACACGAGCCATGGAATATGCCAGAAAGATGGTACTTATACCTCATGATAACATACATCGTCTCGCTGGACTCGCCACTACTGCTACTACTATTACTACTACTACTAGTGCAGACCCGCTGCCCTCCGTACAGTCTACCGGTATGCGATTATCGCGCCTCGACTCTGAGCTGAGTGAAATTCTAAACTCTTACTCGTATAAGAGCGAGAGAGAGAAATGGATAGCGTACCAGCAGGTTTTACAGCGTTATCTTCATATGGTCGAGTACGATAATGCAGTACCGAATATTTCATCAAAACGAAAAATAGCAATACTCGATAGTCACGAGAATTAATCCGACGACGTTTTAATGAACAAAGTTAAATCTCGACTCAATGACACACTCAATATCGATAGCGTAACAAAAAAATTTAAATCTAAAACAATATCGTCTCTTCGCAATTTGCATCGCAGCGCCGTTGATCAAAAAATGACATGGGATCGTAATGGTGTTGTTTCCAGAGACGGTAGAAGAATTTTAAATTCCAATATCGTTGATCTTGTTAACGATGCTATGCGAGCTAGAAAACGTGAGAAACCCATCGGACGATCTCACTTTGCCAAACTCCTGCGAGCGATACATATGCCACGCGAATTTATCGGCAATCCCGAGTTACTACACGAGCCTACACCTACATCATCCTCGACACCGCAGCGGCGTCTTATTTTACCACGCGAAAGCGATAGTAGCAGCAGCAACAGCAGCAACAGTAGCAACAACAACGAGGCCGAGACCGCACACTCAAACAGAGATTTAATGCTCACGGTTGAAAACGACATCATCGAGGGGGAGGAGGGGGATGAAGAAGAGGACGAACAATTGCAAAACATCGCGCAAGTAGAATATTGATCTCGCGCACCGTTAGAAAAGAAAAAGAAGAAGAATCCATTTTACTCGTCATTGTTAAAATTATGAAAATTCTTCTAAAAATCTATCATGACACCACTCATCTTGCGTCCTATTCTCGAGCATAAAATTTGGCCCTGGTGGATCGAAGAGTAGCGCGAAAAAATATTTTACCATGGCTCGAGACACAGGATTCATATAACATGCATCGTCTTGTGCGACGACGATTTCTCCGTCGTATGTACAACGTGAGTAATATGGTGTATGCATAAGTTTTTTCCGGTTTAACTAAGAGATGGCGCCAGCGTAAAGTACACAGCGTATTAATTTGACACATACGTCATTTTGTTCGTCTGACATTAACCTACAAACACACACAAGTTGAGTCCGCCAAAAACTAGCGTCTTTGTTTTATCGTTCAGTGATCATATCCAGTTTTGTTCCTGAAAAAGAACATTTGCGGCACGCATTGCTTTTCTTATTTAATTAAAAGAACAAGGCTGCTGAAAGTCAACGTTTGCTGGTAGAAACATATGGTGAACACGCTCCATCGATTGGAACATGTGAGACATGGTTTCGACAATTTAAAAGTGGTGATTTCAATGTGAAAGACAGTGAGCGCTCTGGTAGACCACAAAAATGCGAAGACGAGCAATTGCAGGAGTTATTGGATGATGACCCAACTCAAACTCAACGGTAATTAGCAGAAGCATTACATGTGTCACAAGAAACAATCAGCAGACGTTTACGAGTAATGGGGAAGATCAATAAACTCGGTAAATGGGTCCCACACGATTTGAATGAACGTCAAATAGAAAATCGCAAAGTCACTCGCCGTCTCACACAGCAAAAGCAGTGAAAGACACCTGAAATCGCTTGGATGGGACATCCTTCCGCACCCGCCGTATTCGCCAGACCTGGCGCCATCTGACTATCACCTCTTTGCATCAATGGGGCACGCGCTCCCAGAGCAGCACTTCAGCAATTTCGAGGAAGTTGGAAAATGGCTCGACGAATGGTTTGCCGCAAAAGACAAGCAGTTTTTCTGGCATGGTGTTCATAAGTTACCTGAAAGATGGGCGAAATGTGTAGAAGCCGATGGCTAATATTTTGAATAAAACAAAAATTAATTTCCCTTGAAAATAACGTGTTTTTTTTTATCAAAAAACCGGAAAAAAACTTATGCATACACCTGGTAGACGATGTATTGGAGGCTGATTTAGTTGATCTTCGATAGCCACGTACAACGATGGGTACGCATATCTGCTTGTTGTTATCGACGTGTTGAGCAAATACGCGTGTGTCGAGGCCTTGCGTGACAAAACGAGTCCAAGTGTGGCCCGCGGTCTCACACGCATACTCGCACGCAGTAACAATTGTCGCCCGCAGCAATTGCAAACTGATCGAGGCAAAGAATTTATCGACACTCCGTTTCAGCAAATTCTCAAGAAAAAGAATATCGATTTTCGCGCTGCTCGTAACCCTGATATAAAAGTTTCGATTGCCGAACGCTTTAATCGAACAATAAAAGAGCGAATGTGGCGCTACTTTACATACACGCGAAATAAGCGTTACATCGATGTTTTACAAAATTTTTTATATGCTTATAATCACACTAGATACAGCGGAACGCGTATTCCCCCGAGCGAACTAACCCTCGAAAACGCCTCTATAGCCCGAGACAATTTCGCACGGCGTTATGAGCGTAATGCGAAAAAACTTGAAAAGCCTAAATACCGCGTCGGTGACTTGGTACGTATCAGTACAGCTAAAGCAGCTTTCGTGAAAGGATATGAGCGTGGTTGGAGTAACGAATTATTCAAGATTCAACGAATATCAGTGAATCGAGAACCATTCGTGTCTATTTTACACGATCTGAATAACGAGACTATCGACGGTATTTTTTACGAGGCAGAATTATCGCGAGTACGAGTACCTCCGTCATCTGAGAAGCCGAAAGAGAAGAAAAAGAGGACAAAGAGGTAGAACGCACCGAATCACCGTCCCTGATGAATATGAGCTCCAAGGATAGCTCTTTTTTTGTCGTACTACCGAGCAACAGTAGTATGCAGTATTTTGCGAATAATACGACGACAAAATTTATTGCAAAACTACCGCGTCAGACATGTTCTCACGGAGAATGGTCTGTTTCTCTTGTGGAAATTGCTTATCCGATGACTCTTTTACATGTTTCTACTGTAGGAAATCTCGTAACTTTTGAGGATGGTGATTATGATTTATTGGGTTTAAATTTTTAACACGGAGACTCTCTGATAGAGACCAAGTTTCACCTGGTGCATATCGCTCTATAGACGTTCTTTTGGAGAGTATAAATACGCTACCTCACGTGGCCGGTCATTTGCGCTTTAAATCGCTTCCGAGCAGGCAGATCGAAGAGGCCCGCGTATGCGACGATCTACGATACCATGACTTTCGCGTATCACCCGCTATCGCGAGGCTCTTAGGATTCTCGGAAGAGGCTGGTAGGTCTGTAATGATAGAGCCGCATTGCGAATACACAGGGTCGAGGCCAGCATCTCTCACCGGTGCTATACCAGGTGGCATGTTTCTATACACAGATATCTGCGAGAGCTATATTACAGGCGATGTACAAACACCCCTCTTACGAGTTGTCCCTATTGATACTGATGACTGTCAGTATGGTTCGATAAAAATTAAATCGTTTTCAACGCCACGATATATACCTCTCTTGCGCAATAATTTACACACTATCGAGATCGATATAAGAGACGAATTTGGGGATCCTATACCATTCAAGCAGGGAACGTTGACTGTGCCACTACATTTCAAACGGTCCCACGATTGATTACATCGCTATGGATGATATTGACAGTGTGCAGCACGGATAGGACCGTCACGGGTACGGCGGTACTAGCCACGTTTATATCGGAACACCTAATCAACGAGGACACGGTATCGGCAGCTTTCTCGGGGGGCTGTTTCGTCGATTGTTACCACTTTTAAAGAAGGGCGCTAAAGCAGTTGATAAAGAAGCATTGCGCGCTGAAGTAAACCTAGCCGGTGATATCCTCGATGTAAATATAGCTGTGAAAGATGCTATTCGCGAGAGAGCGAAAGAATCAGGCAGTAATCTCAAACGCAAAGCCTCTGAAAAAATTGACACTCTCATGCAGGGGTCTGGTTATAAAAAGCGCAAAATTTCGCGAACTCCTCATTCATCGGATAAACGTAAACCACGACGTATCTCCCGTAAAAATAAAAGTGTAATAAAGAGAAACGTAATAAAGAAGTAGAAGAATAATAAGAATAATAATAAGAAGAAGAAGACTCGTCAACGAACAGTTACAGATATTTTTGGATAGCTGAAATAAGATGGCTTTTCTACATGCGCACTCGTGCGAGTGTCTTAAATCGGAACTTGAATTATTTTCACTCCCACCGACGCAAACTACTATCGAAGGCTCCAATTGGGTGTATTACGAACCAATATCTTCGCTAAGAGATGATTCACCGATTGAATTTGTTAACCCTGGACAGGGTGATGAGTATATCGATATCGCGCATACTACGCTTAGTCTGAGAGTGAAAATAACATCTCCTACTGCGGAAAATGCCGCGGGTACAGCATGGAAGGTAAGTGTCGGCCCTGTAAACAATCTCTTGCATTCTATGTTTAATCAGGTGGATGTATTCCTGAATCAAAAATTAGTTTCACCTCCAAATAATGCCTACGCTTATCGAGCGTACATAGAAACACTTTTGAATTACGGTCCAGCAGCAAAAAATTCGCATCTCACGAGTGTTCTCTGGTACGACGATACCCCTGGAAAAATGGATGATATAACATCGGAAAATGCGGGTCTTGTGAAGAGAGAACAATTTTTAAATGTCGAAAAAACTGTAGACTTGCTCGGTCATCTGCATTGCGATATATTCAATCAGGAGCGGTTCCTATTAAGCGACGTCGAGATGCGACTACGGTTGGTGCGGTCTAGAGATTCATTTTGTCTTGTGGGGGATACAAAGAATGGTCAATGCGGCTTAAAGATTCTCGAGGCATCGCTTCTCGTTCGTAGAACAAAAATAGCTCCTGGTGTGCTGCTCTCGCATGCTAGAACTCTGGCAAAATCTACGGCTAAATAGCCTCTTACGAGAGTCGAGGTAAAAGCCATTTCAATACACTCTGATGTTCATGGAGAGATTATCGATAATATCGTGTTAGGTCAATTGCCGGAGCTTATAATTATCGGTTTTGTCGATAACAAAGCGTTTAACGCCAACTTCAGTATGAATCCATTCAATTTCCAAAATTACAAGATAAATTATCTCTCGTTGTATGTAGATGGTGCTCAAACACCTTCGAAACTGTTACAACCTGATTTCACGAAACATCATCTATATGTGGATGCGTTTCAAACGTTGTTTTCGGGAACTGGAATACATTTCTTGAACGACGGTAAATCGGTCGATCACGATAATTATCGCAATGTATACTGTCTGTTTGCTTTTGATTTGACACCCGATCTTTCGGCGAACAGCAATACACATTGGAATTTAATAAAGCACGGTAGTGTGTGAACAGAGGTACGATTTGAGGATGCGCTTGCTTCAACGATAAATTGTGTAGTCTACGCGGAATATGATAATGTCCTTGAAATTGATGCCTCTCGGCAAGTAATGTTGGATTTTACCGGATAAGCGAAAAATGTGTTGATGTCGGCATAAAATTATTTCGTGTTCAGAGATGTAAAGGGTGATTTTTTTGAGGTTAGGATTTTCATGCATTAGTATTTGACAGATCACGCGGGATTTCAGACAAGGTGTCAAAGAGAAAGATGCTCAGTATGCTTTGACATTTCATAATGAATAGACTTACTAACGAGCAACGCTTGCAAATAATTGAATTTTATTACAAAAATCAGTGTTCGGTTCGAAAAGTGTTTCGCGATTTACGTCCGATTTATGGTCTACATAATCGACCAAGTGAGCAAACAATTAATGCGATTGTGACCAAGTTTCGCACTCAGTTTACTTTATTGGACATTAAACCAACCACACGAATGCGTACAGTGCGTACAGAAGAGAATATTGCGTCTGTTTCTGAGAGTGTTGCTGAAGACCGTGAAATGTCGATTCGTCGCCGTTCGCAGCAATTGGGTTTGTGTTATTCGACGACATGGAAGATTTTACGCAAAGATCTTGGTGTAAAACCGTATAAAATACAGCTCCTGCAACAACTGAAGCCGAACGATCTGCCACAACGTCGAATTTTCAGTGAATGGGCCCTAGAAAAGTTGGCAGAAAATCCGCTTTTTTATCGACAAATTTTGTTCAGCGATGAGGCTCATTTCTGGTTGAATGGCTACGTAAATAAGCAAAATTGCCGCATTTGGAGTGAAGAGCAACCAGAAGCCGTTCAAGAACTGCCCATGCATCCCGAAAAATGCACTGTTTGGTGTGGTTTGTACGCTGGTGGAATCATTGGACCGTATTTTTTCAAAGATGCTGTTGGACGCAACGTTACGGTGAATGGCGATCGCTATCGTTCGATGCTAACAAACTTTTTGTTGCCAAAAATGGAAGAACTGAACTTAGTTGACATGTGGTTTCAACAAGATGGCGCTACATGCCACACAGCTCGCGATTCTATGGCCATTTTGAGCGAAAACTTCGGAGAACAATTCATCTCAAGAAATGGCCCGGTAAGTTGGCCACCAAGATCATGCGATTTGACGCCATTAGACTATTTTTTGTGGGGCTACGTCAAGTCTAAAGTCTACAGAAATAAGCCAGCAACTATTCCAGTTTTGGAAGACAACATTTCCGAAGAAATTCGGGCTATTCCGGCCCAAATGCTCGAAAAAGTTGCCCAAAATTGGACTTTCCGAATGGACCACCTAAGACGCAGCCGCGGTCAACATTTAAATGAAATTATCTTCAAAAAGTAAATGTCATGGACCAATCTAACGTTTCAAATAAAGAACCGATGAGATTTTGCAAATTTTATGCGTTTTTTTTTAAAAAAAAGTTCTCAAGCTCTTAAAAAATCACTTTTTAGAAGCGTGTCTGTGAATAACTAATCAGTCGAACTCGAGCATCTGTACGAATTAGACGTAAGAATGGATATCGTCGTGGATATACAGGGAATGCGTGGTAAAGACTCGGAATTTATTCCGAAAGAAATTGCCGTGGTAGCAGTGGATAGACCGTACTCTGCTCATTGGATCGTCGCACCGCCGTGTCACTTTGCCGAATTACCACACCATTCGAGAAGCCGGAATAATTTTCTCTCGAAATATTTTCACGGTCTGGAATGGTACGAGGGCGATGTGAGCTGTAAACAGGCATACGCTAACTTGCGTGAAATTTCGCGAAAATCAAGACGTATCTATACTCGTTGTCACGAGAAGGCTATACTTCTTTGCGATATCACGAGTCGTGAAATTTTCAACCTGGAGGATGAGGAGGGCGCCCCATCGTACACATTTATGCCGAAATCTTTACGAAAATACTTCAGACACGCTATGATAAACGATACAGCGTCTTCGCATTGTGCAATGCGCCAGGCTTTCCAAATAAACAATTGGTTTCGCGAGCACCCGTTTAAAGGAGAATCATACATGGATGTTTGGTCAGCAGACGAAGAGGAAGAGAATAAGAAAGAGGAGAAATCTTCATCATGTAGTCGTGACACGATCGACGATGCTGTGAATCAAATTCTGCATATATATACTACGTGTTCAGCATGAACACTAGATAAATCTACGAAAGTCTGCACTATCTACTACATTCAACCGTTGGCGTATACCCGGCTGACAGAATTCCTCGTGTATGGTCGTTACCTGCCGGACTCGTAGTCAACACGGGTAACCACGACGGACCTCGAGAGCATTGGATCGCCATGTACGTCAACCATCATGGAAAAGGAATGTACTTTGATAGCTACGGGCTACCACCGGTTATACCGCAACATTTCGCACGACTAAGAAGAAACTGCAAATTCTATCGGTACGGCCTCAAGCAGCTACAGAGTAATACGTCGGATGTGTGTGGACAATTTTGCATCGTATTCCTACATCTTATGTCGTGCGGCTTCACCATGTCGCGATTTAATAATCTCTTTAGCGATAATGTAATGAAAAACGACAGATTAGTGCGTGAATATTACAATGCTTTTGTCTCTCGACGATCAGACAGTGATAAAAATAAATTTAACGGCGGTGGAGTCTCCGAGCGAAGATTACCGTATTTGCAGGGATGTTGCATACGACGGTAAATATGTGTTAAGTGATTTAAATGAAATATTGATGAATTAAAAACAAATACATCGTCTTACTGTGCTTCTTATTTTATAATCGACGTCCCTCGTGGTACGGTATCATATTCTGCGCCTTTTACTGCAGAGCAAGCGCTTTGCGAGGAGCACAGCGCAAAGCGGTACGCACGTGCAAAACTGCTGTCGCTGCATTCAGAGCGCTGTACACCTTAGTTATGATTCAGAGGGCGGTTTGCTATCTTCAAAGCCCGTGATACCAACTAGCAGCATCCTGAGCATTCAGTCTGTCTTTAACTTCGTGATCGCGCAGTCAAAAACGTATTTTTCCCAATGTATCCTCGTTACGAGGCTAGCGGGTTTTCGGAGTCCTCCGTCCCGAAATAGACATCGGGTACGATGGCGGCGTCGTGGACGTGGGCTTCGAGAACCCCGAGCTTCCTGAAGCAGACGATGCTCGGTTATGAAAGTGTCGACGCGCGCGCGCACGTGCGTGTGTGTGTGTGTTCGTGTGAGTGAGATAGTGAGAGACGGGAGTTCAAAATCGCCGTCGGAGGAAGGTGGACGTCAGCAACAACAGTGGTAATTACCTGATTTTTTTCCTTTTTTCAAGTATGTGTACACCTTTGCTCCATCCTGCTCTTATTTCTAGTCTTTCTTGTTCACCAGAGTACCCACACCATCTCACTTTACCATCACCACGTTACCGACACTGGTTAAGCAGAGTGGGTAGCGCGACGGTAAAAAAGTGGGCTGGTGGGAG
This sequence comes from Cylloceria caligata, assembly GCA_963942595.1. NCBI lineage: Eukaryota > Metazoa > Arthropoda > Insecta > Hymenoptera > Ichneumonidae > Cylloceria > Cylloceria caligata. Next base: position 3,870,054 of record OZ012711.1, read on the forward strand.
TAGCCGCGTAGTGGGGGAAGGAGTGGGGATAGGAGTGGGATGGAGCAAAGATGTACACATACTACTCTGATCTGATAATATTATTTCCGGCGTTCCGTGCTGGCAGATCAATTCTTCTACGAGTGCCCTAGCCCCTGTCGAAGCCTCTTGGTTCGGCAGTGATATTGCTGCACTGTATTTTGTGAGCGCGTCCTGGATAGTAAGTATATATCTTTTTCCAGATGCGCTTTCTGGTAGCGGTTCTACGATGTCGACCGCTACTTTGTCCATGGACCTCGATGGGGTGTCGGTTACCACCATCGGCACTCGTTCTCTTTTCCTGATGTTATTCTTCTGGCAGGACTCGCAGGACGATATGTAATTTTCCAATTCCCTTCTCAGGCCGGGCCAGTCGTATTTGGTCCAGATCCGATGGAACGTACGCCGTATACCCTGATGCCCTCCTATGGGGGTGTCGTGGTATTCTCTAATTATTTTCTGGCGGTCATCGGCAGAAGGAGTGGCTACGCCACTGCGGCAGTCGCTATACTCTTTCATAATGCTGTCTTCGTCCGCGCTGTTGGAAGTTCGTGGGCTACGGGCCCCGCCGTGCCTCGCTTCCTCAGCAGGCCTTTGCGGTGCTCTGTCTGCAGTTTCTTTGCTCGGTGTGCCCACCGTTAGCTCCGCCGTTGGGTCGCTCTCTGTCTCGAGCGGCCTTGCAACGTTTGCTTTTCGCGGCCTTCCGCGCTTTGCGGGTCCGCAATGCTGTGCTGGGCCCGCTCCGTCCTTGTCAGCGGTGCTCGAGTCTTACCAGTGGCTTGCGTATGTAGCTTGCATGGTCTGCCCCTTCCCCGACCACACGGCTTTTTGGCGGGGCTGTGGGGTTCAGTTGAGCGATTTGCATGTACGCTGCGGATTTCTCTATCCTTGTCTGTAGCATTAGCAGGCGCTGTCTCTCGCTCTGCCTCGTTGCTGAGCTGGCCCGGGGTATTCTCGGCTCTCCGCTTTGTGCGGCTATCCGTACTAGGACGTATGCTGTCCTTTTCTGTCTTGTGGGCAAGCTCGATTTCTCGCTCCGATGAGCTACCACGGCTCTAAGGGGTATCTTCGGCCCTCCGCTTTGTGCGGTCATTCACTGTGCTGAGTTTCTCCGTCATGCTGTCCTCTTCCAACTCACGGACTTCGTTCTTAGCTCTCGCTTGGGACCTCGTATTGAGGAATATACGGCTGAGCGCATCTGCATTTGTATTACGCTTTCCTGACTTATATTCGACGTGAAACTCATATTTCGCCAATTTTATTTTCCAACGCATCAGTCTTGAACCTGGGTCCTTTACTCCGATCAGCCAGGTGAGCGGTTGGTGGTCCGTCATTACCGTGAAACGTGTACCATAAATATATGGTCGAAATTGAGCGAGATCCCAAACTATTGTGAGTAGCTCTTACTCCGTGCGTTACTGTATCGTCGAGGTACACATAGCATTTGACGCCCTGTAGTCCTGCTAATGCGGAGTTCAATAGCCGCTGGAAAGTCGGTGGTGTGTTCTTCAATCTGAATGGACTCAAAATACCCCGCGGAGTGGAAAATGCCGTTTTTCTATATTTTCCTGCGCCATCGGGAAGTGGTGAAATCCAGAGGCGAGATCCAAAGTCGTATAATATCGGGCCCGTCCCAACTGGTCCAATATTTCGGTGATATTGGGCAGTGGGTACGAGTCTCCGATGGTGGGTTCGTTCAACTTCCAGAAGTCCACCTCTACGCGCATTTTCTTCACTCCGGCGGCATCGGGTTTCTCAGCCACTACCATGAGCGGCGCGTTACATTGACTCCTGCTGGACTGGACTATTCCTTCCGCTAGCATTTTGTCTGTCGGCATCTCCACTTCTCTTTCTCGTGGGCGACTTTAGCCTCTTGCTTCGACTAGTTATAGTGGTTGCCTTGGGTTTCTTTGACTCTCTGCTTTGTGCGGCTGTTCGTATACCCGAATGCGCTGTCTTTCTCTTTCTTGTGGGACTTTCTTTCCTGTCCCACTTGGGCTCGAGTGGTCGCGTATATGCGACTCAGAGCATCCGCATCAGTATTTCTTTTTCCGACTTTATGCATTTTACCGGACCCATGCCCCGATTTTACGTTTATCCCAGGCAAGGGTTGCGATCCTCAATCCTTCGTTCCGAACTTAAAGGGTGCGCGAAGCTGCACCTCGTGCGTGCGTTGTCGCTCGTTCCCTCGTAGATGGAATACACGCTTGTATTCGCACATTATTCCTGCGTGAGCTGCTTGCTTTTCACTGCTGGGGGGCACCAAGTCGGGCTTCTGTTGTTGCTGCGCAAAGCGTTTGTGTTCTTCCCCGTGCTCTCTGAGTTTATGCGCAGTGTCTTGACCTGTCGGCTACGTACGGCCTTCGCTATCTCCGACGGCTCGAGTGTCGCCGTCGGCTGTGGCACTTCCCCGTCGTGTTTAGAAACATTTAAACTCACTCTATTTGTTTTTGACGGTGTGACACGGGATCTCGCTACTTTGCCTCGGCTGATTCCGCACCTTATAGGTAGTCCGACAAATTTATTTTCCTTGGCGGCATCCATGTTAGACCCGTTTCCGGAAGGAAGATTTATCTCTGTAAGCAGGCCTATGTACTTGCATGTGGCGGCAGTTCTACTGCGTGGTGACGAATATATTCTTTTCGTGCCGTCCCGTAGCGGCATGCAGTGCCTATACAATTTGAGCATCTCGCCATACAGGATATCCGCTTTATGCTGCTTGATAAAGTCCATGCCTAGTAGTCCGTTGACCTTCAACGGCACATTGTTCGAAACGATGTAGAACCAATGCTCTATATTGAAAGCCGGTGTCTCGAGTACAATTTTAGCTATCCCGAGGGGGGTGAATTTTTTACCCGCTCCCCCCTGCAATTCTACAGTGCAGTCGCTCACCATGGTCTCTGGCTTGAGACAACCTTCCTTGATTATGCTGCACAGCGCTCCGGTGTCCGCTTTGAGGGTGCGTACCTCGGTTGTGGCCAATGGTCATCGATATCAAAGTCGCTGGCGGTGGCACTCGACGCCGGCAGCGTTACTTGTAGAAGCTGCAGCGTTGTTTTCTTTTGCTTGCACGCAGGTCTCTGCTGGACAGTTAGTGTATTCAATCTCAGTGCGCCCAGCGTGTTCACGCCTGCAGTGGCTTGATCTGGCCCCGCGGTTACAGTATTTCTTGCATCTTTGTGGCCTGTATTTCTTCCCTGTCAGGGCGGCTGCGTCGGCTCGCGTTTATTCTGCGACAGTCTCTTCCGGCAGTCCTTCCACATTTGGCCTTTCTTCTGGCAGTAATTGCAGGTTATTTCCACATTGTGGATTGACTTGTCGTCGCAGTCTCGAGTCATTTGTCCAGTTTTTCCGCAGGTGAAACAATTTTCTCCCTGCCGGGGTGATGCGCCTTGGGACCTTCTGGGGTGGCTTAATACTCCAACTACCCCTCCTTTTGGCTGCACCATATTTGTGATCTCGATGGCACCCGTAACGGACTCGTGGAGGGTGGCGTAATTGCGCGATCTCACCAGGATCTGGACCTGCCCATGCAGTCCATTCTCGAAGGTGGCCTGTGCGCTCTTCCGTGTTATCTTTTCGACGATGCGCATCTCCAACATCGTGGTGGCTTCCTCGCAGAGCTTTTCTGTTATATCGACGGTGATACGCTCGGTCCTTGCGGCGTATACCGCGATGTCCTCTCCCTGGCCCGGCCGGAGGGAGTTGAATTCTACCTGTAGCAAAGGAAACAACTTCCGCTTCCCGTACAGAGTCTCCAGCTCGGTTTTCAGCTGTGCTACCGAGAGGATGACTTTGTGCTTCATTTCTCTGGACGCCCTACCTTCGAGCTTGCTGCTGAGCACCAGTTCTAACAGGATGTCTTGATCCCGGGGCGCTACTCGCTTGAAAACATTCTCGCACGATCGTAAGAAGGCGTCTAGTTCATCAGCGTTGCTTCCGTCGAAACGCTTGATGTTTTTTAGCGCTAGACTAAGATCGAGCATCTTACTCGATGCTTCCGGCACCCTTTGATGTTCCCTTCGGAACACGGGATCCGCAGGGGGATAATTTGATTCCTCAAATCGGGTTTGCCTCGACCGCGGACGTGGTATCGGGCGTTTTTCCAACCCTGTATTTTCCAGTCTCCGCGATAATTCGGCGTTTTGCTCTCGTAGGGACCGGATGAGTTCGAACTCGTTCGCACCTACCTCGTTGAGGGTGTCCGCGAGGTTCCGTCTTGCCGACGGCGTTTTGGCCTTTCTGAGTTCCGATCGAGTTCACGTTGGCCTCAATCGTGCTCGCGCTGCAGCCTTTCATACTGTCGTCGAACTCTTTCCAATTCGCATTGGCTTCGGTCGACCGCCTCCAGCCGATCGCGTACCCGTGCTGGTACCGACCGGGCTGTCATACCGGTAGCTGCAGAGAAACCTACTTTATCTATAGTTCGCATATTCTCTATTTCCTGGTCAACCATGTTTTCGGTGACACGCTCGGGCGTTCGGTCGCCAGTTCCCATATTAAAAACGTCGTCGCTAACGTCGCTGTCGAATTCCCCGAACGACGCACCCCTACGTGGGTTTACGCCAAACTGGGCCGTTAGTCGGTTTGCAAGGGCCTCTTGTCTGGTCGAGGGGATTCGCCCTGACGTCGAGAGCTCGAATAGCGCCCTGCGCCCTTCGTAAACGATGTCCTCTACGGCCGCGGCTAATCCGGCTGTGGGGTCTACCCCTGCGCCAGGCAATGTCATCTCTAGCAAGTTGCCGCTCGGTCTTGATCGAGCTCCTCTAAACTCTGACCTGTTTGCTAATTTCGCGGCGAACTCTACTTTAAAATATTCCCACAAAATCTCAAGAGAAATATATATCTAGTGGAATATTTTTCCAAATATCGATTCTACTCTGGCTTTGGCAATTTTTTTTTTTTTATCACGGCAATATGTAATAGTAATGTGACTGCCACTTACAGAAAGATGATCCGGTAGACGGTCCTTTCCATGGCGTTGTTCTCAGGTGCAGTTCCTCCGGTGCAGTAGACCTGTTGTCTTGTAGCTTCCCTCGAAGGCTGGTCCAGTTATTCTCCCTGGTACCGTTGACCCGTCTCTTGGTGGTTCCTGGGCTCGTCTTCTGTGCGTCGGCAATGACTGCGCGACGGCTTCGTCTCAAGTTACCGCTTTGGGTACTCGGTTGCACACTTTGTGCGTTTTTCCACGACTTGACGTAACACTGTCAATCGGGATTTTAAACGGTTGACCAATGTCACACCGCACCGACGTTCAGATTAGTCGAGGTTTCACGAACTACACTGGTGTCCTTGCACGCGTCGTAGTCGTCGTTTCAGAGTCACTCTTAACTTTGTTCAAAACACTTTTGCCCAAATAAATCACGTATCACTTAACTTCAGCATATCCCACCGCTGCCACCAAATGTTATGCCAGTACCGCGTAATTGGATTATTCGGTATTCGGTACAATATTAAAAGTTATTATTTTTTGGGATCGTTTGCCGATAAGGAGATGAATCTCGAGTAAAATATAAAAACGCGAATTTATATAAAAGGAAGTATTTACTATAGGCAACGGTAACTTTCCGTTGTCTATTTAAAAGTCAATGTAAGAATGTACAATAATATGTTGTTTCGAGTATTTGACGAGGAACCAACCCGTTCTATCTTGAGTCTAATTTATAACTCGTTTTCATAAAGCAGTTGTTAACTGTCTTCACGAAAATCCCTCAATTCGCAATTGTAGCGTTAGCCTATCGTCGAACGCCAAGCGAGTCGCTCATGCTGCATCGGCGTTCTTGGGGTCGTTCGTACGATCGGGCATTGGACTCGTTTCCTGTCTTGAACGAATTCCATTGTTTCTTGGCTTTGGAATATTCCCGAATATACGAAATACGAAGTGGAATATTCCGCGGCACAACAGTTATTTGCCATTTTTATTGCTTTCTCGTAGACTGTAACTTTTTGAATGAATCGTCGGTGGCCGATATTCGCCGCGCGTCGATCTGTTGTTGCTGCGTAGTGTGCTGCGCTCGGCTATCACGAAGGTAGTCGAGGCAGTGCCTCACAGGCATGCTGCTGAAGCGAGTGGCTGTCTCTCTCGCTTGACTTCAGCTTCGCACCACGAGTGTCTCTCTCACTTGACTTCAGCGTCACACAACGACGCTTTTGTAAAGCACAGCCATTTTGAGAATTTTTGACACTTCTGTGAAAACACGCTGGCACGACACAATCCTCTGCTCTCACCTCGGACATTTTCATCGACTTCACCGGATCGACTCATCGTATTCGTGCTCAATAGGACTCAAAACACGGTAGGAGTGCATTGTTACAATTTATCTAAATTCAATGACGGTGAGGTGTGGAAATCTCATTAGTGCATCCTCATAAGTCTCATACCGTGGCGTGCTCTGCAACGCGGGTTGCACTACGTTTTACATCAAACTTTTCCCACTCAATTAATATAATTGCATGTGATATCGTTCATTCACAGTACTTTCCTCAAACTAAACTTCCTGGGAAAGTACTGTGAATATATTTTTCTCATTTGTGCATCCTTAAATTCTTATTTCGTGTCGTGCTCTGCAGTGCTGACTGCATCACGTTAACCTCTCCAAAATTGACAGTACACAATTAATATAATTGTGTGCTTTCAACTCAGAATCCTTTTACAAATTTCACTTTATTTATTCGTATTTTTTATATATATTTTTTGTATCGTAAAATTTTGAAGATAGAATACCAGGTGTACAAATATAAAAGCGGATTTTTTTTCCTAAAAAACATGTTAAATTCGGAAGAATGATAAGAAGTGCTTTATTCAAAGTATGCTCCATCGCTTGTTATACATTTTTCCTATCTTTCGGGCAATTTGTCAATACCACGCCAGTAAAAATCTTCCCCTTTTGTTGCGAACCATTCAGCGAGCCATTTTTTCACATCTTCGTACGAACTCAATCGCTGCTCAGCAAGTACATGACCCATCGATGCAAACATGTGGTAATCGGAAGGAGCCAAGTCTGCTGAATAAGGCGCATGAGGTAGAACTTCCCAGCTGGATGGAGCATTGTCTTGAAGAAAAATGACTTTGTGTTGCCTCTTTCGGTATTGTGGCCTTTTTTCAAGCAGCGAACGGTTCAAATCGGTCAATTGTTGTTGGTAACGTTTAATATTAACCGTTTCCTCAGGTTTTAACGGCTCATAATAGACCTCGCCCTTCTGGTCCCACCAAACACAGAGTATCGTCTTTCGACCAAAGCGGTTCGGTCTTGCGGTCGATGTGGATGGTGTGCCTGGGTCTACCCATGATATTTTACGCTTAGGATTTCAAAATAAATCTACTTTTCATCCCTTGTAACTATACGATGCAAAAACGACTTCCTTTTGTACCGAACGAGCAAAATGTCACATGTGCTTTTGCGCTTTTCCATTTGTCTGTCGTTTAACTCATGTGGTACCCATCTACCGGTCTTCTGAAACTTTCCCATCTCTTGTAGCCGATTGGAAACAGCTTATTGACTAGTGCCCAATTACTCGGCGAGTTATTTTTGAGTTTGCGAATCATCTCCGTCCAACACCGCTTGCAATTCCACATCTTCGTATTTTTTTGGCGGCTTTGCACGTTTCTTGTCTGCAACATCAAAGTCACCACTTTTGAACCGCCGAAACCATCGTTCACACGTATCCTGGGGTGAAGCACATTCACCATAAGCTTCTCTAAGTATGATTCAGCAGCAGTTTTCTTCAAATAAAAACAAAAAATAATGGTGTCCGCGAATGCTCTTTGTTCGGTATAAATTTCGACATATTAAACACAACGACACAACACTATACACATACTTTTCGAATTTATCACTCGTCCGCGTTTGACACTTGTTGATGATACAACAAAATGGCGCAGTGTCAAATCTTTATAGGACAAACTGCATTCGTGCGCCATCTGTTGTCTGAAATCCGAATTTCATACTTGTACCATACACCTGGTATTTACATGCATAAGTAGTAGGATTAGATAATAAGCGATCGGATTAGTATAATCGGATTAGTATAAGCAAAAAGTATAAGGTGAAAAAATATAAGAACACGGCATCCAGCAGCACGAGAAGCAACCAAGTCGAAGATAGGTGAGTAAAAAAAAAATTTACCCTTATTATAAAATTTAAAAAAAATATACATATATATATGCAGGGTGCGCTATCTTTTATGTCGGCATGTAATCATTGAATAACTTTTTAAAAAAAAAACAACCGATTTCCTTATTATAACATAGTTACAATAGAACGATCATTTTATTATTTCAAACGGCTATGAGAGCCGGACTTATAGTTGAGCGTCGATTACAGCGGACGCTAGGCCGATGAACCCGGACCTAGCATAAAAACGGGTGACGTCACGCCTCTGGAATTCGCTTGTCGCCGAAAACAGCAGGTCAGCGACCAGCTGGCCTTGCTCGGCGACGAGGGAGAGCCGGGGGGGGGGGGGGGGGGGGTGACAACGGTATCGCATAATCGAGCGAAACGGGACAAATTTTAAAACCGAAGTCTCAAGTGACGTAGGGGGAACCAGGGTGGGGAGACGGCTATAAAAGCGCTTGCACCGGAAGGAAGGCTCTCTTATTCGGTATCACGAAGTTAACGAAGATAAGCCTTCAAGCCGCATGTTTGCGAGGCACTGCCTCGGCTATCTCCGCTGTAGCCTAGCGCAGCACGCTACCCAGCAGCAACAGGTTGACGCACGGCAATTATCGAGCTTCAGCTGATTTTCCAACACACGGAAACCAATGATACATATAACACTCCCCCGAGGTCGCGACCTATTGCATTGACGCCTAGTTGGCTGGAAAATTTGACGAGAAGCACAAGCTGTGTGGCACCTTTCCGCCCTCACCGCTTCACATAGCTAACAGCCATACTGAGGATAGCATCCAAGAAGGGCCGGTGGACCCACAAGCTACGGGAACTTTAATCCTTTTGACCCCTTCTGCAATTTAAAAAAGAAAAACAGAAGAAAGGAAGGGAAACAACAGGTTCCTGACCTGCAGGGGGGGTTATATGTTGTGACGGGGTATTTGAGCAACCCGTCGCAAAGTCGGACCAAGTAGGGCTCACCACAATACACCTGCTCGTTCGGCCGAGAGTCTCCCCGAGGCGATCCAGCAGGAGAACAATATAGCGTGCGCAATGACCAATATTCATTTCGTGTTTCTTTTGTTTTCTTTTTTTTGATATAATTCTCCCGAGTGGGCCACGGCCCAAGCACGAAGTTATCAGCAGCAACAGGAAGGTCAGCTGCGAGAACCTGAATGACGCTAGGATAACAGCGAGAAGAGCGATCGCGAGTATCCGTCGTTGTCATGCACATCAGCCGTAGCCCTGTCGATGACGTCAGCGCTCTCATCGTGAGAACTCTGCCCAATTCCATTCGCTGATACGCTAATGCCCTAACGGTTTCCTTGTCGAGGAATAATAATAATAATATTTTTTTTTCCGAGGGGTGGTGGAAAATCTTCACAAAGACAGAAAGGAGGGACCGTACTCCTCAAAGTGTAGGATTTCTACCCACTAAAAACCACCAACACTTTTTCCAGATGTTGTGTAACGACCCCGGAACCGCTTCCGCATTTCGTCAGGGTCGTTCTGTTCCTTTGCCTTCCAGGCCTCTTCATTCTTTCCTGCTTGCTTATGGTCGCGGTCCGGCGCAAGCTGTGATTCTCTGCCCAATTCCATTCGCTGACACGCTAATGCCCTGACTGTTTTCACTGTGTCACTTCACTGTGGTTCACTGGACTCAGCACTATTTTCTCGCACTGCACTGTTCACTATGCTCACGATGTCGTACTAGTTGTTGTCTGCTCCGGCTATAACTCTGTTGTTTTCTTCTTGTTTCTTCTGGCATAGAACTGTTTCGGCAAAATTTGTCACCGCATCCCACTTCTCCGCGCTGATCAGCATCGATGCCACTATGTTCTCTGGGGTGATAAGACGTAGTGATTCCTCCATCCTTTCCCTCTCATCCCTCCATCGATTACACTCGAAGAAGGTCTGATAAGCGTCGTCGCGTTCAGAATCCCCGTAGATACATCGCGGACTTTCCACTTTCCCGATCTTGTGAAGGTATGTGCAGAAGTAGCTATGCCCGCTCAATAGTTGGGTCAGGTAGTAAGTCACTTCCTCATGTTTACGATCTGTCCATAGGGCCACATGTTTGATGAGTCTGGCTCTCCATCTTCCTCTTGCGTCACTGTCCCACATGCCCTGCCAAAGCTCCATAGTGATTCCTCTCCTGTTTCTTTATTTGTTGTCGATCGTGTTCAGCTCGTCGTAGGTAGACTCGTTTCTTCTCTCTCGCGAGGAGCTCGATGGGTACCCCTCCAGCAATGACCAGGGCCGCCAGTCCTGATACCGTTCGGTATGCACAGGCCACTCTCAGGGCTCCTCTTCTTTGTACCGCGGCTATACGCTTCCTTCGGCTTTCCGCTTCCTGTGCGTCTGCCCAGATCTCTGCTCCATACAAGAGAATCGAGTGCGTCACCGAGATTAGAAGCCGGCGTTTGCTGGTCATTGGTCCTCTCACGTTCGCCACGAGACAGCTCAGTAATAGTTGCTCTCCCGCGTTGCCTCAACTGTCCTCATGACCTCTTGAACTGCGTCTACCGTGGATCATCTTTTCCTGAAACCAAATTGTTTATCGGACAGGTCACCTGCTTCTCGTATAGCTGTATGTAGTCGCGGCTTGATCATCCTCTCCAGCAATTTCCTGGCCGTGTCCAACATGCACAGTGGCCTGTAGGCTGACGGGGAATTAGGGTCTCCTTTGCCTTTGCTGATTAACATCAGACGCTGCGTCTTCCAGCGGTTGGGAAAAACTCCGCGCTTCAGGCAGCAGTTGTACATATCGAGAAGCAGTTTCGGGCGGGCGCCTGCCACCGCATTCAACACTTCTGCCGATATGCCGTCGGTTCCTGGGGCTTTCCTGTTCTGCAGTGATTTGACCGCGTCCATCAGCTCCTCTTCATTAAATGACGTAATGTCCTCAACCCTGATGTCGAGGTCCTCCTTGCTCCTCAGTGGGTGAGTCGGGAATAGGGTATCTACGATGTTTTTCATCCTATTCAGGTCCATGCTCTCTCCTTCCGAGAAAGCTTCTAGTTTCCGCGTCACTATCCTGTAGCCCAATCCCCACGGGTCATTATCCACGTCCTATATAATGGAATTCCAGTGCTCCGTCTTGCTGCGGCCAATTTGACGCTGTAGGATCTTCTTGGCACCCTTGTATTGAGCCATAATGACTGCTGCCTCATCAGGATTTCTTTTTCGAAATCGGGTTGCTTTCCTTCGCAGTCGGAGGCATCGTTTTCGCTGATTGGCGATCTCGTCGTTCCACCAGTACGCTGCCTGTTTGTTCGCTGGTCGCTGCTTTCTCGGCATCGATGCTTTGCACGCTTGCAGTACTAGCTGCATCGTTTCGTCCACCAATTCTTCTGCACTTGGGTTTTTAACGTGCGTCGAGATTCTCCATCAATTAAGTATCGCTATACGCAGTTTCCTCTCGTCCTTTTTGACTATGTTCCATCTTAGTGGTCGGTCCCTCCTGATCCTTGGTGCGTTTCGTCCTTCAAATAATTCGAACGTGATGTATTGGTGGTCGCTGCTGGTGAAGTCTTCAATCACCGTCCATTTTCTCACACATAGCACTGCGCGTTCCGATGCAAACGAAATGCCCGGTATCGTTCCCCTGTAGCCTGGTCGTCGGAAAGTCGCAGTCGAACCGGTGTTGAGCACCGTGAGGCTTAGTCTTGAAACCATTACCATTACTCGCCTGCTTCTGCCATCCGGATGCGGCATACCCCATTCGATCGCTCGCGCATTAACATCTCCAGCCACGATGATTTTTCCTTCCATGTCCCGTAGATGGTCTTCCAGGCTGTTGAGCTTCTCTTCAAATTGCCCGATGCCTTCATTGGGCGTGAAGTAGCAGCTCACGTAGTAAACGTCCCTCTGTTTAATCCAGACAAAGCCGTTTCTTCTCCCGTGATCTTCTACTCGGCCTTTCCCGGGGTTTGGGATCCAGATGGCTGCATTGCCCAGGTTATCCGCGTACCAGTTCGCATTCACTTTATCACGATATTGTTCACTAATAATAATCACATCACATGTTTTTTCGCGCACAAGTTGTGTCAGGAGTCCGTCGGTCGTCCTGCTCCTGTTCAAATTTCCTTGAAGTACCCTTGTCATTTCGGGGTTCTGTTTTTAGCACTATCCAACACTCTCCGAAAAGCGGCACATTTCCCTGTTCCTGGCACGTGGGACGATTGCGCTTTGTCCGCGCACAAAACACACTGCGCTTCCCTATCGCACTTAGCGCCTTTATGACCGGTTTCACCACACTTATAACACAGTTTACTTCTATCCGGGCCACTACAGTTTTTAGCTTGATGCCTATACCCTAAGCACCTAAAGCATCGCATCACAGATATCCGTTTCCGAATTTTACAGTTGACTTTATTTCATCCATCTCGATAAGAGCGATTTTCTGGCCCCTGTAAATCGCTTTTGGCACTCGGACTTTAACATTATCTACTTGTCCCGGGTACTCGCGTGCCGAGGCGTCGAGCATATCTTTTTCTCCAGTTGCTCCGTCGAGAAACCTTATCTCGAGGGTTATCTTCGGGATGAGTTTGGTGACTTTGCCCGTATTTCCCAGTGCGTCTCTCAGGGCCTTGGTGGAGACTACTTGTTCTTCTGGTTGTTGCCTAGCTTCAGGAGAATTTCACCCTTGTGAGTCTGCCGGATGGCTTTGATGTTCGTCTCCGTGTCTGCACGGTTCACTTTAACGCGGATGTCCTTCAGTATCTCTGCGTAGGTTTTCCTTGTTTCCGGCCTGATAAGAACGACTTCGCCGCGCGGCCTATCCCGGATGCGTTTGTTCCGCTCTCTTTGGCGTTCCGGTGGAGTTGTTTTTATTCTCGTCGCCGGTGTTTTCTCGTCATTCCTTGCAGCTCTTCTGGCTTTTCTATTGTTGGCCTTGACCGCGCCTCCTTTCTCCTTTCTGCGGCGAGGTTCTCGCCACTCATTTTCCGTTTTTCCATGCTTAGGTCTTTCATCCGGCCGTTGTACAGGAGATCCTCCTTCTGGGCTGGTTAGGTGTTGTGACCTCTGGATTCCTCCTCTCGAAGATTGTGAGGCTAGTCGTCTGCCTTCTGCTGGTATTTTTCGCAATTCTGCTTCGATCTTCTTCCTCTCTAATCTGGATGCTGAAATGGCTTCCAAAGATTCCTCCAGCTTCTGTCATCCTTGTTCGATGTCCATGCTGACGATCCGCTGCTTAGTGGTCGCCTGGATCATCTTCTTTGCAAGGATTTGAAGGCGCCGTATCTCCTCTTCCTTGCCAAGGTCAGCCTCCGAGATCTTCTGCTGTAGAGCTGCTCGGTGTTGCTCTATCGAGCCGTCTTGCTCCTCATTTGCACTGATATCCGTCCCGTTATGAGGGAGACTCGAAATCAGTGCGTTGTTGTTCGGTTCACCCTTGTTTCCGTGTTTTCTCGCAGGATGAAGGCTCTCCTCGCTTGTTGCTTTGTATGCTACGTTGGCCAAGTCATCCACCAATGTATAATAATAATAATAATAATAATAATAATAATAATAATAATAATAATAATAATAATAATAATAATAATAATAATAATAATAATAATAATAATAATAATAATAATAATAATAATAATAATAATAATAATAATAATAATAATAATAATAATAATAATAATAATAATAATAATAATAATAATAATAATAATAATAATAATAATAATAATAATAATAATAATAATAATAATAATAATAATAATAATAATAATAATAGACCTCAGGGGCCGTGCGTAGTTCCAGCACGGTTCGGGGAGTCGCGACCCTGAGGGACCTGCAGCAGAATGGAACATTTAATGAATATGCACGGTAAAAACGAAGTTTTACCCCAGGTGGTAACCCCTAATCGAGGGCAATCCACACCAGGCTCTGACCGGATGCAAGCTCCGGTGGCCTTGGGCAGCGGCACGGATTCTGGGGGCCGCACACTGTGCAAGGAGGGGTCAAGGGGGACGACGAAAGGGACGATTAAAGACACGGAAAAAAGGACTGACGAGACGCTACTAGACATATCACGAGGCAACAGGACGGATAGCTTGTCAAGTGCCGGCAGCGGCGATAGTTATATCTCCGCGGCCGACACTGACAAAGCGACGTCAGGACGAACGCACGCAAAAACACAGAAAGAATTGGACATGGTTGAGCTACTGACGCTCATACACAAAACAGCGACGAAAATGGCCGAGGCAGCGTCTATTCAGAAAAACATGAATATGACGGTTAAAAACGGAATAAAGACGATTTTGGAGGCCGCCGACGTAGCGCTGCATAAGCATGCAGAGGTGGCCCCGAAACCACAATTTACGGACACGCAAACGACAAAAACAGCAACGGACAAACAACAAACGTCACGGACAAAACGCAAGCGGGAAGCGACTGGAACTACTCCGGAGAACGCGCCAAAAAAGCCTTCGACGGCGGAACCGGTCGCTGCTTGGCAGACAGTGACAAGAAAAAAGACAGACAAGAAAGAACGCGACGCAAACGACAACACGCAGGCCCAAAAGAACAGACCGGCTCCCCGGCAAAGGGGGACAGCTGTACTGGTAAGGCCTGGGACTGATAACTCGTACTCGGACATCGTACGAAAAATACGGATGACGGTCGATCCGAAGAAGAGTCACGTGCAGGTGACGACTCTGAGGAAGACGAAAAACGGCCTGTGTCTTTTAAAGATACAGGCAGACGCGAACAGACCCGACGGACGAGACGACTTCCAACGCGCTCTACAAGACGCGATTGGGGACGCGGGCAGCGTCAGGGCCATGACTTCCAAGGTCCAATTGGAGATCATGGACCTGGACTGCGTCGCGACCACGGACGACGTCAAACAGGCGCTGAGACGCGAGACAGGACGAGACGCGGACTTCGGGGTCCACATCTTTGGCCCGAATCGCGCCGAGCAGTACATGGCGGTCTGCGATGTGGAGTCGCGGGAAGTCAAGGCGCTGCTTCGGCGGGGACGGGTCGGGATAGGATGGGTGACGTTATTATCGGGGGCGACTTCAACGCGCGGGCGATCGAGTGGGGAATGACAGCAACGAACAAACGTGGACGGTTGCTGCTGGAGATGGCTGGAAGGCTGGACCTGGTAGTAGATAATACAGGAAACATACCGACGTACAGACGACCAGGGTTTGGAGACTCCATCCCTAACGTCACAATGTCATCGGACGGAATATCGCCACGGATAGGGCAGTGGCGGGTGTTCGATGGCTATACGGCCAGCGACCACCAGTACATTGTCTTCGAAGTGGCAGGACAAACGGCGACGAGACGGACGAGGACCCAGCACCCCCCGCGGTGGAACCTCAACAAACTCGACGTACAAAAATTTTCAAAGGAGCTGGTGGTAGCACCAGCACCGATAACAAAAGTCCCCCCTGAGCTGACTGGCCGGCAAAGGGCGGAAAGACTGGTGGACGAGACGGCCAAACTGACGGACCGGCAGTGCAACAGCACAATGCCGAAACGACGATATCGACAGAACAGGCAGCCACAATACTGGTGGACGGACGAAATAGCCGAGCTGCGAAGGGTCTGCTTGGCAAGCCGACGACTAGTGACGAGGGCTGGGGGAAGACCCGAAAGGGAAAACCTCCAAGCCGAATATAAGACAGCACGAAAAGCACTGACGAGCGCGATACGAGACAGCAAGACGCGTTGCTGGAAGAGGCTCTGCGAGGAGGTGGATCAGGATCCCTGGGGTACTGGTTACAAAATCGTGACTGGTAAACTAGGGGCCCGGGTACCACCAGAACTCAAAGACGCCGAATCCGCACGACGGATCGTCGACGGCTTATTTCCTACGCACCCGATACGGACGGACGTTACAGATGACACGGACACACCGGCAGCCCCCATCTTCACGGCGGAAAAGCTCACTAGGGCATCCAACGCAATGAAGACTGGTAAGGCACCGGGACCGGACGGAGTACCGGCGGAAATTATCCGGCTGATGGTCAACCTGAGGCCGGAGATATTTCTCGACCTGTACAACACGTGCTTGACGACGGGGACGTTCTGCGGCCGGTGGAAGGCGGCGAGGCTAGTTCTTATCCCCAAAGTTAAGGGCGACCCCAATACGCCGTCAGCCTACCGGCCGTTGAGTTTACTTGACACGACGGGTAAACTCTACGAACAATTACTGAAACCAAGACTGACGGACGTGATACAGACCAGCGGAGGCCTTTCAGACATGCAGTTCGGCTTCAGGAGGCGTCGATCGACGATTGGAGCGATCCAAAAAGTGGTCGACTCCTTCCTGGACTTAGACAGACATTGCCACGCAGCACGACCAATCGTCCTGCTGGCGACCTTGGACGTCAGGAACGCCTTCAACTCGGCTAGGTGGGTCGATATCCTAGAGGCGCTTGAAAGCAACTTCGGGGTTCCGGCTTACTTGGCTCGGGTGGTGAGGGACTACCTGAAAAACAGACAGATTACGTACGAGACAACTGAAGGACCGGTGACGAGGCAAATCACCGCCGGGGTCGCACAGGGGTCCATACTAGGACCAGATTTTTGGAACGGACTGTACGACAGCTTGCTCAGGCTGGAAATGCCGCTCGGCGTACTCCTCGTCGCTTACGCTGACGACGTGGCGGCGGTGATCACCGAGCGGTCTCCGGATCTGGCACAGCTAAAACTGAACCAGACGATGCGACGAGTGGGACGTTGGATGACGGATCACGGACTACAACTCGCGACAGAAAAGACAGAACTGACGGTCCTTAGTAGAAGACGTATACAGACGAGACTTCCCATGTGGGTCGGGACGGACGAAATCACGGCCGGGGGGGAAGTCAAGTATCTCGGGGTAACTCTAGATACAAAGATGACCTTCTGGCCTCACATACAAAAAACAGCTCAGAAGGCGGCCGAGAGGATAGCATCCTTTAGCCGCCTGATGGCAAACACGACTGGACCGAGACCGGGGAAAAGACGACTTTTAATGGCGACGGCCCACTCGATCCTCCTTTACGGCGCAGAGGTCTGGGCAGATGCCCTGAAGACAAAGAAGTACTGCCACGCGATGACGACAGTACAAAGACAGGGTGCGCTGAGGATCGCCTGCTCCTACCGAACTGTCTCTGCACAAGCAGTTTTGGTGGTGGCCGGCGTAATCCCCGTGGACCTTCTAGCTTTCGAGCGAAAAAGGATCCACGGGAAAAGCGCGGACATACGACGGGAGGATGCGGCAATTGCGGAGCGCAATAGGACGATACAGACTTGGCAAGACCGATGGACAGAAGAACGTACAGACAACTGGACGAGACGACTTATAAAGGACCTGAGACCGTAGATCGGAAGGAAGTTTGGGGACGTGAACTTTTACGTTACCCAGCTCCTGACCGGACACGGCTACTTCCGAAGGTACCTTTACAACATGAACAGAGTACGGACGCCAGACTGTAAGTACTGCGGACACGAACGAGACGACGCGGAGCACACATTTTTTGTGTGCGACCGCTGGACAGGACCCCGACTGGAACTTCAGACGATTGTTGGTAGCATCACCCCGGACAACATTGTCCAGGTGATGCTCCACTAAACAGAATGGTGGCAATTAGTTGCCACCTATACAGAGACGATACTGCGACAAAAAAACGTAAATGGCTGCCTCGCCTAACCGAGCAGACGGACCGACGTGACGTTACAAGTCACAGACAGCAAGACGAACGGACGAAAACAGACAGAACCCCCAGCCAGAAGTAATATGAAAATAGTTCCTGGTCTGGGGGAGGGCAACAAGGA
Source organism: Cylloceria caligata (assembly GCA_963942595.1). NCBI lineage: Eukaryota > Metazoa > Arthropoda > Insecta > Hymenoptera > Ichneumonidae > Cylloceria > Cylloceria caligata. Next base: position 3,887,954 of record OZ012711.1, read on the forward strand.
GAGGGCGGTTTAGTGGGTAGGCCTACTTTTTTGGGAGTCCCACATACCCCCCCCAGTTCAAAAAGCTGGGGGATATCCGTAAAAAGGATTCCGCAACTCCTTGTATTAATAATAATAATAATAATAATAATAATAATAATAATAATAATAATAATAATAATAATAATAATAATAATGATAATAATAATAATAATAATAATAATAATAATAATAATAATAATAATAATAATAATAATAATAATAATAATAATAATTAGCCCGTGTCGGGTTGATGATCCCGCATCGGGCGCCTCCCCAGGTCGCGGATAGGGGGACGCCTTCCAGATATGGAAGGTACCGAGAATTCTCGGGGTGGACGAAAATCTAGGAGCTGCCCGTGTTAGGGCCGGGACGCAAAGTGGCCCGACCGTATCGGGGAAGGGGATCGTCTATCGACGACTCTAACCTCGCCAGGAACGGCCACGGCGCTCCCCGGTTAACGGGCGCCATAAGGAAACCGGGCTGGCGTGAAAACCGGATCAGGTGGACAAAAACCCCGTCGCGGACCAGCTCTGCCCAAGCCAAGGTGGGAGCCAGCGTGCCGAGGGCTGAATGGCACTGGGGTACAGTGTCGCGCACGATGCCTATGGGGAACCGGGCGAAACCCCATAGTATTAAGCCTTGCCCCCACAATCAGGCTCTGTGGGGGTCGACGCTCGCTTCCTGACTACTCGTGGGAACAACAATGGAAACAAGTCAAAACAAAACAAAACAAAACATACAAATACAAAACGCCGACGGTGGGGCTTCGTCAGGGGCACCAGTGCCGGCAAACGGAGACAGAACGACACTGCGCCTCCCAAGACGAACCAGGACAGACAGTGCGTCGAGCGTAGGAAGCGGAGTAAGTTTTACTTCTGCTGCCTCAGCTAACGACAACGACAATCAGGGTATGCGCACACAGACAGAACAGACGAAAAAAGTAACACCAAACCCCACAACACTGAAACGGAACGAACCTGGACTAACGGAACTTCTGATAATAATACAGAAGACAGCGACGAAAATGGACGAGGCAGTCGCCAAACAGAAAAATACAAACATGACGGTCAAACTAGGAATAAAGACGATTCTCGAGGCTGCCGACGCGGCGCTACATAAGTGCACGGAGGCAGCTCCGAAAGGACTTATAACGACACATGACATGACGGACACAGAAACAGAGACGAAAGGACAGGAAACGCCACGGACGAAACGAAAGCGGGAGGCAACCGGAGCCACTCCGGAGGCCGCGCCGAAGCGACCCCCGAAAACGGAACTGGCTGCAGACTGGCAGACAGTAAAAAAAAAAAAGAAAACAAAAACAACAGAACCAAAGGACAGCACGCACGAAACAAAGACAAAAATCCAGGCTGAGAGGCACAGAACGGCCCCCAAACACAGGGGGACGGCTGTCCTGGTAAAGCCTGGAACCGATAACACGTACTCGGACATCGTACGGAAAATACGGACGACCGTTGACCCGAAGAATAGTCACGTGCAGGTGACGACTCTGAGGAAGACGAAAAACGGCCTGTGTCTTCTAAAGATACAGGCAGACGCGAACGGACCAGACGGACGAGACAACTTCCGACGCGCTCTACAAGACGCGATCGGGGCCGCAGGCAGCGTCAGCGCCATGACCTCTAAGGTCCAATTGGAGATCATGGATCTGGACTGCGTAACAACTGCGGAGGACGTCGTACAGGCACTGAGACGGGAAACGGGACGAGACGAAGACTTCGGAGTCCATATCTTTGGCCCGAACCGCGCCGAGCAGTACATGGCGGTCTGCGAGCTAGAATCGCGGGAAGCCGATGTGCTGCTCCGCCGCGGACGACTCGGTATCGGATGGGTGCACTGCCGCGTCCGAAAAAGACTGACTGTGACAAAATGCCACAGGTGTCTCGGTTACGGGCACGTGAAGGCAAACTGCTCGGACGTGGACAGGACGAAGAGCTGCCGAAAGTGCGGTATATCTGGACACTACGCTACCGACTGCACGAACGAACCGGCTTGTCCCCTGTGCGCTAAGGCGGGGCACGAGGACGTAGCGCACCTTGCGGGAACCGGGAGGTGTGCGGTGTTCCGGGCTGCGCTGGAGGAGTGCAGGAAGCAGGCCGGAAGACGGACAGAGTAGTTCAGGGAAACCTGAACAGGAGTAGGACAGCAGACATGCTACTACCACAGATAGCTGACGAACATGACGCCGACATTCTGATCCTGTGCGAACCGTACAGGAGAAGAACGACACAAACGTACATTACAAACGAGACAGAGACCACAGCTATCTGGGTTAGGGGCGTTGCCCAATCTCGAATAACAAGCTGCGGTGTCGGGGACGACTACGTCTGGGCAAGGGTCGGCGCTGTCACATACGTCAGCGTCTATCTGACACCCAACTGCGCCGCGGTGGAGTTCGAGAGAAAGGTAGCGCTCCTTGAGGACGGAATCAGGGATCTGCCTGGGGACGTTGTTGTCGGAGGCGACTTCAACGCGCGGGCGATCGAGTGGGGAATGACAGCAACGAACAAACGTGGACGGTTGCTGCTGGAGATGGCCGCAAGGCTGGACCTGGTAGTAGCCAATACAGGAAACACACCGACGTACAGACGACCAGGGTTCGGAGACTCCATCCCTGACGTCACAATGACATCGGACAGAATATCGCCACGGATAGGGCAATGGCGGGTGTTCGACGGCTATACGGCCAGCGACCACCAGTACATTGTCTTTGAAGTGGCAGGACAAACGGCGACGAGACGGACGAGGACCCAGCACCCCCCGCGGTGGAACCTCAACAAACTCGACGTACAGAAATTTTCAGAGGAGCTGGTGGTAGCACCAGCTCCGATTACAAAAGTCCCTCCGGAGCTGACTGGCCGGCAAAGAGCGGAAAGACTGGTGGACGAGACGGCCAAACTGACGGACCGGCTGTGCAATAGCACAATGCCGAAACGACGACATCGACAGAACAGACAGCCACAATACTGGTGGACGGACGAAATAGCCGAGCTGCGCAGGGTCTGCTTGGCGAGCCGACGACTCGTAACGAGGGCTGGGGGAAGACCCGAAAGGGAAAACCTCCAAGCCGCATATAAGACAGCACGGAAGAAACTGACGAGCGCGATACGAGACAGCAAGACGCGTTGCTGGAGGAGGCTCTGCGAGGAGGTGGATCAGGATCCCTGGGGCACTGGTTACAAAATCGTGACCGGTAAACTAGGGGCCCGGGTACCACCAGAAATCAAAGAAGCCGAATCCGCACGACGGATCGTCGACGGCTTGTTTCCAACACACCTGATACGGACGGACGTTACAGACGATACGGACACACCGGCAGCCCCCATCTTCACGGCGGAGGAGCTCACTAGGGCATCCAACGCAATGAAGACTGGTAAGGCACCGGGACCAGACGGAGTACCGGCGGAGATTATCCGGCTGATGGTCAATCTGAGGCCGGAGATATTTCTCGACCTGTATAACACATGTTTGACGACGGGCACGTTTAGCGACCGGTGGAAGGCGGCAAGGCTAGTTCTTATCCCCAAAGGTAGGGGCGACCCCAATACGCCGTCAGCCTACCGGCCGTTGAGTTTACTCGACACGACGGGTAAACTCTACGAACAATTACTGAGACCGAGACTGACGGATGTGATACAAACCAGTGGAGGCCTTTCAGACCTGCAGTTCGGCTTCAGGAAGGGTCGATCGACGATTGGAGCGATCCAAAAAGTGGTTGACTCCTTCCTGGACTTAGAAAGACATTGCCACGCAGCACGACCTGTCGTTCTGCTGGCAACCTTGGACGTCAGGAACGCCTTCAACTCGGCCAGGTGGGTCGATATCCTGGAGGCGCTTGAAAGCAACTTCGGGGTTCCGGCTTACTTGGCTCGGGTGGTGGAGGACTACCTGAAAAACAGACAGATTACGTACGAGACGACTGAAGGACCAGTGACGAGGCAAATCACCGCCGGGGTTGCACAGGGGTCTATACTGGGACCGGACTTTTGGAACGGACTTTACGACGGCTTGCTCAGGCTGGAAATGCCGCTCGGCGTACTACTCGTCGCTTACGCTGACGACGTGGCGGCGGTGATCACCGAGCGGTCTCCGGATCTGGCACAGCTAAAACTGAACCAGACGATGCGACGAGTAGGACGATGGATGACGGATCACGGACTACAACTCGCGACAGAAAAGACCGAACTGACGTTCCTTAGTAGAAGACGTATACAGACGAGACTTCCTATGTTGGTCGGGATGGACAAAACCGTGGCCGGGGGGGAAGTCAAGTATCTAGGGGTAACTCTGGATACGAAGATGACCTTCTGGCCTCATATACAGAAAACAGCTCAGAGGGCGGCCGAGAGGATAGCATCCCTAAGCCGCCTGATGGCTAACACGACTGGACCGAGACCGGGCAAACGACGACTTTTAATGGCGACGGCCCACTCGATCCTCCTTTACGGCGCGGAGATCTGGGCAGATGCCCTGAAGACAAAGAAGTACTGCCACGCGATGACGACGGTACAAAGACGGGGTGCGCTGAGGATCGCCTGCTCCTATCGAACTGTATCTGCACAAGCAGTTTTGGTGGTGGCCGGCGTAATCCCCGTAGACCTCCTAGCTTTCGAGCGAAAGAGGATCTACGGGAAAAGCGCGGACATAAGACGGGAGGATGCGGCAGTTGCGGAGCGCAACAGGACAATACAGACTTGGCAAGACCGATGGACAGAAGAACGCACAGGCAACTGGACGAGACGACTTGTAAAGGACCTGAGACCGTGGATCGGAAGGGAGTTTGGAGACGTGAATTTTTACGTTACCCAGCTCCTGACCGGACACGGCTACTTCCGAAGGTACCTTTACAACATGAACAGAGTACGGACGCCAGACTGTAAGTACTGCGGACACGAACGAGACGACGCGGAGCACACATTTTTTGTGTGTGACCACTGGACAGAACTGCGACTAGAACTCGAGATGATTGTTGGTAGCATCACCCCGGACAACATTGTCCAGGTGATGCTCCACTCAACAGAATGGTGGCAACTAGTTGCCACCTATACAGAGACGATACTGCGACGAAAAAACGTAGACGGCTGCCTCACCTAACTGAGCAGACGGACTGACGTGACGCGACAGGTTACAGACAACAAGACGAACGGACGAACACAGACAGAACCCCCAGCCAGAAGTAATATCGAAATAGTTCCTGGTCTGGGGGAGGGCAACAAGGAGAGGGCGGTTTAGTGGGTAGGCCTACTTTTTTGGGAGTCCCACATACCCCCCCAGTTCGAAAGGCTGGGGGATATCCGTAAAAAGGATTCCGCAACTCCTTGTTAAATAATAATAATAATAATAATAATAATAATAATAATAATAATAATAATAATAATAATAATAATAATAATAATAATAATAATAATAATAATAATAATAATAATAATAATAATAATAATAATAATAATAATAATAATAATAATAATAATAATAATAATAATAATAATAATAATAATAATAATAATAATAATAATAATAATAATAATAATAATAATAATAATAATAATAATAATAATTCTGGTGGAGGTGAAAATGCTTTTACGCACGGTGTGTTGGACTCCCGTTGGAGTACTGACTAAAAACCTTTCCCCTTCTTCTAGGCTCAGCCTGGGACTGTTCAACACATTACTTCGGGCTGAGCCATTTGAAATTTCTGTTCCTAATAAGCCCACTTCTTCGTCAATTACTCCTATTTAGGTCGACCTTTTTTTCTTTTAAGATTTCTTCTACATTCTGGTTTACTAGCATCCAAAAATTTTCACCTCGGAGCATGACATCTATGGCACTTTCTGGGGACCATACTCCCACTTTTCTTTCTAGCATCCTTCTACGCTGAGCCCAATTATCGCACAAGAAAAAGGTGTTCTACGTCATCTATGACGCCTGGGCAGTGTAGGCAATCCTGTGTTAGGACTTTGCCCATTTTGTACAAATACTTCCTAAAATATCTATGCCCGCTTAGAAATTGGGTTAGATAGTATCCAATTTCTCCGTGCCCTCTGCCAATCCATGGACTCACTTGCCCAATAAGTTTGGCTGTCCATCTTCCTAGGTCTTTTTATTTTCTCCTTTGTCTCTGCTTCAGCTTGCCACTGTTTAGCTGCTGGCCTCATTTTCTTCGGCCGTCCCTCTATCCAGGTCCCGTTTTTTGGTGCAGAGGACGATGCGTATCTATTGGGATATGGCGTTCCAATTGGTTCTGCTGGCCAGTATTGCGTCCACGATGTTTGACAGCGTTCGCTCTCCTAGATCCCTCTCTAGTATATGCCTGCTCTGCGCCCATTGGTTGCAGCCAAAAACGTGTGCTCCGCGTCGTCCCCCGTTTCGAGGCAGTATAAGCATTCAGGCCTGGATGCCTTCCCGATCCTAAACAAGTATTGTTTAAAATACCCATGCCTGCTCAGGAACTGGGTGATGTAGTAGTCCACCTCGCCGTGCTTCCTCTCCATACATGGCCTTATCTGCCGAATAAGTTTTGCAGTCCAGCGCTCTCTGATGTCCTGATCCCATGTCGCTTGCCAGCTGTCGATAGTGTGGTTCCGCTCTTCCGTGCTTGCTATCTCTCTTCCTATTTCTGCTTTTTTGGAGTACACGGCTTTACGTTCCCTCGCGAGAAGTGCGACCGGGATGATTCCGGCAATTACGAGAACCGCTGGTTCTGAGACCATGCGGTACCATGATGCAACTCTAAGGGCTGCTCTTCTCTGGACTTGTGCCAGCCGCTTCCGGTATATTTCTTTGTTGAGCGAGTCTGCCCATATTTCGGCTCCGTACAAGAGGACCGCCTGTACCGCGTTCATTAATAACCGACGTTTTGTCGATTTTGGCCCGGTGGTATTGGCCATCAGCCTGCTCAGGGCGTTCATCCCCCCGCAGCTTTGTCCGCAGTTTGCCGGATCTGGTCCCAGAAGCTGAGTTTACTGTCAATCATGATCCCGAGGTATTAACAGCTGGTTTGATCTGCACGATTTCTTCTCCTACCCACATGGGGAGTATAGTGTTTATTCGTTTTTTTGTTAGGGCAACAATCTCTGTTTTGCCTAGGGCCAGGGAAAGTCCATGTGTGTCCATCCAACAGTTGATTTTGCGCATTACTTGGTTCAGTTTGAACTGGGCTAGCTCGACGTCTCTGGCGGCAATGAGTACTACGACATCATCCGCATATCCCACCAGAACCGTTTCTTCGGGCATTTCCATCCTTAGGAGGCTGTCGTACGAGCCGTTCCAGAAATCTGGGCCAAGGATTGACCCCCCTGAGCTGCACTGGCTGTGACCGTCTTTTTTCTCGTCCCTGTGTTGGTCTCATAGAGCAGTGTGCGGTCTCACAAATAGTCATCCATCATGCGAAGGAGATAGCTGAGTACCTTGAAGGTATGCTCTAGGGCCGAAAGCACGTCCGTCTATTTCGCCGAGTTAAAAGCGTTTTTCACGTCTAGCGTTACCAAGAGCACTTCTCGCCGTGAGTGGTGATTGTGGTTTTCTGCTCTTCTTACAGCCTCAGTCACTTCCTGGACCGCGTCCACCGTTGAGCGCCCTGTCCGAAAGCCATACTGCTTTGGCGACAGATCTCCAGCCACAGCGATCGCCTGGTGTAGTCTCGCTTTCAGCAGTTTCTCGAGTCTCTTGCCTGTTGTGTCCAGCATGCAAAGCGGTCTGTAAGACGACGGTGTTTTTGGATCGCCTTTACCTTTACTGATCAGCACGAGGCGCGAGATTTTCCACCGGTGGCAGAACGTCCCGGTTCTCAGGCACGTGTTATAAAGGCTTAGTAGCAAGTGTGGGTTATGCTGCATAACTATCTTTAGGACCTCGCTTGGTATGCTATCGGGGCCAGGCGCCTTTTTGTTTTTCAGCGATTTTATCGCTTTCTCCACTTCTTCGAGGCTAAAGAGGGGGAAGTCCTCGATCTGCGCAGGATTAGTGTTTGCTCTCTCAGGGTGAGCTGGGAAGAGGGTGTCGACAATGCGGTCAATAGTGGCTGCGTTCATGGCACTGGCCGCGCAGAGGGCTCCCAACTTCTGTGTGACGATCTTATATCCTAGTCCCTATGGGTCCGAGTTTACCTCTTCCACGAGCCTTCCCTTGTACTCAGCTTTGCTCCGGTTGATAGTTCGCGGAGTATCCCTCTTCGGCTCTGTAGTCCGTAGATCTGACATTTGCTTCATCTCGGTTCCTCGCTCGTTGTGTGATCCGTCTCAGTCAGTGGCACTTTTTGCGAATTTCCGCGATTTCAGCCGTCCACCAGTACACCGGTTGTTTGTCATGGCGCGGTCTCTTTCGTGGCATCGAAGCTTTGCATGCTGTCGTGATGAGGTCGATCGTTGCGGCCGCTAGTGTCTCCACTCCGGCTCTTTCGTTCGCCTCCTGCCCTGCGACTCTTTCCGTTCCGCGCGCGATCGTTTCCCCAAATACCTCGGTATTTATTTTCGCAAGGTTCCACCTTCGTGGCCACTCCTGGTTGTCCCGTTGTCGATGTTGTTCCTCGTCGATTGTAAGGCGGATACACTGGTGGTCGCTAGCGGTATAGTCCTCTATGACCTTCCATTCCTTGATTCGTGCCGTGAGAGCCTCCGAGGCCATGGAGATGTCAGGGACGGTTTCCGAGTATCCCGGGCGGCGGAAGGTTGTTGTCGTGCTGGTGTTCAGTACGTTCAATCTCGTCCGGGCTGTCATTTCCATAATGTAATTGCCGCGGGAATCTGGGTGCGGCATACCCCATTCGATGGCTCTGGCATTAAAATCTCCACCCACCAGCACATTGCCAGTTGTGTTGAGTATCTCGTCTTCCAGTGCGTCTATTTTTGCCCGGAAGTCGTAGATGCTCTCGTTTGGCGTAAGGTAGACGCTATAGTAAGTAACCCCCCCCCCCACTTTAGATCCACACAAAGCCCCGACGACTTCCGTATCTTCCCACCTGTATCTTGGCGGGACTCCGTACCCAGATGGCAGCTGTACCCAGGGGGTCCGAGAACCACGATCGTCCCTCCATGTCCCGGTACGGTTCGGAAATTAAAAGCAGGTCTGCGTCTTTTTCCCGGGCCAGTTGGTGCAGGAGGTCGTTGGCTATCTTACTCCTATTCAGGTTTGCTTGGATTATATGTATTATTTTAAGGCTCTTCGCACGTTTTCTAAGGCGTCTTTGAAGACGTCGCACCGCCCCGATCCTGGTGCGTGCTTCAGTTTGCTGTGGTCCAGCCCTTTTTCGGCACAAAGTATGCAGCATAGTGGGGCTGTGCATGACATCACTTTCTGTCCGGGGTCGCCGCACTTGTAGCAAAGTTTGCTTCTGTCGGGTCCCTTGCAGTTTCGAGCAGTGTGCCCGTATCCACTGCACCTGAAGCAGCGTGGGACTACCAGCCTTTTTCTTACTCTGCAGCTAACCCATCCAATCTTAACACGTTGACGGACAGTTGCGTCTATAGCCGTCAAGTTCAACCGTCCGTTCAGCCGTCTTGTTTCTACTGTCCGTCAACGTGTTAATATACTGGAGTTTCAGCAATTTTTTTCCTCCTTTTTCGTTAAGTTCGACTATGGCCATCTTCTGCTCTCTGCTATTTGCCTTCGTTACCCGGGTTCTGAGTTTCTTGGCATCGTCCGATATCTCCCTTTTTATAGCCGCCTCTACTTCCTCCTGGGCAGTGAGACTATCAAGGTCTCTGATTTCCAGTGTCGTTCTTCTGTCTAGTTGGCGGACTACTGCGCTGTCCCCAAGGATGGCTTTGAGGGCATCGCTAAAAGCTGTTGTGTCCTTCGTTTTCCTGCCGAGCTCTATCAGGACTTCCCCAGCCTTGGTCTGACGGATCGACCTTACTTCGGTCTCCGTATCTTCTGGTTTTGCCTTGCTGCGGATATTGCTCAAGATGTCCGCATAGGATATACCTTCTGCCGGTCTGATTATCAGTGCCTCCGGGCGTTGCCTTTCCGTGTTCTGTGGTTTGTTCAATACTCCGGCATAGCTCTTTCTTGGGTCGAGTCCCTTTAGCATCGCCTCGAGCCGTGGTTTGTTTCTGCCTTTCTCGGGGGCTGAGCCGCTCGCGTGTCCGATCTCAGCCTGTGCTCTTACCGACCGGTCGAGAGGCTTTGCTTCTTTTGTCGCCTCCTGATTTTCCGCACCCTTTTTGGCCTTCCTGTCGGGGGCTTCGCTCCGTTTGATCCGCTCGTTGTCTTGCTTCTTTCTTTTACCTGCTCGGGGGTCGCTGGTGGTGCTCTATGGGCTGTTGACGTTCCGGCTACGTTTTTGGCTGCAGTTAGAGGACTGCGAGCCTCGTCTTATGGTTCGTCGTACTTCCCAGCACTTTGACTCTTCCCTTATCTTCTTCCAGGTGCATCTTTCCGCCAAAATAGCGTCGACGTATTCTACTAACTTTATTAGCCCCATTTCAATGTCCATACTGACATTTTTCTGCCTGCTTGTCGCTTTCTGCATACTCTTCGCTATATGGGTCATTATCAAAAATGTGGTCAATTTCTGTCCTCCTAATATTTTTTGACTTTGCAAGTAATTCATCAAAGTTTACAGAAGTGCTTCGTGGACATACTAACAATGTTCATCAGGAGCACCACATAAAATTTCCCCCCACCGTTGCATTTTTTGCGAAAACGTTGTCAAATTGTCAAAATGTAAGCACCATGAGCTGTCCCGACCTTCCTATATCACTTCTCAGAGCTTTCCATTAATGACGTTGGATTTTTTTTTATGAAATCGCATTTTTTTTCAACAGAATGTCTCCACATAGGAGAGTGTCGACAAGACTTCGTGAGAGGAAACGGGTAGAGGAAGTGTGTGAAGAATACCTGAATGATGCAGCTGAGCTGAAAAAATCGCATCGACAGAGCAGTGCAAGTAAAGGAAAAAATCAAAGTTGTGTCCAACGAGAAGCAACATTGAAATTGAAACGAGAGGCGGAACGAGCTCGGAGACAGGCAATTAAAGCAAATCCAAAGAAATATCAAGAAGCACGTACAGCAGAACAGAAAAGATGGCAGGCCCGAAAAGCTGCAGGAAAACTGAAAAATATTGCGGACATGACTGAAAGAGAAAAACGAGATAGAAGAAGGAAGGTACAGCAGTGGGTCCGAACACATCATCAACGAAAGAGAGAAGAAAAAGACATCACAAACAAGTGTGACAAGATAGATCATGAGATAAGTATCCAGGATATTTTACAGAGTTTAGAGCAAATCGATATAAAAGGAATTAACAAAGATGGTATCAAAAAATCTCGCCAAGCTATTACAGCCCAAAAGAAAAAAAAACGTGAAATTGCAAAATGCTACAAAGATCTAGAAAGACTGAGAAAGAAATATAAGGAGCTAGAATGAAAAATGGCGAGAAAAAAGAAATCTGAGTGGAGGCAAATGAATAAAGAAGCTATTAATAACTTAAACCCTCGGAGCATCATGATGAAGTTCATTAAGGGAAAGTCTATTGATACTGATTTGAAGAAAAGGCTCGGATTTGGGGAAGTTTTACAACACCAGCTTCGAACGATGTATACAGCACAAAGAGATTATAAAAGTAAACAATTCATTGGACGAGTGATTTGTGGCAATATAATAAAAAAATATCGCATGATGACGAAATGCAGGGAGCTGATAGCACCGTTGCACCCATCTCGAATACCCAAGTCAGAAAATCTTCTTGTCTACAGTCGCAAAACCAAGAGGCAGGGACAGATATTTGTAGAAAAAACAGTTACATCATTTTTTGAGGACAACAGTCGCATGTGTCCTGGCAAAAAAGACTGCATTACACGCCATGGTCTTAAAAAGCAGAAGATGTTCTTGAATCTTTCTGTACAGGAACTACACACTAAAGTCAGAGCTCTTTACCCAAGCATCAAGATCAGTTACACTACCTTTTGTAGGCTCCGGCCTTTTTGGACAGTCCATCCAAAAGTCAGTAGTCGTGATACCTGCCTCTGCATCAAGCATGAAAACACGAAACTGTTACTTCAAGCACTTCATCGAGGGAACATTACTGAAGTACATAGCCCAACACATTTAGTTTCAGTCCTTACCTGTGAACGACGTACAGAAACTTGTTTTCAGCGTAAGTGTGTAGCCTGTTGTCTTGGGGATGTTCCTTATTACGAAATGAATGATATTAACGCTCCAATTACTCACCAAAAGTTGGCCACTGTCAAGGAAAATAGGATATCTGCGAAGATTAAGAAAGAAATTACAGTTTAGCGCACTATTAAACAACCTCAAAAAACAACTGTTGGGGAGTTGAAAGTAATTCTGAAGGAATGCATACAGTCATTTCTGAGTCATGTTTATAGGATTGAACACCAATATTCGGTTATCAAAACTTTAAAAAACACGCTGACAGAAAAAGATTTGTTACTGCATATAGACTTCAGTAAAAATTATAATTGCAAATACGGTGAAGAACCACAATCTGTTCATTTCGGAGCATCACGCGAGTCAGTATCCCTCCACACCGGTGTATGGTATACAAAGGGATGTCACCAATCGTTCGCAACGTTGTCGCCATCCTTGAGACATGATCCTCAAGCAATAATTGCTCACCTGAAGCCGATCTTGAAAAAAGTTTTGAGAGAGAAACCGCTAATAGATCACCTACACTTTCTTAGCGATGGACCTACAACCCAGTATCGGAATAAAATGATGTTTGCATTGCTGACAACTTATCTGGTAAGTTTGTACGAGCAAATAAATGCTATAACATACAACATTTCCGAAAGTGGCCATGGAAAAGGAGCAGCTGATGGAGTTGGAGGTGTAACAAAAAGAACAGCCAACAATCTCGTTGCTCGAGGAGATGATGTATCTGATTTTAATACTCTTGTTAAAGTTTTAAAGATAAATGTGAAAAATATAGAATACGCAACAGTCTACGAACGAGAGATCATGGAAATCGACAGAGTTCTTCCAAAAAACTTAAGAACTTTCAAGGGCACCATGAAAATGCATCAGTGGACTTGGAGTAGAAGAGTGCCAGGCCGTATACTATTCAACGAGCTTAGCTGTTACACTTGCAAACCCTCAGAAAAATGTAAACATTTTCACATGGGAGAATCTCAATCTCCAGTAGAACAACGCAAACTGCAATCAACAATACCAAAAAGACAAAGAAGAACCGTAAACAAAGTTACTTAAATGCGTACTAGTTCCTTTCATTTAAAAATAAAAAAACATTATTATAACCTGATTATTTAATTATTATCTATTAATCAGAATATTATTATTTTATTTATGAATAGAATGAGTCAGGTAGAGTTCTTTTGGGAGTTGAGCATTAAGCATCTGAGGCTGAAGACAGATATTTTTTTGTTAACAAACATTTAGCTATGACAAATCGTTATTAACGAATTCCTAAGAATTGTTTTATTTGCTTAATTAAACTTATATTTATGTTATCTAGATTATTAAAATGCTCATTACTCACTCGTGCCTCATATGACTAATATTGTGATAATTATTGCCATAACTGATATCTTACAAGTACCAAATACTTAAATTTCAAATAATTATAAACAGTTCTATTATATAATACAATTTTGAACATAGATGGCCGTATAATAGTCAGTTTTTAAAACCATTTCCATTTAGAACACGCTGAAAGAAAAAAATTCGAAATACGTAAGCACCAAGGTAAGAACTGTAAGCACCGTGAAAGCCTTAAATTCAATATACCAGATAACATCTGTAATATTTTTTAACAAGCCTGCCCGTTATTATAATATATTTTGTAAAGTGTCTCTTTATACTTGAAGACCAATAGAAAAAAAATTCAGCTATTTTAATTTTTTTTTTAAAGTAAAGTAAAATAGACCACATTTCTGATAATCACCCATATATGGAGCTTAACACTCAATTACTCTATCTGAGGTTATCGCGTTTTGCTTTTACGCGATTATCTTAAAATTACGAATGCGGAACTGTTTCCGGTATTTCGGGTTTTTACTCAATTATTCGTATGGCGATGAGATATCGCGCATACGGAGCTTAACACTCAATTTTTTTTTCTGGGGTTATCGCGTTTTGCTTTTACGCGATTACTTTAAAATTACGCATGCAGCACTATTTCGAGTAATTTTTAGTTCTGTTTTTATTATTCGTGTGATGAAAAGATTGTTGTGTGATTGTTCTAATTGTGTGATTGCGCGTGTGTCTATGCGATTTTACGAGGTTGGTGGTCTTCTAGGTCTAACTCCCTGCATTTGTCCTCATACGGGGCGTCCCATAGTATTTTCATTAAATATACCGGTTGGCCTTTGTATAATCATTGGACGGCGATGATTTGCTAGTGGTATGCTATTTTAACGCTATCTTGTTAGGTTTGACCGGTTCGCGTGGTTCGCCTCTCGAGGCTCCGCCTTGCTGGGTGTTTCCGCGGTGAGTATAGTGTTGGGTCGCGAGAATTGCAATGTTAGGTAGGGAGTGTCAATTTACCTACCTATCGTACTCATCTTTGTTATTGTTTGGGTTCCCTAGCTTGGGTTCCCTAAGACACCGGGTTCGCAGCGATTACCAACTACTTCGTCCTGTGCTCTCGATACTGAAGCATTGATTCGCATTTATTTTAAGGTATTTTATCGTGCCGTTAAGGGGCTTACGATTCGGCCTCTTAAATAAACGTGATCTGCCGAGATATCAGTCCGCAACAGACGGTAGTTGGCCGCTGGCCCCGACGTGGTCCCACCCACGCAGATACACCCTACGAATCTCGTGCGCGTGGTGCAATAAGTCGGGATGCCACTCCCTTGACCTAGTGACACACGTACTTCTCCATTTTCCGAGAGACGAGTAGCCACGACGCCGTGCGTGGGGACCCGTTAGTGGAAAGTGCCCTAACGCTGTGAGTGGGGGCGGCCAAACGCTGTGCAGGAGAGCCTTACTCCTCACACGGTACTTCTAATGAGTTCGTTTGCTTAACTGACGGCCAAGCGCAATGCAGGGGAACCACTTGAATGAAAGAACACTAGTTTCTACCATGATGTTGGAATATGTAAATCGTATACTCGTGATTGATATCTGCTATGGTACTCATAGCGACACCTGTGAGTTAACAGCGAGTGTGTACAGCGAGGAGAGTACAAGTGTAACGAGGACTCTGCCTCTCTCTGTTCCAAAAGTCGGTGACGGCGGGGGGTACTGAGCTCGTGCTCCGAAAGCGTGCTACTACTGTGGAGACTTCCGATATGAACGGAAGCACTGCCGACGGGCATTTTGACACCTTACGAACTAAATATATTTTATACATATAATTAACCTCACAGTGTTCATTTATTTTCCGAACCACTCCAACAACTTCCCTAACTGTTAGTTTTATAATTAAATTAAGGTGTGCTGTCAGGCAGCACTTCGTCTTGCAGAGGTAGTTTCGACAAGAGCTCTAAGGCTTGTTCTATCGCGGTTTATATAGTTTAGTGTATGCGCCCCGGGGGATGGGGGGGGGGGGTGTTTTGTGGTAGATCACGTGATGTTTGTCGCACCTTAGTCACTGGGTGAGGGCGGTGCGGGGTGGCGTGTAGGTATTCCGTTATGTCTTGAATTTCGATATTTAGCCGGTTTTTAGCCTTCTTGGGGTTTGAACCGAGGTTCTCACGGGGTTGAATTCTGATGGAAAATGCGAATCCTCTACCTGCTGTAGATTCAAACTTCCTTTGGATGTTTTTTGTGGTTTAATCAAGGTTTTGTGATATTTTCGTTTAATGTGGGTCCTTGCCTACCTCGTGATAAATAGTTTGTCGTGTTTTTGATTAATTTGTGCCACAATTGTGTTTTCCTTGGAGTTTTTTATATGCTCCTCACTTGTTTTTATGAAATTCTAGGTTTTTATAGTTCCTAGATTTAGGTGATACCTTGAGAATTATTTGTTCCTTAATTTTTGTGAGTGATTGGCTTCATTTGGATGTTTTTACTAATTTTTAATGTTTATTCGTGGGTGGGGGTAGATGGCAGAGATTCATGTGATGGTACCCTGTTCTTTTGGCGCTTGAGATTGTGTAACCGCGAGGGTTCCACAATTTCTCTCGTCTTTTTCCCGTGGTGTGGCGTTCTCGGTGTCTTGGGCCGTTCGGGCAGTGTGGCCTATTGGGGAGGTAGGGCCTACTGCGCTAGTCTTGCACGGTCAGGTGTGTGGTTTCTCGGGTAGTTCCGCCTGGTCTTGCGTAAGGGCGGGGACTACTGTGCTGGGGTCCGCTCAGCGTGGCGCGTGATTTCGCTAGTCGTCCTGCCTCCTGTCTTACTCGTCTCGTGAGGAAGGAGGTTCTCTCATGTGCGGTGTTTTTTTTTATGTGGTCTGTGCACTAAGGTGTTGCCTACTATCTGCGCCATTCCTTTTAGGGTGGATACTCGGGGTTGCTTGTGTGTATCTTCTGATCCTTGCTAGTTTCCTAGTCTGGTGGACGCTTTTCGACACTTGTACGCTCGTTTTTTGTCTATAGATAATTACTTGATTATTCTCTACTGATGTTTCTTTTCCGGTGTCTGTTCTTGGTATGTTTTGTGTGTTTGTGTTAGTTTGATATGGTGGCTTGATTAGTCTTTTTAATTCTTGGGGGGGGGGGTTCCCTGTTTTTCCTGTATTGTAGCGGATCGCATTAGTAGCGTTACGTTACAATAGATTTTTGTAATTAACAAGCGGATGGTACAATAAAACCACTTTCTCTGCTTAAACATCTGTCAGTCCGGTTTCTTTTTCCCTGTCGTGAGTGAAAACTTATAATTTTCAATATATTGCAGGTCGTTCTAACTACACAAGGAAGAAGCTCTCAACAATTTGGTCCTTTGAGACCGATCTCTCGGTTCATCTCGACGTGGAACTTTGCGGATATCTCTCGTAGTCTCACCACATCGGCTCATCCTGGTTCTCAATCAGTTTGGTAAAGTAGCGCTATGCGAAGTATCTTCGTTCCTTTATATAATTTCTGTATCACATTATCATCCTTGCACACCATGTCTAAGCGCAACCTGCCAGACAACGGGACTTTAACGATAAGTGGTCATTGCAAGTGGCAGATGGAACGGCACGGGGCGTTATCACCAAACGAAGTAGTACCACCAGCACACCTCGTCGGAGGATGATCCGACAGCTTAACGAGCTCTAGCATTCACAGCGGAGCCCGCCAGCCTAGCTCCGCAGTATGAACGCTACACGTTGATCGACTCGTCGCAGCACTACATTTGCATCGTGGGGTATCGTATAGCTCTGCGGAGTTTTATTTTGCTTATTTCTCCATTTTCGCATTAACAGTGCTCAAACGTGTATCGCCTATTTGCAAAGATGTAGAGTTTGCACGTATTAAATAATGCACTGTTTCGTAGTATCATGGCAGATAAAGGCAAGCGAGCTCAGGTCGGTGACGGAGTCGAGTGGGCTTCTGATAAGAAACTGCTGCTGTCACCACCAACGCAATCAAGTCCTCGCTCACCAGTGAATCGTCCACCAAACCTGGTGACTTCCGCTCACTGGTCTGACCGACAGTGTACTTCGCGCCTGTCATACTCTTGGATCGTCTCCTCGTGGAACGTGATCGTTACGCCACTCTAACGCAATCAACCAGCTCTACACGGTCATAAGGGAGTAAGATGGAAGTGGGAACCAACACAACAAAAAGGTTTCGATCGAGTTAAAGACCTATTCTGCGAAGAAGTCATCCTTCGATTCCCAGACACCAGGAAACCATACATATTAACAACCGATGCCAGCGGATATGCACTTGGAGCCGTCCTATCACAGAAGAACAAGGAAGGAGAAAGTGAAGTTATATCATTCGCAAGCCGGACTCTTAAGGGGGCAGAACATGGGTACATGACCACCGAGAAAGAGTTATTAGCTATAGTATGGGCCTTAGAAAAATTCAGGACATATCTACGAGGTGCTGAGATTCAAATAAAAACCGACCACGAAGCATTAATCTTCCTCAAAACATGTCGATTCGCGACAGAACGATTAATGCGGTGGGTTCTACCAATTCAGGATTATAATCTGAATATAGAACATCTCGAAGGACACAAAAATACTGTTGCTGACACTCTGAGTTGAGTGGAAGGACACAAAAGGAACCATAAAGGGTTAGTGGTGATCGGGGCAACCTTGGCACGCAAAGCTTCAAAAGAATTAATCAAGGAAATAAAACAAATTGCAAAGCTTCAGAGAGACCATAAAGATCTTGGTGACATCATGGAATTTTTGGAGAAAGAAGAAAATACTGAACAAGAAAAAAAATTCCGGCTACAAGAAGGAATCCTCCAGAAAAAGACCAAAAATAAAATCTGGGAGGTTATGCTGCCAAAATGTTTAGTACGAAAATTAATCATAGAATGTCACGAACTCTATGGGCACATTGGAGCAAGAAAGTGTTTTCGAATTCTCGAGGATGACTTCTCGTATCCCCACCTAGGAAAATGCATCCAATCGCTCCTGGCATGTTGTGACATCTGCCAATGCAGCAAAGTAACCACACAAACCAATTTCGCTGAAATGCAAACGATTATTCCTGAGAAGCCGGGGGACTTGATCTCTATCGACTTCTATGGACCATTCCCTACTTCAATAGGAGGAGTGAAACATATTCTCGTCGCCATCGATGCATTTAGCAAGTATGTGGTATTGTTTTTCATGCGAAAGGCAAACACGACAACGGTAATCAAAAGGATTTTTTAACGACTACATCCCACAATAAGCTGCAAGAAGAGAAAATAAAGGCCGTATTTTTCTCCATACGTCATCCTCAAGGGAATATCGTGGAAAGAGTCAATCGTGAACTAGGACGATTTTTCCGGACGTTTTTAAAAGAAAACCACGCTGGGTGGTATAAATGGGTTCAAGTGGTACAAGACTGTATTAACGAATCCCACCACAAGACCACCGAATTTACACCCACTGAACTACAACGGGGTAAAGAACCAGTAAGACTGTGGAATAAATGGTTAGGCATACCAGCAAGTGAGGAGGGCGACCCCTTGACCTGCGAGGCTAAACTCGAAATCGCACGAGAAAGAATAATGAAAAAGGGGGCAAAACGGGCCGAACGATTTAACGCCACACACCGACTAACAAACTTCGAAGAAGGAAGCCTAGTGTTAGTAAAGTCTTTAAATATATCGGATCCCGCGAATCAAATCACCTCAAAATTCTTGCCTCAACGCGAAGGTCCATACCTCATAGACAAATGCGTAGGTTTAGCAACCTATTTGTTAGTAGATCCCCTAACTAGAAGGGTCCGCGGAAAATTTCATGCCAGCCTCTTGACAAAATACCGTACGGAGATAACCACAGAGGAAAAGAACAATAATAAAGAGACTGAATAAAAATAATGTGTACTAGCATACGATAAGAATGCACTAGACTAGAATGAATAGACATCTCACAGGTAGAATAAGACATAAGAAAATTAGAAATAAGGAAGTAGAATAAAAGAAAACTAGAAATAATCGATCATAGAATTAAAGTTAGATATCAGAAATTAGAATAAGAAATTTTTATTGTGGCAGGAATGATAAATATAAATTAAAATACGCAAATTCTCAATTCACACACTCTAAAGATAAATTAAACATTCAGTATCACGGATCGATCAACTACTCACCCAACACCGAGGATAAACAATCGACCGAAGGATCTAGCAGAGACCGTCCCTACTCACTCACCGAAGATAAACAAATCTCCGCTTAGAGAACTACGAACGGTAATAAATAGAATAACCATAGACCGATAAATAGTATCAACCAAACACTGACGGTGATAAGTAGAAAAATAAAAAATCAAATCAAACGAAAATGCAAATAAAACATAACAAAATCTGGTAATTAAGGAGAATAACAATAAAAAACAAAAAAATTAAAAGTTGGAGAGGAAAAATATCACAAATTTCGGAAATAACACATAAAATCAAACGCTGGGATTTAAAATATCCGATAGACAGTGACGGTCTCATCAAAATTACTGATTACGATAACATCCGAGGGTGGGAACCGGGAAACAGAGAGGGGATGGATAATCGCATCGAACAGCAAAATTTAAACAGAAACAATTAGTTTAAATCGAACCATCAACCGAGCTAGACATCAAAACAACAAATCAACATGTACCGTAACTATCCAGTAACAAATCTACACGGAAAATATCAACGTATCGAGATCCTCAGCATAACGAATCCACATAGATTCTATATATATATAAAGAAGACACCGAGGGAGTGCGAAATAATTTCATTGACCACATTGAGAATCTCTCCATAGAGAACCCAGAATTTAGACAACTAAGCGAAGGAGAAGATTATATCGGACGACCAATCTTGTACCCATTCGAAGAAAAATTCTACCGAGGGTTAATGACAACCGAAGAGGGCCCAGACGGCAATATTCTCATCTGGTTAGGCGACCTCGCCATAGACCAAGCCGCACGGATAGATGAATGTTTTACGCCACCGGAAGAGGAAACACACATCGCCTTCCAGGCTATCCCGGTAGGGATAAGCCAAATTCAGCCACCTGAAAACACATGGACCGAGGGAGAGCTTTCCCAAATAAGACAGATCATCCAAGAAAAAACCTAGAACGCCGTCATCTCTCACACGGAGACCTACGCCGAAGCAAAGTGGGTAAAATGCTGGCGGGAGACCGAGGAGGGCGGAATATGCCTCCTCAGCAAAGAATTCATCCGGCAAGGACTAGCCATACGGGGACCGAACCCACCTTACTTCGATTGGGGCACGGACGGAGGGATGATCCTGGACCCTCAGTTCATGGACGAAGAAGAATCAGAAGATTCAGGATACGAGACAGATCCGGAATCTGACGAGTGGGAAGAGATGGAGATCGACGAATAAAAATAAATAACCTAAAAAAATTTTAAACTTACAGATAAAAAGAAAATAAACGAAACAATATTTTTTTACATCAATCATGTCTATAATAATTATTTCTAGAACCTGCCACAATCTATAAGCAATAGCAAATTAAATAAAATATAGAATAAGGTAGAAGAATAAGTATAATAAGAACCACACAACAAACGATAGGAAATTAAATAAAAGATATATCAGGAGTACAAATTGAAAATGCGGGATTTTTTTCTATTTTTGAACGTTTATTCTGAAAAAATGGTAACAAATGAATTATTCAAAGTATTGTCCATCGCTAGCCACAACTTTTTCCCATCTTTCTGGCAATTTACGGATACCGTCGCGAAAAAATTCGGCCGGCTTGGCTGCTATCCAGTCATCGACCCATTTTTGGGCTTCTTCGTAAGAATGGAAGCGCTGGTCAGCTAGGCCATGTGTCATCGATCGGAAAAGGTGGTAATCGGAAGGAGCAATATCTGGGCTATACGGCGGGTGGGGTAAGACTTCCCATTTCAGCGTTTGTAGGTATGTTTTGACCGGCGCTGCAACATGTGGCCGAGCGTTGTCATGTTGCAAAATTACTTTGTCGTGTCTTTGCTCGTATTGTGGCCGTTTTTCTTTGAGTGCGCGGCTCAAACGCATCAATTGAGTTCGGTATAGTGCTCCTGTGATGGTTTCGTTCGATTTCAATAGCTCATAATACACCACACCCAGCTGGTCCCACCAAATACAGAGCATGAGCTTGGCGCCGTGAATATTTGGTTTGGCCGTCGATGATGATGCATGGCCGGGGTAACCATATGATTTTTTGCGCTTCGGGTTATCGTAATGGATCCACTTTTCATCACCAGTGACAATGCGATGCAAAAAACCCTTCCGTTTTTGCCGTTCGAGCAGCAGTTCGCATGCAAAAAAACGGCGCTCGACGTCTCTCGGCTTCAGCTCATACGGCACCCAATGTCCTTGCTTTTGGATCATTCCGAGGGCTTTTATACGATGGGAAATGGCTTGTTGTGTCACTCCCAATGAATCTGCGAGCTCTTGTTGAGTTTGACACGAGTCTTCATTGAGTATTGCCTCCAATTCAGCATTCTCAAACTTTTTCACTTGGCCCGGCCGCTCTTTGTCCTCAACGTCAAAATCACCACTTCTAAACCGCACAAACCATCTCTCGCACGTTGAAACCGATGGAACATGACTCGGATAAGCCTCGGAGACCAATCGATGTGCTTCAGCAGCACTTTTCTTCAAATTAAAGAAGTAAATTAAAACTTCCTGCAAATGCTGTTTTGTTGGCACGAAGCTCGACATATTGAGAGCTCAAAAAAACTATGAATTTGACACTGCGACAAATTGACACATACTGAAAATTAAAGCTATAAGACGTAGCTTTGACATGAACATAGTCACAGTACTGCCTGATGCGTATAGCGTTAGTAACGCCATCTGTTATCAAACCCGCATTTTCAATTTGTACCCCTGATAAATAAGACATAGAATAAGTTAGTAGAGAAAATTAATTAAACAGAAACACCAAGAGATAGACTAGCGATTGGAATAGGAATAGAATAAGTAAGGTAAACAAAATAAGAATACATATAGAACTAACAAACAAGAGAGATTCAACGGAGAAATAGACCACTAAGACACAGAAACAGAAGACAGAGGAGAAATAGAGAAAGAAAATTGATCCTCGATTCAAGGAATTCACCTCGGATCGGGGGACAATAAGACGACAGACTCGTCTTATAATTAAATATACCGCCTAAACGAGACCCATACACACACAAACACAGAGATCCATACCACACAGCACGCACACATATAAAGACCAACTACCGTTACTCGAGCTATATTTATACTACTGACCAGTAACACCATAGTCTCAAGTAACGTATGAAGAACCATCTAAAAGGAACGCGCTAAATAACGATACCCAAGAAGAGGAAATTAACGGGACAAATGGGCTACAGGAGATGGGCTACAGGACGACTAGCAGATATAGTAATACCCTGCTATACCGACAGAAAGGAAAGAAGAGCGGGGAAGCCGACATAAAAGGGCACGACAAACCACAGTCGAGGAGCCTTCTGTTCACAGACTTTCGCCAACATCCGGAATCTACCAAAGGATAACCACCTAATCAAATAAAGGAAGACCAGCTAATCGACCAAAGGAGGACCAGCCATCCAGCTAAAAGAAGGACCACCTAGTCAACCCAAGGAGAAGCATCTTCAATTGCACCACTCCAAGGATCAAGCCTGAAACCTCTGGCCCAGGAAAAAACGAACATCTTCCAAGGCCAACTACTGAGCTACCAGTCATCCAAGTAGTCCAGCATCCCAGCCGACAAGATCTCCCCTCAAAATTAAACCAAGTAGTATGGATGAAAAACATATTAAATCCATAGGGACTAAAAAACACCATAAAAACTAGCTAGAGCCGCTCCTGTCGCATTTCCGATGCGCCCATGCACCGAGGATGCACCACGCTGACGCCTCCACCGGAACAGCGGCGGGACCAGTGAGTAGATCGCGTGGCCCGGAGAGCTTGAGTGAGAGCTCTGTCCCCACTACAGTCCACGCACTATAGCTATAGAATAGGCTACCTCCGAACACCGAGGAATAATAACAGAGCCGATATAGATATATAAACGATAGCAAGCTCCACCGGCTTTTTCCATGTGAAGGAACTATACTACCTTATAAAGAAAATATTTCAGTAATTCGATATAAATCTCCTACTTCATGCGAACAAAATTATAACGGCATGCGTAAGCCCGGGTCAAGTCTTTTTTATAAGGTGCATAATCACCAAAACTAAAAAGGAGTATATTCCATTATCATATCAATTATTTATCTGTCTAATGTGTTTAATAAACCATACTTTTACCTAATACAGAAGCCTATATTAATTTCCTCCCTGCTCGTGTTCGAACTAAAACCCTTTAAGGGTGATGTTAACGTAAAATACCGTTACACTATATAAAATGAAAATGAGAAAATCCCAATTGAATTACTGACTTCCGAAATAAGATTAGTAAACCATAGTAACCACAATAATCGAAATAATTAAAGCAGCCAATCGCTTGACAAAACGAGATACGCTTCCGGCCGTATTAGTCCCTCATGACCAATTACAACAGACGGGACAGGGACCGAACTTGCACTACTTCTGAATACGAAACCAAAAATTATAAAATACTGCTCGACATAATAAGAAAAGAATAAATAAATAAAAATTAATAAAATATGCTAAATTTATGTACGTCAGTCTAATTAAAACAACGGCGTTAACGACACGTAGTCCAGGGTAATAAGATCAATGAAAGAGAAATAAACTAAGTCATATAAAACTAAAGTCAATAATTAGGTAAAATCCGCGACGCGGTCTATCCCGTTCAAATCCCACATAAACAAGCTAGCAAATTTAAATTGCAATGTTCGCCCTATTGTTTTCACGCTGAAATCTGGGGCGGTTACAATACACACGGCTATCAAAGCCAGTATTCCGGTTATTTATGTCCATTTTCGCGTATTTAAGCACTTCGCAGCGTGCGTTGTTTGTAAGTAGTATGTGTACACCTTTGCTTCATCCCACTCCTATCCCCACTCCTTCGCCCACCACGCGGCTACCCCCACCACCCCACTTTTCCACCACCGCGCTACCCACTCTGCTTAACGAGTGTCGGTAACGTGGAAATGGCAAAGTGAGGAGGTGTGGGTACCTTGGTGAACAAGGAAGAGTAGAGATAAGAGCAGGATGGAGCGAAGGTGTACACATACTTGGAATAAAATTTTTAACTCACCCTTGTGTTGGCGGCATCTACGACGACTTTCCAGGGTGACGGGCACACGCACATATGCACACACACGCATTCTCTCTCTCTCTCTCTCACTCTCACTCACTCACCCTCACATCAAAAACCACAGCTACGCGCCAGGGTAATGGGAATTACCCGCACCCATGGAGCGTGGGCGAAGTTGTCGTACCGCGGATACATTTTTTTTCTCGATTTAAACTTTCGTCGTGCACTCCTAAAGACAGACTGAATGCTCCAGATGATGCTGGCGGTGATCACAGCGTTTGAAGATAACAAACACCCCTCTGAATCTATCGTCTTAATAGTTTGGGGGTTTTTAATCATTATCCGTTTTTGACTTATTAGCCGTTGCTTGCCTGCGATTTTCGGGCTAGGAGATTCGAACTAGTCGAAGCTCGCGTACGTGATCTCCCGACGTCCCGTTGTTGTGGTTTTTGGATGTATGTGGGATTAGCCCGGGATAGGCCGTATCGCGAACTGTGCGTTGAGACAACCGAGCATTTGACTTTGTCTGCGAATATTGCTCGAAATTTAAAGCGAGCGAGATAGGCTATATAGCGTCTACCGAAGTATGAGAGTGAGAGAGAGAATGGGATAATTGGCACTGCTGAATTAACGATTAAAACTCGGATACCTAATTAGGTTTAGAATATTCTTAAAAAGCGAGACTAATTTTACGGGGCATTTTATTTGAATTCGTTATCAATGTTTATTGGAAATTCATAATTGTTTGTTAAGAAATAGAGAAGTTGCCCGAGCGGCATTTGTAAGTCCCGTACCTGCTATTGTTGTCTAAATTATTTATCGGTGTTATTTTATTGATTTGACCTTGTTCATTGTTCTTGTTTTGTGCATTTATTGACTATATTTGACTGGCTAATTTTATTTATGGATTTTAATGACTTATTTTAACCAATTGACATTATCTGTGTTTTATTTGGACTAATTCTTGACTTGACAGTCCGAACCACTCACTCTGCCTCGAACAGCAGTAGCCGGCCTGGATTGAAGCTGGTCATCTACCTCTTTATTTTTTCCTTCGGGCGCGAAAGCGCCTGGCGCCCAACTCGTAAGAGAAAACAAAAAGGTAACGTGGTATGTTGAGGAGCAAATTTACGTTACAAATGATATAAATTCGCGTTTTCATCAATTACTCAAGATCCATCTCCTAATCGGCAAACGATCCCAAAAAATAATAACTTCTGAATATTATACCGAATACCGAATAATACAATTACGCGGTACCGGCATAACAATGTCTTATTTGAACTATTATTCTTCTAATATGTCTTATTTGTTCTATTCTTATTCCAATATGTCTTATTTGGCCAGGTACTATAAATAAATGAGGAGACATGATTAATTTTTAATAAATCTTTTCCTGTATTTTGTTTTTCTCTTTTTATAGGTTTTCCTGAGGGTTTGTTTATAATAATTCGGCGTCGATTTCCATTCCTTCCCACCCGTTTGCTTCGTTGGCTTCGGAGTGGAGATCGTCCGTATCATATCCAGAATCGTCGGATTCTTCTTCTTGGAAATGTGGGTCGAAGAGCATACCTCTATCCGTCCCTTAATCGTATTGTGGAGGGTTGTCTCCCCTGACCGCTACGCCCCGTCAAATCAGTTCTTCGCTGAGGACCTGTATGTCGCCGCTTTCGAGTCTCGTCCAGCATTCTACCCATTTAGTTTCTGCTAGTGTTTCGCCACATTCGGCCCGTGGACAGATTTTGGACTATTTCACTTTTTACCACCGGCAACAATGATAATATGGTTTTGGCCCTCGGAACTTACTGGAGTAATCAGTATGGCCCTAAGGCTGGAAAGTTTGGAGACCCCTGCGATAGACGATGGTGTTCCAAGTTGCCCCGTGCAGTATCTCTTGTATGGTAAAGAGCTCTTCTTCTGTCCATTGGTCGCCTGGGGGCCGGATTTGGTCTAAACCGACCGGGATGGCCAGGAAGGCAATGTAGGCGGCCTCTTGTAGGTGTAAAAGTGTAGGAGTAAAACAATCATTCATATTCGCCGCCTGGTCGATGGCGAGATCGCCCAACAAAATCAAAATATCCCCATCATCAAACAAAAAATCCTCTCCTGGCTGGAGCTGCTTGATTCCCGGTGTCTTGATTCTCAGATTTTCAATATAGGTAATCACGTTCTCCCTTGCTCCTTCGGGGTCTTCTTTATAGATATAGAATCGTTGAGAATCAGCGATACTTAATATTTCCGTTCGTTAGTA
Source organism: Cylloceria caligata (assembly GCA_963942595.1). NCBI lineage: Eukaryota > Metazoa > Arthropoda > Insecta > Hymenoptera > Ichneumonidae > Cylloceria > Cylloceria caligata. The sequence goes on from OZ012711.1 coordinate 3,914,919, forward strand.
TTCTCCGAGTAGGTTATTCACTGGAAAGTTTGTGTACATTTTGGTCTTTGTTGGTTGTTGCTTGGCTGGTGATTTGATTTTAACTAATTGCTCCTGCTTAAATTTCGGAGCACGACGCTGCTACCCATCCCCTCTCTGATCTTATTTTGCTTCCAGGCTCCCACCCTTGGACGTTATCGTCGGTAATGATGATAAATCCGTTTCGATTTATTGGATATTTTAGATCCCAGCATTTTGTTTAAGGTAATATTTCCCAAATTTGTTGTGTTTTTCCTTTCCAACTTTTAATTTGTGGTTGTTTCACTAATGTTTTCTTTAGTTTCCAGCTTTTTATTTGTTTTATTTCGCCTGGACTTGACGTTTTTTGTACGATTTTGCTTCTGTATTTCAGATTTCCTATTTATTACCATCAAAATTGGGTAGATACTGGTTATCGATCTATGATGGTTTCTTCCTTGATTACCATTCGTCGTCCTATTATCTGGGATTTGTTTACCTTTGAGGAATGTGCAGAGTTGGTCTCCCTTGTATCCTTATATTGTTTGGGTATATTGCTAATTGACCCGTCGTATGGAACTTTTAATCGATCCTTTATCCTTTGAGTGGATGAATTTTTATTTGGTTTTTAGTGTTTTTAATTTATTTCTATAGTACCTGCTACCTTAAAAATGTATTCTTTGATTATTTTATTTCTACTTCCTATATTTCTTATTCCAACCTGTAACATCGTTACACTCTTTAGCTTATTTTATTATTTCGAATGGCTATAAGAGCCGAGAGTATATGCGAAAACACCTGCGAAATTAGACTCAATACAAAAGCACCGAGGTTTGCGGGCATGAGGCCATCGCACCTAGTATAAAAACTAGAGCTGTCGCCGCTCCGGAATTCCCTCGCTGACGTAAACAGCAGGTCAGCGACCGGCTGGCCTTGCTCGACGACGAGGGAAAGGCGGTGAGCGCGGCAGCGGTGAACCGCAAAAGTCTAAAGATGCGTTACATTTAAAATTACGATGGAAAAATAGGCAGAGGGGAATGTGGCAAGGGGAAGCCTATAAAAGACGGTGCGGGGAGAGAGGAACTCTCTTAGCGCCGATAACACCAGTGTTATAGTGCAAGGCATTCAAGAAACGAAACATTCTGAAATTACGGGTTAATATAAAAAAATTGATCATTGATTATACATTGTAAAAATTCGGGTTTCGATAAATAAAAAATCGAGTCAGTGAAAAACGGAGATCGCAGAAAAAACAGAGAAAGGCGAGTCACATTGATAACATAAAAAAATTTGCATCAGTTCAGTAAATATATTTAAGGAAATAGTTAGCTAAGCGAATAAAGTAAGTGCATAGAATTAATTAAATACGATTCAGCGAATAGGTGTAAAGTGAATAGAATTAAGTAAATAGAGTTAAGTAGAGAAAATCAATGAAATAGAATTAGGTCAGAAATATTTAAAGGAAATAAAAGTAGGTCAGCTAGCATTTAAACAGGAAGGATGATCGAGAAGAGTATAAGCAAGTGAGAGAGCGAAAGAGAACACCAGACGGTGAATTGTGTGTCAGATAGAGAGGAAAAGAGAGCAACGACCGAAACATTGGTTCGACGAGCGAGGTAGGCGAGTCTGGTGGTGTGTGTGTGTGTGTATGTGCAACGAGCGTACCGCTCCATACCAGCGTCCGAAATCATAACAGGAATTGCAAGCTGAGAATACCGAGAATCTGTATACACGAAATAAAATGAGAATTATAAAATAATCATCGAAATTACCAAATTTAACGCAGTGTACGGGATATCGGTAACCAGAAATTAAATGGTGACATTCTATAAAATTGTTTCTTTGTGAATAAAGCCTCACTCTCAACTACCACGAAGTCCACATTAATTAGTCCTGTGATCGAGCCCGGATTCCCACGAAAAATAAAAATATTTGTTAACGATAAAAAATTACCGTTACAAACCTTATGATGATGTCTTATTTCTAAAGGGTGGTTAAATTTTAAGGGCCGATGTTGATTTTGAATAAAACACAAATTATTTAGGAAATTATTGTCAATTCTTTTTATTATGATAATATGGTATGGTTCAATTATGTATGGAACAAAATATCGGCCAAATGGCCGCCGCGACCTCGGCGGCACACCTCCATCCGATGGTCCAAATTTTCGATGACGCTTAGGCATAATTGAGGTTCTATGCCGTTAATGTGCCGAATTATCTCATTCTTTAGCTCTTGAATTGTTGCTGGCTTATCGACGTACACCTTTTCTTTCAAATAACCCCAAAGAAAGAAGTCCAACGGTGTCAAATCACATGATCTTGGCGGCTAATTGACATCGCCACCACGTGAGATAACACGGCCATTGAATTTGTCGCGCAAAAGAGCCATTGTTTCGTTAGCTGTGTGGCAAGTGGCACCGTCCTGTTGAAACCACATATCGCCCACATCCATATCTTCCAATTCGGGCCATAAAAAGTTCGTTATCATCTCACGATAGCGAACACCATTCACAGTAACTGCCTGACCGGCCTCATTTTGGAAAAAATACGGCCCGATGATGCCGCCAGCCCATAAACCGCACCAAACAGTCACTCTTTGTGGGTGCATTGGTTTTTCGACAATCACTCTTGGATTATGATTCGCCCAAATGCGGCAATTCTGCTTATTGACGAATCCACTGAGGTGAAAATGTGCCTCATCACTGAAGATGATTTTCTTCGAAAATTGATCATCCACTGTTGCCATTTCTTGCCACCATTCTAACCATTGACGACGTTTGGAATGGTCAAGAGGCTTTAGTTCTTGAGTCAATTGCACCTTATAAGCGTGTAAATGCAAGTCTTTATGCATAATGTTCATCAACGACGAGCGTGAGAGGTGCAATTGTTGGGCAGGACGACGAGTTGAGGTGGACGGCTCTTCAGCCACACTATCGCGAACAGCAGCAATATTTTCTGCAGTATGAGCTGTACGAGCATGCACTGGTGTTTTAATATCTCCTACAGACCCGGTTTGCTCAAATTTTTGGACGATTTTTCCAATTGTACGCACATTTGGACGATTAAATTGACCGAAAAAATCACGAAGTGCACGACATGCATTTTGATTTGAACGCCCATTTTCATAATAAGCCTGAATAACTTTAACGCGTTGCTCGATTGTGTATCTTTCCATGGTTCAAATTGAGTTAGTCTGAAATTGAGAAATGTCAAATGAAATGCAGAAAAAAACTTGACGTTTAGGTGTGGTTCACATTCAACATCGGCCCTTAAAATTTAACCACCCTTTATATCCCTTATTTTCTTTCTTATTATCTGTATCTGTTGATTTACTATTTATATTTAACCTACGCTTGTACTTTTTATTTTGACTTTGCCAGTTGATCATCGATCTTTTCCTCCGTGTCTTGATCTGTTCGGGATTTGGTCATGAGATTAGCATGAAAATTTCCGTGGACTTTTTGACGATTGGAGCGACCAGTAGGGATGTCGCTACACCTACGTATTTTTCTATGCGATATGGACCTTCTCGTAGAGGCAAGAATTTTGAGGTGATTTGATTCGCGGGATCCAAAACATTCGAAGCCTTAACTAACACTAGATTTCCTTCTTCGAAGTTTGTTAGTTTGTGTGTAGCATTAAATCGTTCGGCCCGTTGTGCCCCCTTTTTTATGATTCTTTCACTTGCGATTTTGATTTTTGCCTCGTAGGTCAACGAATCGTCCTCCTTACTTGCCGGGATGCCTAGCCATTTATTCCATAGTTGGACTGGCTTGTTACCCCGTTGTATTTCTGTGGGTGTAACTTTAATGGTATCGTGGTGGGATTTGTTAATACAGTCTTGTACCACTTGTACCCATTTATACCACCCAGCGTGGTTTTCTCTTACAAATGTCTGGAAAAACTCGCGATTTACTCTCTCAATAATATTCCCTTGAGGATGACGAATCGAGCAAAATACCGCCTTTACATTCTCTTCCTCCAGTTTTTTCAGCCAGTTTTTTGCCGTAAACTGTGTCCCATGGTCGAACTGGATTCCTGCTGGTTTTTCGAGCTGCAGAATGTAATCGTTGAAGATCTTTTTAATTACGGTTGTTGTGTTTACTTTTCGCATTGGAAACAACACCACGTATTTGCTGAATGCATCTATGGTCACGAGATTATGTTTTACTTCCCCAATAGATGTTGGGAGTGGTCTATAGAAGTGGATCGGGATTAAATCCCTCGGTTTCTCGGGAATAATCATTTGCATTTCAGCGTAATTTGTTCGTATTGTTACTTTGCTGCGTTGACAGATATCACAACATGCCAAGAGCGACCGTATGAGTTTTCCTAGGTGTGGATGAGAGAAGTCTTCATCGAGAATTCGAAAACATTTTCGTGCTCCTATGTGCCCATAGAGTTCGTGACATTCTATGATTATTTGTCAAACCAAGCATTTTGGTTGTATTGCTTTCCAGATTTTAGATTTGGTATGTTTTTGGAGGATTCCTTTTTGTAGTCGAAATTTATTTTCTTCTTCTGTGTTCTCTTCTGTTTCAAAAAATTCGATAATGTCAATCCATCCCACTCCTTCCTCCACCACACGGCTATCCACACCACCTCACTTTTCCACTTCCGCGCTACTCACTCTGCTTGACCAGTGTCGGTAACGTGGAAATGGTAAAGTGAGGTGGTGTGGGTACTCTGGTGAACAAGGAACAGTAGAGATAAGAGCAGGATGGAGCAAAGGTGTACACATACTTGGAAAAATGAATAAAATTATGTACTCACCACCGCAGCTGTTGTAGGCATCTACCCTCCTGCCAAAGCGATTTTAAACTCCTGTCTCTCGAATGTACTCTCTCACACACGCACACATACACACACACACACACACACACACATACACACACGCAGCGTCGTGTCTTTGTCAGAAGAAGACCCAGCGTGGCAGAGAGTGGGAAAAAAGAAGAGGGCCTCACGCCCGAGGCCCCTCGACCAGATGCCCTGGTCATCAAGGCTGGTGAAAGCAAGTTGTATGCCGACATCCTGCGCCAAATGCGCACGGATGACACGGTAAAGGGCATTGTCACTGACGTCGAGAAAATTCGGCGAACGACAGGGGGCGACTTGCTCTTGGTCCTGAGCCGCACCGCGGCAAAGCCGACGCACGAGCTTAAGGACTCGATGAAGGCGTTTCTTGGGGACCGTGCGGAGGGCCGTGCATAGACCCAAGAAATGCAACTCGAGATCAGAGATCTCGACGAAGTTGCAGACAAAAAGGAAGTCGCGAAAGCGCTGGCATTGCAGCTGAATGCCGAAAGCATCACAGTCTCGGCAGTGAAATCGCTGCGGAAGGCATACGGTGGCACGCAAACTGCCGTTGTGAGTCTCCCAGCAACAATTGCGAGAACAGCCCTGGAACTGGGGGAAATGAAGATCGGCTGAACAGTGTGTCGCATCCGCGAGCGAGACAACAGCCACCTGTCCCTAAGGTACTTCAGATGCCACGACTTCGGCCACCGAGGGCAGAGCTGTGAACGTGCAAACCGCTCAAAGCAGTGTTTGCGCTGTGGAGATGAGGGTCACCTCGCTAAGACGTGCGAAAAGGTGCCTACCTGCATGCTCTGCAAGGAGAAAGGTGCTGAGAAGGTAGATCACGGAACTGGAAGCAGCCGGTGGCCGGTCTATTTATTGGCCCTCGAGAAACACAAACAAAGGAGAGGAAATGAGATTTTTGCAAATAAATCTCAACCACTGCGAGGTAGCACAAGACCTGCTCATGCAGACGGTGCGGGAGGAGGACATTGATGCGGCAATAATTTCGGAACAATACCGAAATAGGTCAGGACCTTCCTGGAGGGCGGATACAACAGGCTCAGCTACTATCTGGGCTTGCGGTAGCCGCCCTATCCAGGAGATCATGAAAACGCCTGCAGAATATTTCGTGCGCGCGAAAGTTTACGGTGTGCATATATACAGCTGTTATATGCCACCTTGATTGACGCAGCAGCATTTCTCGGTGCTCAACCTCACGCTTCTCAACGACGGTAAAGTACCAACGTACACCAGGGGCGAGAGCAGGTCAATCATTGACCTGACATTTGTCAGCCCAGGGCTGTCAGAGCAACTGCTGGCAGGTAACGGAGATCTGCACACATAGCGACCACTGTGCCATCACATGGCTCATACAGCCGCCATCGATGTGTGCAAACCGCGGATCGAAGCAGGCCAAAACCATCCGCTGGAAGGCGAACGCCCTCGACAAAGGCTCCCTATGTGCCTGCATGGAGGATGCCAAAATCACCGCAGAGACAGCAGAGGAAAATGCCAAGCAGGTCATGGATGCTGTCGTGAGGGCATGTGACGCTGCCATCCCGCGGCAATGGAAACCAGCACGCTTCGGCATACTGGTGGAGCGAAACGATTGCTGAGCTCCGTGCCCAATGTAAGCACGCCAGGAGACTCGCCCAAAGAGCCCGAAAAAGGCCAACCTTTCCGCAACTGGAAATGGCCTTCAAGGAGGCACGGTCCGAACTCGCTAAAGCTATCAAGCATAGCAAGAGAGAGGGATGGACCAGGCTTGTGGCGGAAGTTAACAACGATACATTTGGCAGACCATATAGGGTTGTTATGTCAACGATCAAGACGCAGTCCCGGCAGCAGCCCACTTGCCCAACGCAACTAGGAAAAATCGTCGCGGTGTTGTTTCCCAAGCAACCAGAGTACGACTACCCAGTGCCGCGGGACGAAAGTGAGGTAGTCCCTCCCATTACCCAAGAGGAATTACTCCGGGCCACCAGGAGAGTGGGGAATCCGAAGGCGACGGGTTTGGATAACATCCCCAACACGGCGTTAAAATCAGCCATAGAAGCTGCGCCGGAACTGTTCCTGGAGATGAACAACTCGTGCCTCTCACAGGGAACATTTCCGGTACAGTGGAAGCGACAGCGACTCGTGCTGCTCCCTAAAGGCAACAAACCGCCGGAGGAAGCCTCGGCGTATCGACCTTTGTGCATGCTGGATACAGCCGGGAAAATCCTCGAGAGGATTATTACCAATCGAATCGATGCCTCTGTCGGACATGGCCTCGCGGAAAACCAATACGGTTTCCGGAAGGGCATGTCAACCATCGAAGCCATTGGCGGCGTAGTAGCCACCGCGAAGGATGCGATCTCCAGAGCGCACTGGACTTGAGGAGCCAAGAAATCCTGCTTGCTGGCTGCGTTGGATGTTAAAAACGCATTCAACTCAGCCAGATGGGATAGTATATGCAAGGCATTAGATCAACTGGGAACGCCAGCTTACCTGAGAGCGATGATCAAGGGCTATTTCTGCGGGAGGCGCTTGATGTACGATACAGAGAATGGTCCCGTGTATTATGAAGTCTCGGGAGGAGTTCCCCAAGGCTCGGTTCTGGGGCCGCTGCTGTGGAACCTGCTATATGACGCGTTGTTAAGACGCAGCTACCACAGGAAGCAGAGCTGGCGGCGTTTGCCGACGATGCAGGGCTAGACATTACGGCCAAGACCCTTGAAGAGGTTAACTGCACCTTCGAAGAGGCACATCACACCGTGAGAAAGTGGATGCCTTCAGTCGGTCTGGAGCTTGTGCACCATAAAACTGAAGCCGTGCTCTTTACGAGTCGGAAAAAAGTCGAAACCATCACTCTGGACGTTGGTCATTGCGAAATCACGTCGCAACCTTATATCAGGTATCTCGGAGTGATGCTGGATGCAAGGCTCAGCTTCAAGCAGCATATTGAGAATGTGGCTGCTAAAGGTGCAAAAGTCAGTGCGGCACTAGCGCGACTTATGCCGAATATCGGAGGGCCCAAGCAGGCGAGAAGAACACTGCTTGCAACAGTTATAACATCGATACTGTTGTACGCTGCGCCAATTTGGCACGAGGGGTGGCTTCATACCGAAGAGAAATGGTGTCGGTATACCGCGGAACTCTTCTGAGAGTTGCTGCCGGGTACCGCACCATATCGTACGAGGCAGTATGTGTAGTGGATGGCATGCCACCGCTGGAAATTCTTGCAGACGAGCGGAGCAGGATCTACACCCGAGGTCGGCGGACTCCACTCGACAAGGAGATTATTGCCAAGAAGGAAAAGGCAGCGTCACTACTGCAATGGCAGCAGCGCTGGGACGAGTCGCCTAAGGGCAGATGGACACATCGGCTAATTCCGTCGCTTGAGGCGTGGATGAACTGCAACCATGAGGAGGTAGGTTTTTATCTTACCCAGCTTCTAACGGACCATGGCTGTTTTCGGAAATACCTTCACCGATTTAAGCTGTACGACAGTGAGAACTGCCCAGCTTGCAACATGGCCGAAAACGCAGAGCATGTATTTTTTATGTGCCCACGTTTTAACAACGAGCGAGATCAGCTTCAGGAGCATCTCAGCGAACGGATTACTCCAGATAACATCGTGAAACTCATGCTCGATGCAGGAGATTCATGGAGCAGTATTGAGGACCTTGCATCGGCAGGCTTGAAGAAGTTGTGCGCAGAAGAACGGCAAAGACATGAGCCAGATTAAAACCCTGACGCAGCCGTAGCCGATCCCTTGCCCCGCGAAGTAATGCCTGACGGCGGTACCGCGGGGGGCAGCACAAGGCAGGGACGAAGGGAGGTGGTTTAAGTGGGTAAAAATCCCGCACTCCTAGGTAACGCGGGTTACCTAGGGTCTTTTTGAAGATTTCCACCTACCCACGGAAAAAAAGCGTCGTGTCTTTAATTTATTGACATGTCCTCGTCAAAGCCCTCGTCCACGGCATCGATATCGTAGCCGATATATAGCTCATCACCGAGGGCTTCTATAATAACCGCCGCCACGTCCGCGCGTTCCCTGTTCAATAATCGAACCGGCGGAACGTTATCGCCGGCAAGAGGTCGCATCATGACAGCGATCAAGTCATCTCTATCGCACGCTTCTTCGACGAGCTGCTCAATACCAGCAACATCCACGCGTTCGAGTCCGTATATGGAAAACTCCATGACAAGAACCGGCAGCATACTTGCTAGAGGTTCCGGATAAAATAGGTAAGACCAGTCGATGTAAATAGTTTCGCCCAAATTGACTAGCAACACCTCGCAATACCCATCAAAGTCCGGGTAAACCACTTCGCCACGGACAACGCTATTGAAACGAGGCACAATACAGGACATGCCGATATACAGCTCCCCAAGTTCAACGGGTCTTCCACGACGTTCCACTAAATACACGCTACGTAGGAGCTCTTCCAGATCGTCGTATGCATCGCACATTTCCTGTGTACGCAGGAACACTCTCGACAAACATTATTCGGCACCAAAACGCGTCGCTTGAAATCTCCTTGCCGTATCGCGGGTACATATTGCTTTTTATTGTTTGCAAGTAGGATGCCAAAGACAGACTGAATGCTCGAGATGTTGCTAGAGAGTATCACGGGCATAAAGAGAACAGTCTGCTATGAAGCATAACTAGGTATCCATCACTTTGAATGCAACGAAAGCGGTTTTCGAGCATGGATAGCCCTGCGCTGTGCTCCTCACAAAGCGCTTGCTCTGCAGTAAAAGATATAGAATATGATCCCTCATAGAGAGAGAGAGAGAGAGAGAGAGAGAGAGAGAGAAAGACTTCAATTATAATTCTCTAATTATTATGCTATAAAAATAAGAGACACAGTAAGATCAGGTATTTTTTAAATTAATCAATATTTTATGGAAAGCACTTTACACATTTACCGTCGTATGCAACAGCCCTGCAAACACGGTAATCCACGCTCGGAGATTCCTTCACCGTTAATTTTATTTTTATCGCTATACGGAATTAATTTGTATTATCACTCGTAATATTGCTTTTAAAGTATTTTTCGCTGTGGGCGTTGTCATCACAGTGTACTTCTGAAAAAAGAATGAAATAAGTATTTAATTGAACGCACTGGTCAATAAAAAATATCGTGTACAGAATAATCAATATTGTCTTACCTGATATGCCACGCCTGATTATACAAAGTTGGCAGCGTTAGTGGTCTTCTGCCACCGACGATAACTGTACATGAGGATGTTGGATGACACTTTTCTTTCCGGAAGTTAGCTCTGTCTGTACAGTATATGTATCCTCCGGTCGCTCTCCATAACACAAATAACGAACCCTCGGTGTCGGTTCATATGCACGGGCTGCTCGCTCTGCAAGACATTATTTTTTATAATAAAAAATAAATATTTAATGATTTTAGATAACGATTTTTCAATTATTTTAAATTTGTAACTTACCAAGCTCTGCTGCTTTGCTGCTAATCGACATTGGCACGTATTCCATGATCTGCTGTGTTAATGAAACAGAGACGTGCGCTCCGTCTTCTTTCTATCGCAGACCTTTGCTGATGATTCGGTTTCAGAACTCTCTCTCTCTCTCTCTATAGAGACGTTGAGACGTGTGTCAAATGTGCTCCGTCTTTGAGCCAATTTTTTTGTGAAATATAAGTCTATAATAAGGATAAGACTATTACGAAATGTGCGGTTTTGTGTAATGAGCATTTAGAACGATAGATGATCCTGATAGCTATTGAGATCGCGGTATTGTGAACAATTTTAGATATTGAAGTTCGTGTGAAGGTGGTGACGGCGACCATTCGCGCTGCCACGGTGACACGACAATAGCGCAAACCACGGCATTAGGGCGAACATGGACGAAATGGATAGCACGACTGAGTACGGAGAATATCGTTGCTTAGCGTGCAAAAAAGCTATAAAAAGCCAGGCAGTGCGATGCAAGACGTGCCCGAAACTGTTTTATCATCCGGAATATGTGTGTAAACATAAGGTGTACGATAAAAACAGAGAACTAGTGCAATGTAATGGTCCATTCTATAAATTCGTAGTTGACGAAAGACAGAGGACGTTGACACCTGGTGCAGGTAACAGCAGAAATCGATCGGGTTCAACTGGATCATTTACTGGAAGCAGAGGTTTAGCACGACGGTAAATATCGAAGGAAAAATAGATTGGTTAGTGAAAAATGTGAAAGAAATAAAGGACGAAGTTGCATGCAAGAATGAAGTTAGGGTGATAATTAAGGAAATAGTTCGAGAAGAATTGAAGGGCATGAAGATCGGAATGGAAGACATAAAAAAGATGATACAAGGAGGAGTTCTAGGTACAACAAGGGAAGTAACAAGAACCTATAGTGGAGCAGTCAAAGAAAAGAAAAAGGAGACGGTTATAATTATTAAGCCTAACGAACAACAAGAAAGTGATGCCACGAAAAAGAAGATCAAAGAAAAGATAGACATAAAAAACATGGCTGTGGGAGTAACAAGATTAAAGAAAGGCAGTAATGGAACTGTGATTTTGAGATGTGAAACGACAGAAGAAATAGAAAAGCTAAAGACCATAGTAGAAGAGAAAATAGGCGAGGGATTTAACGTTATGGAAACAAAGCAACAAAAACCAAAAATTAAGATCGTTAACATGGAAGTGGATAAACTAGAGCTGGCGGATGATGAGTTGGTTGAAACAATAAAGAAACAGAATGCAATGGAAGGAAAGGAAGGAAGGGAGATGAAAATTGTCAAAAGAATAAACAAAGAAGAGAGACACGAAGGATCAGTAATAATGATGGTGGATGAAGGAACCCACGAAGCGATACTGAACAAAAGTAAGATCAGCGTGGGATGGAGAAAATGTCCGGTTTACAACCACGTCAATGTGAAGCGATGCTACAAATGTTGGGGCTAGTATCATATAGCCAAGATCTGCACAAGAGAGGAAACATGCCATAAATATGCGGGAAATCACGAAACGAATAAATGTATAGCGACGAAAAACAAGTGCAGAAACTGCATGTTTAAAAACCAAGCATACAACTTAAAGATAAACATGGAACATGATGCATTAGATCGGGAATGCCCAACGTACAAAAAAGCAATCCAAGAAGAGAAGAGGAGAGCAGGATAGGACGATTAGCAATTATTGAAGGAGGAAATGCTATGGTATACAAATGCACAAAGTCTGATAGCACATAAGGATGAAATACGATACCAAATAGTGGATAAAATGAAACCCGCATTGATAGCGTTATCAGAGACCAGAGTGACAGCTGAAATTTGTGACAGTGAAGTGTATATGCCGGGCTATGGTGCAGTCAGATGAGATGCGGAGAACAGGAATACAGGTGGTGCAATCTTATACATAAGAGATGATATTAAATATGATATGATACAAATAAATGAAATAGAATCAAACTGCTGGTGTGCTGGAATAGAGGTCAAGGACAAACATTATAAAGGAGTGATAGTAATTGTGTATCATTCGCCAAGTGCGTCGGATGCTGAGTTTATAAGACACATAGAAAACATAACTGAGGAACTGACAATAAAAGGAGACTGTTTGATAATAAGTGATTTTAATATAGATGTCACGGTAGAAACGTTCTACAAAAAGAGGTTGATATCGGGAATGCTGAGTCTAGGAATAAAGCAATACGTTAATAAACCAACAAGAATAACGCAAGATAGTCGAACTACTATCGATTTATTATTTGCTAATAGGTGTGCGCAAGTGTAGGTGGAACATGAGCTAAAGATAACGGATCATGCATAGATAAAAGTCATATTAGGTAACAGGAAGGAAAGGAATGAGTATAGAGAATATAAAACAAGAAACTATATTAAAATTGATGTGAAGGAATTTACACGGATGTTAAGCACTACCACAAGACAAGTTTAAGAGATAGAAGTAAGCCAAAGAGCAAGGATGCGCGTTGATAACTTAGTGGGTGCTCTAGATGGGTTTGCACCCAGAAATATAGTGGAGATTCCAAGCGTATGGGAAGGAAAAAAATGGTATTCAGAAAACATAATAGTAGCTGCAAGAAGAAGAGATAAGGCATACGGAGTAGCAATTACTACTGGTTTAGAGAAGCATTGGCAGCAATTTAAAGTAGAAAGGAATGCAGTAGTTAAATTAATAAGACAAAAGAAGAAGGAATATTATGAAAGGATGATAGACGATAATAAGAAGGATCCGACAAAAATGTGGAAAACGTTAAAAGAAGTAATTAAAGGAGAATCAATAGGTACTAGAGAAGTAGAGAATATAGATTTTGAGATATGGGATGACATGATGGGAGGTAGTATAGCTGATGAATTTAATGTGTTCTATGTGCAAAGTGTAAAGAATATAGTTAATTCAATACAACGGGATACGTCTGGAAGTCCAAACCGAAGAAGAATTATAACAGGGATAAGGATGAAAAATAAAAGTATAATGGAAAACTTTAATCATATTGAAATGAAGGATCTGGAGAAGATAGTGATGGGACTCCCGAAAAAGAAGGGAACGGAAGAAGAAGTATCAAGTGATATACTAAAAATGGCATTCAGTGCAATAAAAGAGGAATTTGTGGAAATAATAAATGGATCCCTACGGGAAGGATGTTGTCCGGACAGCTGGAAAACTTCTACAATTATACCGATCCCAAAAATAAACAAAGCTATAAAAGCAAGTCATTACAGACCAATTGAAATGTTGCCATTATACGAAAAGGTGCTCGAATTAGTAGTAAAAAATGAAATTGAAAAATATTTAGAAACCAATGACATCAAAACGGAGTATCAGTCAGGATTTAGAAAGCAATATTCGTGTGAAACGGCGATTCAAACTGTTGTAGATGAATGGAAAGTGTACATTAGTGAAGGAAAAATAGTAGGAGTAATATTCATGGATTTAAAACGAGCGTTTGAGACAATCGACAGGGATATATTGTTAGACAAATTATACCAATATGGAATTAGAGACAGGGTATTAGATTAGTTCAGAACGTACTTAAGAAATAGAACACAGCAAGTTCGATTCAATGATAAATGGTCTGAAGTTATTCCCAACGAATATGGGATACCGCAGGGGTCAGTACTAGGGCTGTTGCTGTTTATTATATATATAAATGATATAGTTAATTTGTGTCCAGAGGAATGTGCAATAAAGATGTTTGCTGATGACACAGTGATATATGTACCTGGAAAAAACAGCGCAGAAGTGGAGAGAAAGATGAATATGTTATTGCGTATAGTAGAAAAGTGGATGGAAAGTAATAAATTAAAAATGAATGTAGAGAAAACAAAATATATGATTGTCAGCAGTGTAAGGAAAGTCGTGAGTAGGAATATTGTACTGGAGTGTTTGGATGGAGCGAAACTTGAGAGAGTAGAGTCAATAAACTATTTGGGTATCATTATTGATGACAAGCTACGATTCAAAGACCATTGTGAGTATATGTTGAAAAAAAAGGGAAAAAACGAGCTTTCTAAACAGAATAGGGAATTATGTATCTGCGTATACGCGATGTGTGATATAAAGGGTAGTTAAATTGTAAGGGCCGATGTTGAATGTGAACCACACCTAAACGTCAAGTTTTTTTCTACATTTCATTTGACATTTCTCAATTTCAGACTAACTCAATTTGAACCATGGAAAGATACACAATCGAGCAACGCGTTAAAGTTATTCAGGCTTATTATGAAAATGGGCGTTCAAATCAAAATGCATATCGTGCACTTCGTGATTTTTTCGGTCAATTTAATCGTCCAAATGTGCGTACAATTGGAAAAATCGTGCAAAAATTTCAGCAAACCGGGTCTGTAGGAGATATTAAAACACCAGTGCATGCTCGTACAGCTCGTACTGCAGAAAATATTGCTGCTGCTCGCGATAGTGTGGCTGAAGAGCCGTCCACCTCAACTCGTCGTCGTGCCCAAAAATTGCACCTCTCACGCTCATCTTTGATGAACATTATGCATAAAGACTTGCATTTACACGCTCATAAGGTGCAAATGACTGAAGAACTAAAGCCTCTTGACCATTCCAAACGTCGTCAATGGTCAGAATGGTGGCAAGAAATGGCAACAGTGGATGATCAATTTTCGAAGAAAATCATCTTCAGTGATGAGGCACATTTTCACCTCAGTGGATTCGTCAATAAGCAGAATTGCCGCATTTGGGCGAATCATAATCCAAGAGTGATTGTCGAAAAACCAATGCACCCACAAAGAGTGACTGTTTGGTGCGGTTTATGGGCTGGCGGCATCATCGGGCCGTATTTTTTCCAAAATGAGGCCGGTCAGGCAGTTACTGTGAATGGTGTTCGCTATCGTGAGATGATAACAAACTTTTTATAGCCCGAATTGGAAGATATGAATGTGGGCGATATGTGGTTTCAACAGGACGGTGCCACTTGCCACACAGCTAACGAAACAATGGCTCTTTTGCGCGACAAATTCAATGGCCGTGTTATCTCACGTGGTGGCGATGTCAATTGGCCGCCAAGATCATGTGATTTGACACCGTTGGACTTCTTTCTTTGGGGTTATTTGAAAGAAAAGGTGTACGTCGATAAGCCAGCAACAATTCAAGAGCTAAAGGATGAGATAATTCGGCACATTAACGGCATAGAACCTCAATTATGCTTAAGCGTCATCGAAAATTTGGACCATCGGATGGAGGTGTGCCGCCGAGGTCGCGAGAGAGAGAGAGAGAGAGAGAGAGAGAGAGAGAGAGAGAGAGAGAGAGAGAGAGAGAGAGAGAGAGAGAGAGAGAGAGAGAGAGAGAGAGAGAGAGAGAGAGAGAGAGAGAGAGAGAGAGAGAGAGAGAGAGAGAGAGAGAGAGAGAGAGAGAGAGAGCGAGAGACAGAGAGAGAGCGAGAAAGAGAGAAAGAGCGTGTTAAAGGAATATATATCAAAGTGAGCCGCTTTGAAAACTCTATAGTCAATTGTCTGATTCACTGTGGTTACTACTACTACTACTACTCTAACAGCACAATCATGGTCAGAGTGGTAAAGCGCTCATTGATGAAAAAATTGATGGAGTTTATATTGAAGCGTAGACCGTCGTTGCGTTCGTGGTGGGGGAGAAGAAATTTACAGATCACCCTATGGGAACTTCCGACACAGGCGGTTGTTCGTAAAATTCGCGGTATGCTGTGCGAGTGTCATCAGCGCGATTGAGTTGACGCGTATAATATTGGATTGTGTGATAATCAAATAATTATTGATTCGGTGGTGCGTGTTATTCGTCAACGTGGTTGGTTGAACGAGCCTGCTCTACAGCCCAAACTCAATGAAAGACTGTAATGTACAGCGTTAATTACTTTTATTTTATCTCCTTTATTTCATAAGATTTTTATATAGTTCGACGGTATGAAGACGAAGAAATGGGATCCGACACCTATGATTCCGATCAGGAGGGTAGAACCGATTCAGATGATCATAGCAGGGACAACGATGGCGACAGTTCCGCAGGGAATCGTTGGATCAATTTTACCCAGCCATTCTGCGGCTATAAACCAACGAACGGTCTTTTCATGGCAGGCCCCGCGAGAGAACCAGATGAAGTCGTCGCAGGTCCATCGCGACAATACAGATCAAACGATGATACCAACAATAATACAGCCAACGAGGAAGAAAAATAAGAAGAAAAAGAAGAAGGAGAAGAAAAGGAGAAGGAGAAGGAGGAGCAAAACGAAGACGATGACGAGGAGGAGGAGGAGAAAGAGGAGGAAGACCCGGTAGATTCAGGTAAGCTTTTAATAATACAACTACGCTGACAAAAATATAAAAATTACGCGGATAATAATAGTAAAATGAAAAAACAGGGTACGAGTCGGACCCAAACGTTTTTCGTTTTTCACGATTCACTGTGCCGAGACCGCCGACAATCGAGTTGGTTTACGAAATGCGTCGGCGGTTCCCGGGTGCAGTCGACGAATTCAAGGACTAGAAGCAAATATAACTTTGTAATTCTAACGTTACACGAATTATATACATAGTATATAGCTAGCGACAAACAAAAATTTTAATTAAATGAAATAAAAATTCTAATAAATGGTTTAATTATGCTTGCAGCTGGACAGACTGGCGATGGGAGCACTGCTGCACGGGGTGGTGATATTTTGCCTCCTGGTGAACGTTTCTGTATCGACGATGAGCAGAGACGATATTTCCCACGCTTTAGCATGCAGGGTCGAGAGACAGATTTTTATTTTGGTCAGCCACCGGACGGTATCGATCATCTGACATGGTTCGAGGGAGGTGTACGAGATGTTCTCACACGCCTTACAGAATCGTGCGAAGGACATGATTATGTGGGTATGACTTTGAGCGTACCGACTTTCGCGCAAGGACCGGTATGGTTATCATTTCGACCAGCTCGTGGCATCGTTCCTGATGATATATAGCGACTAATTAATAGTGTAGCTCAGAGCGCGCGCGAATTTCGAATAGACGCTGGTTCATGTAGAATGACGACATGTATAGTACGAGGCGTCGAAGGAGCCGGTGTGGGCACTAGGCTTACACGAGAGTCTATAGCAAAAAAGTCAATTTCACGCATAAGTAATCATGATAATTTGTGTCTACAACAATCCCTTGTCACAGCCCGAGCGCATGCCGAATGCGGTCAAATACGTACGGGCGAGCTACACAGACGATGGTCTCAAATTCGGAACGGGCTTCGAGGTGCGCAATATACAGCAGCGATAGAGCTCACCTGTAATGCAGGGGTAACGACACCGTCTAGAGGGTGTTGTGCGCGCGAAATTCACCTGTTTCAGGAGTACTTGGTTCATGAGGGTATAGCGATTATTGTTTATGAATTTCTCACCTTCGGAAAACGCGTTCCGGCTCTGTACGATGGGCGAAAATACGTACTCACTGCAATAGGTAAAATTAATCATACACTCTTTATTCTCTATTACGAGCGTTCTCATCACTATCAGCCAATATTAAATCTCGCCGGTGCGCTAGGTAGTCGAGGGTTCTGCGCACAATGTAATTCCAAGTATATTCGAGTACTCGAGCATCGATGTAGCTATCAATGTGCTCGATGTAAATCCACTTATTACAACGGCAATAGAGACTCTCAGCCTAAGTATTGCGCAGACTGTAATCGTTCGTTCTCTGGTGCTTTTTGCTTCGCTCGTCACAAGGGTTAGGGCTCCGCGGGTATCAAGTCTCGTAAATATAGACGTTACAGCGTCTGTAATGCACCGAGAATCTGTAGAGGCTGTTCGCGTATGATTAAAACCACAGATAAAAAGATGCATGTATGTGGTATATCGTTTTGTATTACATGCAAGGAAACGCGACCGACTCTGCGCATGCATGTTTTATAGCATCTCTTAAAAAACAGAGGCACAAAAAGTGAAGAAAAAAGACAAGTCTTCCACAAGATTTTTATTTTATGATTTTGAGACGCAACAACACGAGCAATTGCATGATGATAAATCGACACGAATTCACGAGCCGAATTTATGTGTTGCACATTGCGTATGTATGGCATGTCTGGATATCACAGATATAGAGACCGATTCTACTGACTGTGGTAAACGTGAATTCGCGTTTATCGATGATCCTGTCGGGGGGCTCGTGAAATTGGCTTTATCGCAAAAATTTAAATAGACCATCTGCATTGCCCATAATGCTAGAGGTTTTGACGCACCATTTATTCTACGGTATTTAATCGAAGTGCAAAAAAACACAGCTGCCCTCTCTAATTATGAATGGTACGAAGATTGTCTCGATGAAAATTGGCGATGTCGTTTTTCTCGATAGTCTAAAATATTTACCCATGGCTCTTAGCGCTTTACCTAAGGCCTTTGGTTTCGCTCATGAGGTAGCAAAAGGTACATTTCCCCATTTATTCAACACACCAGAATATCAGAATTACTCAGGTCTTTGCCGGCTTTGCATTTTTACTCACCCGATACCATGTTCTCAGCGGATCGCACCGATTTTTAAAATGGTATGAGGAAGAATCGAGTCGCGTAGAGTATAAATTTGATTTTGCGACGCAATTTGTGCAATATTGTCGTACAGATGTTACGGTTTTGAGACGAGCGTGTTTAGCTTTTCGAGAGTTATTTATACGTTGCGGGAGCGTGTGCCCCTTTACAGAAGCATGCACGATAGCATCAGCATGTATGAGAGTATTTTGAAAGAATTTTCTACAAAAAGATCGCATTGCGGTGTTACCACCAGGGGGATATCGCTGGGGCGATAAGCAGTCGCGCAAGGCCATCGTATGGCTCGTATGGCTCGAGCGTGAACGCAACTGCGTTATCGCTCATGCTGGACGCACGAGAGAGTATCACCCTCCGACCGGCCTATCGGCTATCGGCGGGTACTACGTGGATGCGGGGGTCAATCACCTTCTTCAATTTCACGGCTGATTTTGGCATGGTTGTCCGCGATGTTATCCCGTGAATAGAGAGGCTCGAACTAAATTCGGCGATACAATGGATGAGCGACACGAGCGTGCCGTTCTTATTTCCGGGCGAATCAGATCGAAAGGGTACACTCTTACTGAAACATGGGAATGCGATTTTGACGGATTATTCGAGAATAACGAGGAAATGTCGTTATACGTGGAAAATCACGCCATGGTCAAGCAGGCGCCTCTCGAACCACACGATGCATTCTTTGGCGGTCAAACGGAAAATTTTGTAAGCTTGTACGACGTCGCGAATAGGGAGCAGATACGCTATGTGGATGTTTGCTCGCTGTATCCATGGGTGTGTAAGAATGGAAAATATCCCGTTGGACACCCGAAAATGTACGTAGGTGACGAGTCCCGAGAACTCGTAGGACTTGAAAACGATCTCAGTGTCGTCGAGGGTCTCGTGAAGTGTACCGCGGTGGCACCGCGCGATTTGTATATCTCCGTACTGCCTGTTCGCATGCATGGGAAACTTCTGTTCCCCCTGTGTAGAACGTGCTGTACAGATATGGAGACATCCGAGGGTTGTACACACGATGACACGACTGAGCGAGCGTTTGACGGTACATGGGTCGTGGACGAACTGAGAAAATCTGTGTCGCTCGGATATAAGGTGACGTGTATCTATGAAATTTGGAAATACGTTGTCACGCAGTATGACTCGACAACGCGAAGAGGCGATCATTTTGCCGAGTACATCGATACATTCCTAAAAACAAAACAGGAGGCGAGTGGACCGCCAACAGAGTGTAACGATGACGAGGAAGCAATTGAGCGTTTTATAGCATTGTACAAGGAGTCTGAGGGTGTATATCTCGAGCGAAGTGCTTTGCAGCCAAATCCGGGTTTACGTTCACTAGCGAAATTGGCTCTTAATTCATTCTGGGGAAAGTTTGGTCAACGAGAGAAACTCACGAAAACCGTTATCGTTTTCCACGCGCGCGGAGCTAATGCATTTACTAACGAGTCCGGAGATTGAGGTGACGGGGATGCTACCGGTTAATCACAAGATTATGTATGTAAACTATGTGAGCAACCGCGATGCTATCCAACCATCCTCGACATCAAATGCCGTGATTGCAGCATACACGACGGCACAGGCACGCCATAAATTATACAGTTAACTTGAGGAGCGCGGGCAACGAATATTGTATTGCGATACGGACTCCTGTATTTACGTGAGTCGCCCCGGTGGTAACGAGTATGAACCGCCAATCGGTCAATTTCTAGGAGATTTTACGGATGAATTCAGCGAATACGGGCCTGGTAGTTATATAACTTCGTTCGTTTCGGGAGGACCAAAATTTTACGCATACCTTGTTCGTAAACCCGACGGTACGATCATTGAAATATGTAATGTAAAGGGTATCACGCTAAACTTTGCGAATAGCCGTCACGTAAATTATAACGCATTACGATATTTCATGACAGGAGCAAGGAGCGTACCTATTATTTTAAAATTCGACGCTATTCGACGTACGAAATTTCGTCATGTAGTAACGCGTAAAGAAACAAAATCATGCGAACCTGTCAACACGAAGCGAAAGCAGCACGGGATGTACTCTACTGTATCGTACGGCTATTGTGAAATACGCTAATTAGTACAACGCAAAAAAGTATATAGTTTTACGGTTGAATGCGCGATATTTTACAATAATCTTTTTGTCTAATTTCATGTATCATATTTACTGTGTACAATACATTAAAAGAAAAAATATATTGATTTATTATGTATAAAACCGTTGTCGGCTCGTTCTTTTTGTGCTGCTATTCGTAGCAGTAGCTGCTATCTCTCCACCGTTCCCTTTTGTTCTGACTTTCTCATCATTGATTCCTTTTGTCCCGTCTTTCTTATCGAGTGTTTCTTTTGTTCTGACTTTCTCGTGCTACAACCGTGGATATAATATTGCTGTTTAGAATTTGATGATTCCTAAAATTTGCACATAGAGATTAATGCATAGTGAAATAAAAATATTGCTTTATTTGCGAGAAATATAAAAACTATCGTTATTTAATTTACATACGGTGTAAACACCAGCTTATACCGCGGGCCCCGCGCCTCATCAGCTAGTGCAGGCGCGCCGCGCCTTATCAGCTCGTTAAGGCCGCGAAAATAGCTGATGCCGCGGGGTCGCTGCCGCAGCCATCGCAGCCGTCGCGGTATAAGCTTATTTAAGAGTCAGCTGATGACACTCATCGATATGGATACACATTGGAAACATCCATGGACAGCCGTGATAAGCGGTCCTACGGGTTGTGGTAACACATGATTTGTAAAAAAATTCTTTAAATACATGCGCGAAATGACGGATGTCCCGTTCGAGCGTATACTTTTTTATTACTCAGAGTGGTAGTCCAGGCATTCAGAGTACGGTGATAAAATCGCGTATCGCGAGGGTTTACCGCAAGCAGCAGGCTACTCGAATGATACAAGACTTTTATTTTTGTATTTGTTTTCACTTTTATCGTTTTTTTACAAATTACATTTAAACTGTATTTTGTATACCACCTGTCGGAAGGTGGAATAAAACCACGTTCGCAACATAACAACGACATGTCTGGTTTATTTATCACCTTGTCTAAAGTGAGGTTTCATGTGTTCTCAATATATTCGCAGATCAGTCAACGCCATCAGACGGATTCTCATCGCTCGTTGTATGTAGATGGTGCTCAAATACCTTCGAAACCGTTACAACCTGATTTCACGAAAAATCATCTATATGTGAATGCTTTTCAAACGTTGTTTTCGGGAACTAGAATACATTTCTTGAACGACAGTAATTCGATCGATCGCGATAATTATCGCGATGCATACTGTCTGTTTGCTTTCGATTTGACACCCGATCTTTCGGCGAACAGCAATACACATTGGAATTTAATAAAGCACGCTAGTGTGAGAATAGAAGTACGATTTAAGAATGCGCTTGCTTGAACGATAAATTGTGTAGTCTACGTGGAATATGATAATGTCCTTGAAATTGATGCCTCTCGGCAAGTATTCGTGGATTTTACCGGATAAGCGAAAAATGTGCTGATGTCGGCATAAAATTATTTCGTGTTAAGCGACGTAGAAGCGTGTCTGTAAGTAACTAATCAGTCGAACTCGAGCATCTATACGGATTGGACGTGAAAATGGATATCGTCGTGGATATACAGGGAATGCGTGGTAGAGACTCGGAACTTATTCCGAAAGAAATTGCCGTGGTAGCAGTGGATAGACCGTACTCTGCTTGTTGGATAATCAGCTGGCGCACGGCGATCGATATTCGCCGTGCGTCGACCTGTTGCTGTGCTCAAGCACACGTCGTTCGGTTGAGCCGAAGATAGCCGAGGCAGGGCTTCGCGAAGCCGAGGATGTGCCTCGTTGGCACGCCGCGTCGAGCGAGAGGATGTCTCTCTCGCTTGTCTTCGGTTTCGCTCACCGGCTATCTCGCTCAACTGACTTCAGCGCTCAACATTAATTTCATATTCCGCAGCCATATTGAAAATTCAGTGACTTTTGCGACGACATCGAGGAACAGCGCACCATCATCTTGGACTTTTCTCGTTGGCTTTTCGCTCAGGACGCGCTCATCATGCTCACCAGGACTCAAAACTCAGGTAAGAGTACACCGTTACAATTTAACGTAATTCAATGACGGTGAGGAGTGAACTACACATCGGTACATCCTCATAAAGGTCTCACACTGTGGCGTGCTCTGCAGCGCGGGCTGCACCACGTTTTCACTCAATTATAAGCATGCTCGATTAATATAATTGTGTGCGTTTTACCAATTCACTGCACTTTCCCCCAATTAAACTTGCTGGGAAAGTGTTGTGAATTCAGTCTCATCATTTGTGCATCCTCAAGCTCACACTTCAGTGCTCTGCAGCGTAGATAGCTGTTCTCACATCCTTTCACAGCACTCAAGCAATTCAATTGCAAGTGCTCTCATCTATTCACTGCAACTTCTCTTCGACAAAACTGCTGAGAGCTTGCAGTGAATAATTTTCACATTCTACGCACTCATTTTTCTCTTAGCGTGGTGTGCTACGCAGCACTGACTGCTGTACGTGCACCACTCTCAATACTCACAGCACACAATTAGTATAATTGTGTGCTGGTTCTCAGTTCCGATATTAAATTCAATTCAGGCATTTTTGGTTATAATTGTAATTCTCAGTTTTTTGGTGTATTTATTTTTTATATCAATTTTGTATTTTTTCTAAATCTATTTTAATGCAAATATTTTCTAAAAATTTGACATTTTTCTTGTAAGAAGTGGAAGGTAGAATAAACCACTTTCTCCAAATTCCATCTACTAGTCTGGTTTTATTTCCACCCTGTTGTGAGTGAAGTCTCATATCTTTCCAATATATTCACAGGTTCAAGATCTGTCAAACAACACCATCAGACGGATTTCTCAAACACTGCTCATTGCGTTGCACCGCCGTGTCACTTTGCCAAATTACCACAGCATTCGAGAAGCCAGAATAATTTTTTCTCGAAATATTTTCACGGTCTGGAATGGTACAAGGGCGATGTGAGCTGTAAACAAGCATACGCTAACTTGCGTGAAATTTAACGAAAATCAAGACGTATCTATACACGCGGTCACGAGAAGGCTATACTTCTTTGCGATATTACGAGTCGTGAAATTTCCAACCTGGAGGATGAGAAGGGCGCCCCATCGTACTCATTTATGCAGAAATCTTTGCAAAAATGCTTCAGACACGCTATGATGAACGATACAGCGTCTTCGCATTGTGCAATGCGCCAGGCTTTCCAAATAAAAAATTGGCTTCGCGAGCACCCATTTAAAGGAGAATCATACATGGATGTTTGGTCAGCAGACGAAGAGGAGGAGAATAAGAAAGAGGAGAAATCTTCATTATGTAGTCGTGACACGATCGACGATGCTGTGAAATAAATTTTGCATATATATACGTCTTTCAAAGCGTATCGGTCATCATTTAATCATTGACTATGTGTTCAGCATGAACACTAGACAAATCTACGAGAGTCTGCAGTATCTACCACTTTCAACCGTTGGCGTATACTCAGCTGAGTATACTCCTAATTAATAATTCCTAACTAATAATTCCTCGTGTATGGTCGTTACCAGCTGGACTCGTGGTTAACACGGATAACCACGACGGACCTAGAGAGCATTGGATCGCTATGTACGTTAACCATCATAGAAAAGGAATGTACTTTGATAGCTACGGGCTACCGCCGGTTATACCGCGACATCTCGCACGACTACGAAGAAACTGCAAGTTCTATCGGTACGGTCTCAAGCAGCTACAGAGTAATACGTCGGATGTGTGTGGACAATTTTGTATCGTATTCCTGCATCTTATGTCGTGCGGCTTCACCATGTCGCGATTTAATAATCTCTTTAGCGATAATGTAATGAAAAACGACAGATTAGTACGTGAATATTACAATACTTTTGCCTCTCGACGATCAGACAGTGTTTGAGATTCCGCCTGATGTTATTTGAAAGATCTGAAATATATTGAAAACTATGAGTCTTTACTCACGACAGGGTCAAAATAAACCAGACACATAGATGGTAATTTGAGAAAGCGGTTTTTATGCCTTCCGCATTTCGCAACAAATAATATAATTTTTGGTATAATTTAAAATGAATTTCAAAATAAAAACTAATACAAAAACCGGTTAAATTTAAAAAACGACAAAAAATGATATAAAATGAATGCATTGACAAATCAAAGAATTGAAAGCTGTATATAAACAAATAAAGTGATTTTAATCTATGAGCTGAGAACCAGCACACAATTATATTAATTGCGCGCTATGAGCACTGGGAGCGATGCGCGTGCAGCAGTCAGTGCTGTGTGGCACACCACGCTAGAGAAAATGAGTGTGCAAGATGTTATAAATTATTCACTGCAAGCTCTCAGCAGTTTAGTGAAGAGAGGTTACAGTGAATAGATGAGAGCACTTGCAATTAAAATTGCTTGAGTGCTCTACATACATGAGACAAGCTACACAGGCAGCACTGCGTAGCACAATACAACATAGAATGAGGATGCACAATTGAGCAGAAAATATTCATAGTATTTTTCCGGCAAGTTTACTGTGGAAAACTACAGTGAACATTAGGCACATGCGTAATTGTATTAATCAAGCAGGCAAAGCAGAGTGAGAAAAAACGTGGCGCAGCCCGCGCTGCCGAGCACGCCACAGTGTGAGAACTTTTATGCTGATGTACCGATGTTAATGAATCTCCTCACCGTCAGTGAATTATGGTTTATTATGACGGTGTTCTCTTACCTTAATTTGAGTCCGGTTGAGCACGATAGCTGAGTCGATCCAGAGAAAATTGATGTAGAATATCCACGAGAAGCAGAGATGAGTGCCGTTCCATGCGGTCTTCACGAAAAAGTGTCAAATTTAGCAATATGGCTGCCGGATCTAAAAGCCTCGTTGGGCGCTGAAGTCAGTTGAGCAAGATAGCCGGTGAGCGAAACCGAAGTCAAGCGAGAGACATCCTCTCGCTCGACGCGGCATGCCAGCGAGGCACAACCTCGGCTCCGCGAAGCCTTTCCTCGGCTATCTCCGCTCAACCGAACGCTGCGTGCTCGTGCACAGCAACAGGTCAACGCACGGCGAATATCGATCGCCGTGCGCCAGCTGATTATCCAACAGACAGTGATCAAAATAAATTTAACGGCGGAGGAGTCTCCGAGCGAAGATTACCGTGTTTGCAGGGATGTTGCATACGACGGTAAATATGTGTAAAGTGATTTAAATAAAATATTGATTAATTAAAAACAAATACATCGGCTTAGTGTGTCTCTCATTTTATAATTATATATAAATTATAATCGAGGTCTCTCGCGGTACGGTGTCATATTCTGCGTCTTTTACTGCAGAGCAATCGCTTCACGAGAAGCACAGCACAAAGCGGTACGCACGTGCAAAACCGCTGACATTGCATTCAAAGCGCTGCACACCTAGTTATGATTCAGAGGGGCGTTTGTTATCTTCAAACGCTGTGATCACCGCCAGCATCATCCGGAGCATTCAGTCTGTCTTTAGCAGTGCACGACGAAAGTTCAAATCGAGAAAAAAAATGTATCCGCGGTACGACAACTTCGTTCTAGCCATGGCTTTTGTTCGTCGGGTGGTTTGCGGTGCGGGGGATAATGCGATATTTCTACGTACGGGATTAATGTGTGTTACGTGGCAAAAACTAGAGGACGATTTGGAGAAATTATATATTGATGAACTTGCCGAGAGGAGTGCATTTAAATTTGAGGACTTGTGTGCGGGAGCCTCATGTGTCGTTGTGCGGCATCAAAGGGCTATGCGCGGTGTGATTATCGACATGGATGGTGATGGGTGCTACGAGGTGCTGCTTATCGATATCGATGATACGTCGATTGGCAGCAACTATTCCACCCCGAGCCACCTATTAGTGTGTTACCGGCGTTGCTCGTGAAGTGTACGGTATTCGGCCTCGATCATTTAATTGACGAGGACGGCTATCTAGATCAGATCGATGGAACGCGCGGTAATGATACACTGATCGGGATACGCATGCGTACCTCTGACGGTGCCCACGCTCCATGGGTGCAGGTAATTCCTATTACCCTGGCGCGTAGCCGTGGTTTTTGATGTGAGGGTGAGTGAGTGAGTGAGAGAGAGAGAGAGAGAGAGAGAGAGAGAGAGAGAGAGAGAGAGAGAGAGAGAGAGAGAGAGAATGCGTGTGTGTGCATATGTGCGTATGCCCGTCACCCTGGAGAGTCGTCGTAGATGCCGCCAACACAAGGGTGAGTTAAAAATTTTATTCCAAGTATGTGTACACCTTTACTCCATCCTGCTCTTATCTCTACTCTTTCTTTTTCACCAAGGTACCCACACCACCTCACTTTACCACCTCCACGTTACCGACACTGGTCAAGCAGAGTGGGTAGCGCGGCGGTAGAAAAGTGGGGTAGTGGGGGTAGCCGCGTGGTGGGGAAGGAGTGGGGATAGGAGTAGGATAGAGCAAAGTTGTACACATACTACTTTCGTGTAGACATTTATCATGGTTAGAATTCCTTATAATTGTTTCAGGATATTCCTTAATAGCCCGTATTTTCTCTGAATCTGGTTTCAGTCCTTCAGTTGTGAGAATATAGCCCAAGGTAAGACACTTCTTTTCGGAAAAAGTGTGATTTTTTAAATTTTAATGTCATTCTGTTGGATAATCAGCTGGCGCACGGCGATCGATATTCGCCGTGCGTCGACCTGTTGCTGTGCTCGAGCACACGGAGTTCGGTTGAGCCGAAGATAGCCGAAGCGGGGCTTCGCAAAGCCGAGGCTGTGCCTCGTTGGCAGGCCGCGTCGAGCGAGAGGATGTCTCTCTCGCTTGACTTTGGTTTTGCTCACCGGCTATCTCGCTCAACTGACTTCAGCGCCCATCGATGCTTTCATATCCCGCATCTATGTTGGATATTTTGACACTTACGTGAAAATCCGCACGGAACAGCGCACGCACTTTTCAAGGCTCAGACAATTTCACTCTTCTCAACCGGATTATCTCACCTTCGTTTGCTCAACAGGACTCAAAATCAGGTACGAGTGCATTGTTATAATTTACCATAAATTCAATGGCAATGAGGAGTTGGATTCTCATCGGTACATCAACATTTTTGGTCTCACTTTTTGGCGGCATTGCAGCACATGTCACGCCACGTTTTCTCACCATAGTTTGCCGGTATAATTAATATAATTATGCAGGTGTACTATGTTTACTGTACTTTTCCCCAAGATATCTGCTGGAAGAGTACAGCGGCTATACACTGCTCATTTTGTGCATCATTTGTAGTAGTCCTTAAAAAATTCTTCTGAAACGCAGCTCACCTCACTGCCGCTGTCAATCAGACTTTTGGCAGATAATCTCTCGATTCCTACTGGAATTTCTGGACATCGGGGATGTATATCATCATACCATTTTCCTTCTTTCTTCGGCTCGTATTTTTCGTAAGAAAAAGCTCGTAGAAATTCCTGTAGATCTTCAGTAACTGTAAAGACTGGGTACTTCCTCGCGTATTGGTCATTGCCGCTCCTTGTGCTGCTTTTTCCTTAGACGTCTCTCGCCGATCATCAGCGTTACTTGGGTAGCGATCCCCTGTTCCCGCCCAGATGATTCCAGCATCACGATATCCTTTGGAATGACTTCACTAGTGGATGGCTCACTGGCGATTTTCCCCTTGTCTGTCTTCGATTTTTCTTCTTCTTTTCTACTTTTTATCTCTCTCCGTTCTTTCCTCTTCTTATTTATTTTTTCTACCATTACTTCCTCCTTTTGTCCTTGTTTTTCCGTTTTATTTTCCGTTGCACCTCGTTTTATCATCTCTTTCTTGAATTTCTTTACGGGCGCAACGTCTATGCGTTTCCCGGATTAGTATTCTGGGAAACATTTAGTTGAGCTCGCACTGCCGGTGTAATCGTATTTTCTATGAATGGTCCAAGGGGATATCCCTGGATCGCATTTGTTTGTCTAAAGTGGTCTTCTCTACCTGGTGGTAGTGAAGGAGCTTGTTGCTATGTTGTTGTTCCAGAGTTGTAGGTTCTTTGCGGTGTGGGTGGATGTTTGGGGTACGACTGCGGTGGTCTCTGCCGCACCTGTTGCCATGTTGCTTGTCTTCCATTCCCATTATGGGGGTGGATCTGTCAACGTGGACGGTTGTCAGGATCTCGCGGTGGTTGCCACTCGTTCCTCAGTGGTCCTCGCCAATCCCGATCCCTTGGTCCCCCGCGCCCTTGGAAGTCACGCCTCGTTGTCCTCTCTTATTGTTGAGAGGTCTTGCCATACCAATACTTTCTAGTAATTCTAGAAATTCTGGCACTTTACTGATCTGGCGAATCCGGACGGCGCATCTCACCTCTGCATCGAAATGTCAGGTGAGCCGATGAATAATGGTCTCTTCGGCCATCTTTTCTTCGAGGTCTCGGGTGTTACCAAAAATAAGGGTGGCGTATTCAGCCCTCGTGCGATTTTGTCTATCGGTTTCGTATGTTCCGAACTCAAGGTTGCTACGGACTTTATCTTGCATCTCTTGTGTCCAGTAACGTGTAGTTAATGCTGTTGCGAATTTCGAAAGATTGTGCACATTATCTTCCACGAGATGCCACCAGTTCTTTGCTTGGCCTTCCAATGCGTCCTGTATGACGATACGTACGTCTGATCCCTTAATTCCTCCTGCCTCACAATATTCTTGTAGCTCCTTAAGGAATTTCGTAGGATGTTGTTTCCCGTCAGCAGCATATTTTGGAGTTTTTTGAGCAGTCGCCTGGAGACGAGTGAGGTTGCTTACCTGTAATGTCGACAAATCATGTGCAGAATTATTCATGGCGGTTGATACCCGTTCTTCCAGAGTCTGTATCCTATTTGCCTGTTTTTCTGCAACGTTTCGGTTGTTTTTTATTCATTCCATGGCCTCTTTCATTTGTGTCTCTAATTTTGCACGAACTATTTGTTCATTTACAATAACCTCGCGATGATAATTGTTGATGGCTTCCGGTTCCTGGACGATATCCTGACGTACCGCCTCGATTTTGTTGTTGGTTCACTCGTCAACTTCGAGTATCTTGGTTCTGACGTGCTCCTGTAGATTTTCCCGGAGTGTAGCTATCCTTGAGACACATGAGTCGGTGGCGTCGTCTAATTTGGTTTGCAGTTGTTCGAATTTTTCATCATAGCCCTCTTCCATGGTTTGTAGGAAAGCCATGATCTGACCCATGTCCACCGGATCTGGAACGACGGTAAGAGTCTCCCCTAGCTTTGGTGTCGTTCGCCTGCCCTGGCGCTCACCTAATGCATCGGATTCCATCGTTTCGTTTGGAATTTTCGAGAGGCTCGTTATTTCTTCCCGATCCTGTCTACGTTGTCGCCTTAATAAACCGTCAGCGGTGGTGGATTCCAACTCTAAAGAACGTTTTAATAGAGACGTACTTAGTTATTGGCTAGCGTCAAGCATTCCTTGGTGTACCAGTCTTAGAGCGAATACCGATTAAAAACTCATAATTATTATACTTGTTACCCAATATCAGCTTTTCTTTCCTATGCTCGAGTCCCTGTTCGGGCGCCAAATGTAACGGTATTTTACGTTATCATTACCCTGAAAGGGTTTAAGTTCGGACTCGAGCAGGGAGGAAATTAATACAGACATCAGTATTTGGTAAAAGTAGCATTTATTTGACAAATGTAATAAATTATATAAATAAAAGTATAGAATATTATTGATAATATTTAAATGGAACCCTTTTTAATAAATTTAGGTGATTATGCACCTTACAAAAAGCTCAACCCGGTCTTACGCACGCCTATATAATAGTGTCCGCGAAAAACGGAGATTATATATTACATTAATGAATTATTTTCTCTAATGGTATGGCAGTATAGTTTCTACGCAAGGCAAGAGAGAGTGTTTTCCTACCGGGCTTGCCATCGATAATTTACCTATGTTAGCTCTGTTATTATTCCTCGCCTTCGGATCTAGCCTATCCTATATCTATATGTCGTGGATCGTGGTGAGGACGGAGCTCTCGCTCGTGCTCTCCTGGCTACGCTATCTAGTCACTGGCCCCGCTGCTGCTGCGATGGCGTCAGCGAGATGCATCTCTGGTACATCAGCGCATCGGAACGACGACAGGAGCGTCCCTAGCTAAATTTCCGGGTATTTTTTAGTCCCACGGATTTAATATATTTTTATCCATACCACTTTGGTTGCTTTTAGATGTGAGATCTCGTTGACTTGGATGCTGGGCTGCTTGAGTGGCTGGTGGCCTTGGGAGATGCTCATCTTAACAGCCTCTGACGGCTGGTTCAGGACGTTGGTAAGGATCTGTGATCAATGGTCCCCGATTGTGGTATGTCGTGCCTTTTTATACCGACTTCCCCGCTCTTCTTCCAAGCTCTGCCGGTATAGAAGGGTATATATAAGGGTATATAACTATATCTGATAGTTGTCATGTAGCCCATCTCCTGTAGCCCATTTGTCCCGTTAATTTCTTGTCTTCGGTTATAGTAATTAACGTGTTCCTTGTTGATTACTTTTCAGGCATCTCTTGGTACTATAGTCGATTGTATTACTATTGCTCGAGTAACGGTAGTTGATTTCTCGTATCACTGGTCTTCATAGTGTTGGTGGTGTGTAGTACGAATCCCTCTGATTGTATGTGTTTGGTATAGTTTCGTTACTCTGGATAACTCTTAATGCGTATTTTGATATAAGGTGAATTCGTCGTCTAACGTCTATACATAAATCAATAAATTATTTATTTATTTATTTAAAACGACTACTGACTTCTTAACAAAAAAAAAGAAAAGAAAAATATGTAGAAAATATCCCGTAAATTAGCTCTGGTTTTTAACAATCTGTAAGCTCAATTATTTCGGCAGTACAAGCTATCACGGCACTCACTCATTCTCTCACACTCCCATGCGCAGCCTAAATTCCGATCGATCCCTGACGGTTCGAATCAACTCGTATCGAAAGGAATTCCAACGAACGGTCAGCACAAACAACAAAAAATTAAACTTTTGCGGATTACCTTGCCTGATGAATTTCTTATATGTGATATATCGAGGAAGAATGAGTTTTCACTCACGACAGCCGCGAAATAACCGGACGAAAGATGTAGACTGAGAAAGTAGTCTTTATTTTCACCTTTTGTCGCTCGACTACAAAAAAAAATATTTAAATAAACAATTTAAATAAAATGGTTTTGAGTAAATAGTACGTGCAATTATATTAATTGTGCAAAGCACGCCACGAGGTGAGACTTTTGAGGATGCACAAATTGAGATTTTTCCACCTCACCAAGATTAAATTTGTATAAATTATCAAGGTGCACGCTTACTGAGTATATTGAGTCCTATTGAGCACGTTTGAGTTGAGTAGGTCCGAAGAAAAGCGGTGAAAAGTTCCGATCTGAGAGCAATTCAAGTCGTTATCTTGGCGGTTTTCTCGAGAGTTGCCCAAAATCTCAAGATGACTGAGCTCTATGAAAGGGTCGTTTGGAGACGCCGCAATAAAGCAAAAGAAAGATGGTAGTCTCTCGCTTGAATAGTGTGTTCAGGGGGTGCTGCCCCGGCTGCTCGCACGGCAGCCGAGAGTAGCACCGCACCAGTAACTTCGAGTTGCACGTCTGGTTGCAGTGACCATGCGTCTGCTGATTTCTCAACACAAAGTCAAATGATAGGTCTCCACGAAAATTTAGCCCACGGTACGACCTATGCTGGTTGAATTCCACACAGACAAAACAACTCCACAACCACGGGACGCCGGAAGGTCACCTACGCGAAGCTTCTAATCGTTCGATTCTTCAAACTTGAAAGTCATATGACGCAGAAAAGAGAAGACCGAGAATCTCCGTCCGACCGTGAATTATAAATGAAATAATAAATAACAAATAAAATTAATTAATAAAAAAAAATAATAATAACATTAAAATAAACAAAGTTGAATAAAAAAAATAATTAATAATTAATTTACCGATGACGGACCGATAAGAGTTAACTAAATTATAATTAAATGAACCGGATAATTTAACTATGCGAGATATGCCCCGGGCCATTCAAATCCCTCGCATCAACGTATGAAATACTGGACGACGGCTCCACACGCACTGCAGAGGCTTCCGAAAATAATAAGGCGAAGTCCAATAAATTGCACGAAACACACAATGGGATTATGTACTAACGGGCGCACGACTTTACAATAAACAAATGAAAAGCCACAGAAAATACGGCGTGACTTATTCCCGGCTTTAACTGTCAAGCGATCTCGATGTTACATTCAAATAGAAGCAGTCTGCTCCGATACGAATAAAACGCTGCGCGTGGTATGCAAGAATCGCAGGTGCGACCGAGCTGTAATTATCATATAAATCAGCAAATAAAAGTGACGAAAGGCAGTAGAGAGTAAGAAAGCTCACCGGGACGATGCTGCCACGATGCTTCCAGTCGACCCTCGATAATTCCAAATTCCAAATGCCTCCGACAGATTCTCTCTCGACTCCGTTAGTGATGCGATCTTCCAAACGATAGATATACCGGTACCTACGGCTTGCCAATCAATTATAATAATTCGAAAGGTAGAGCGGGACAATGGTACGCTAGACGCTACGTTTTCCTCGCTCGACGGTAACCGGAATGCCCTGAAGTCCTCCCGGCATATGTGTCCGTGAACTATGATCCCCTTCTAACGAGCGAAGCTCGGTTAATTGGGGGAATCACTGTCGCTAGATGACCGCGACTAGCGCCTCAACTGGATAACGCATAAATAAAAATAAGAAATAGATATGTGTAGCTCAGTAGATCGCTCTTGATAGGCACCGCAGACGATTGTCGAGCGGGACTTCTCTAATTGTATGTCCCGACAGTGGAAAGCGGAACAAAGTTGCATCTTCCCACGAGGCATTCAGCGATGCAAGGTCCCGTAGCTGACTAAAATCGGCGTATACGATATGTTCTTTCCCTTTATCCCTCACTCTCTCTCTTTCGGTCCGCCTGATCGTATAATAAAAAAAAGTACAAAAAACGATAAAATATCGTCTTAAGTAGTCTTACAGAGGCTCTGCGAGATCGTGCTGGAAGCCGTTGTGCGAGGAGGACATAGCGTATGAAGGCCTGAAATTTTATCACGCTACAACGCCTAGTACAATATTGTCGACCGTCTCTTCATCAACACCGGAGTGTATTGAAACGGCCTTTACCTCGACTTTCGTAAAGGGATATTTTGCCGTAGATTTCGCTAGAGTTCTAGCAGGCGAGACCGTCACACCTCGAGAATTTCAAAGCCACATTGACCATTCTTTGGATCTCCCACGTGACAAAATAAATCTATAGATTGCACCAGCCGTAGATGCATCTCGTCAATGTTTAATAGGAACCGCTGCTGATTAAATATATCGCAATGCAAGTGGCCGAGCAAGTCTACAGTTTTTCTCTGATTAAAAAATCGTTCTCGCTTCACAAGCCCTGCATTTTCCGATGTTACATTATCTATTTTTCCGGGAGTATCGGCGTACCAGAGAACGTTCCTTAAATTTGAATTTTTTGCCGCTGGACCGTAATTCAAAAGTTTGTCTCCGTACGCTCGATACGCGTTCGATCATTCATGCGAAAATCATTCATTCTTCAAAGAGATATCAAATACAGAGAGTAGGTAGAATAAAAGACAATAAAATCGCAGAAGCACAGCTGTGGTGAGTCACCGCGAGACGTGACGAATCCGGAACGTTCCCTCACTGCCGAAAAATGGCGGGTCAGCGACCAGCTGACCTCGCTCGAGCAGTGAGGGGAACGGCAGGGCACGGTGGCGGGGTATCTGAAACAGTAGAAATCACATGAGATATAACAATGAGAGGAGTTAAAATAAGAGAGTGGGAAAGGATGGTGAAAGATATATGAAGCGACTGCGAACAGAGAGGAGCTCTCTTATCCGTGCAAACTGTCGACCAAGTAAGAACTCGTTTGTGCGCAACAGTAAGAATATTGCTATATCAAGAAATTCAAATTAAATCCAAGGATTTTAATAGAAAAGGGTGTGAATTATCCCATTAAACTTGTTAGAACTTTGATAAATAGAAATTCAGTCAAAGTGAGTGGAGGGACTAATAAGAAGAATAGTGGAATAGAACAGAACCGGACTGTACAAAATAAGAAAATAATTCTGGAAAATTACACCGAGAACAGAAAGTCGAAAGCATTAAACCATATGAATAGAGTTAGCTTAGGAGTATCAAGAAAATATCACAAGAAAGTTTAAGTTGAATAATTAGCAGTAAGTAGGTGTTGGAGAATCAGCTGGCGCATGGCGATCGATATTCGTCGTGCGCCTACCTGTTGCGGTGCTCTAGCACACGTTGTTCGGTTGAGCCGAAGATAGCCGAGGCAGGGCTTCGCGAAGCCGAGGATGTGCCTCGTTGGCATGCCGCGTCGAGCGAGAGGATGTCTCTCTCGCTTGACTTTGGTTTCGCTTACCGGCTATCTCGCTCAACTGACTTCAGCGCTCAACGTTAATTTCATATTCCGCAGCCATATTGAAAATTTGACACTTTTTCGCTACACATTCATTGGACAGCACGCACATTTTTCGGCTCAAGCTTTTCACGGACTTCTTTCATCGGACTTGCTCAACCTCTTGCATCAGGACTCATTGCTCAAGGTAACCGTGCACTGATATAATTCTGTGATAATTCACTGTCAGTGAGGAGAAAAATGGTACATCAGCACATGGTCTCACTTGTGGCGTGCGTTGCAGTACGAGCTGTACCACGTTCTCCTCATAGTAGTTTGCCGGCTTAATTAATATAATTAAGCATGTGCTTTATATTCGCTGTATTTTCCCCCAGTAAATAAACCAGCTACGCAGTGCTGACTGCGTAGCTGGTTTAACACACAGTCACAGCACTCAAGCAACGTTCATTGCAGGTGCTCTCATTGAGTCACTGCAATCTCTCTTCAACAATTTGCTGAGAGCTTGCAGTAAATCACACACAAAATCTTTCGCACTCATTATTCACAGCGTGTCGTGCTACGCAGTACTGACTGAGTACACGCACTGCTCTCAAAGCTCAAGCTATCACCCTCAGCACACAATTATATTAATTGTTATTATAATAAATCAACAAATTGAGTTTTGAATATTAATTGTGTGCTGCTCAATATGATTCAAAACTCAATTTGTTTATTTATTTTTATAATTGTGTATTTTATCTAAATTTATATTTCGGACAATTTTCTAAATTAAATCAATTTTGGTGTAAACTTTAATTGTAGTGTCCACGCATTTTCTGTTAAAATTGTATTTCTACAATAAAAAGGAAGGTAGAATAAACCACTTCCTCAAAATAACATCTCTGTATCTGGTTTATTTTCCCTCTTGTATCGAGTGAGGCTTCATTCTTTTTCAATATCTTCACAGATCGGTCAAGCCAACTCGGACGGATTCTCAACAGTAGGAATAGTTTGTAAGAGGAATTGTTAGCGCGACGCATCGATCAAAGTGAAAGACTTATCTTGGGCACCACGAGGTTTCTGAACAAAATCTGGTGAAAGAAAAGAGTGGTACAACACAGAAAAAGAAGGCAGAATAATAGACAGCATACAAAGAAATTATAACATAAATGCAGGGTGAGGTAGACTCAAAATAACATAATAAGTATCCGCACCAAGAAAAGAGGGGCTCTTGGAGTAGAATTGTGAAAAAGAGGTAGGAAATTTAATTAATAAGAATAATTAGGAGGTCACCACCCAACCGGACCCAGGAAAAGTCGATTGAGAATTTTAAAACTGATAGAAAAATAATTAGGAGGGAAACAAATCTACTAGCTTTGTCAAGCGCGTCGAATAGGAACGACACCACTCAACAAAACACGAAGGACACGAAAAAGAGAAAATAAAAGATCAACTCACCAAGATAGAAGCATAACTGGAACATCCATGTCCACCACCGAAGATTATTTGGAAATTCGTTGAATAAATCATAAATAATCGAAAACACCGAAAAATAGAGATAAGGAACTGTCATATCACACTACAGAAAAAACATCACTCGCGATCTAAGAACGATATTACCGCGTGAAAACGCACTTGAGATTAACAGGAACGGCACGGACACTACAAACAAAGAACCCGAACAAAAAATAACTCGAAAATCCAAGTAATTCAAATAATTGGGAAATATCGCAGACACGGACATAGACCCAGCATCTATATCAGCTGACCGACGCGCCAGCAACAGCTTGTTGAGCCAAGCAGACCACGCAGCAGTAGCCAGGAGGGCGAAGATCAAGACAAACGAGCTCGATTCCGCCTAGTTGGGACGTTCACCGTCGATCCGGAGAGCGCATCAGTAGAACTCCGATATCGTCGTAGATAAAGAAGAGCAAGGAACCTCCATATCTATTTTACGTCGCAAATTAATTGTACGGCCAATGGCGCCAAAAAGCCGACCACTGCATAATTTTACAATAATTGTCGAATAAACCCTACTTATACCTCATTCCGAAGTCTATAATTAATTATCTCCGTGTTCGAGAATGAATTCTTCTCCTCGGAAGACAAACATTAATGATAACGGAGAAATACTGTTACATTTAGCGCCCGAACAGGCACTCGAACACAGATATGAAAGACTGCGGAGGTAAGGTAGAGCGCGCAGATGGCATCTTATTTTGGTGTAAAAATTAAAGCATGGCTACAGGGAGCGAATAGAATATCTCGACTGAGCTTGAGGAAATCCGCATGATGGAGAGTATGGAGGAGCATCGCAGGCAGAAAGGGGGTACGGAGGTGGGTCAGGCATATCTATGGGAGTCCACAACAGCTGAACACCTGTTGGACGCCCGGCGACAGAGAGATCGGGGAAGGATAAACCGACTTTCGGAGATCACGCCAATTGAAGGAAGCCAAGACGTATCAGACGAGTTCGCAAATGAGCAGATAACTGGGGAAGACGGCAGCACACCGAGAATGACAAACAGGACTACGACGATTGCACCAGACCAAATTGGCGTAGGTGATTTAATGCAGTTTTTGCAGAAGATGGAGGAGAAACGGCAGAAGATGGAGGAGAAAAGCGATAGAAAATTTGCCGAAGTTATAAAATCTCAGCAAGAGATGAGAGACGAGTGTTTGAGCGGGATAGCAATATTGAGACAAGCGGCTGGAATATTCAACAAGTGGTTGGACAAAGGGTGACTGTGGAAAAACTCGAGTTAAAGATACAGGAAATAATGGCTGAGATCCATGCGAAACAAGAGATTACCGACGAGCACACGAAAAGAATTGAACGATTAGAAGAAACTATACACAGAACGAGTGCCTCGATGAATTTTGGTCAAACCATGGGAGGGGGTATGAATGTGATCCGACTATACACAAGGGCACAGAAGCCTCCTACATATAATGGCGATGGAAAAGAGAGGCCAATGAGATTTTTGAAGGAATTCCGTGAATTTTGTATCGCCGGTGCGATTGAAGATACCCAAATTCGACATACCATCGGAACTGCATTAAAAGGTGTCGCTAATGATTGGTGGCTGGTGGTGGAAGAAGTAGTACATGACTTGCAAACATTCGAGGAAAAGTTTCGTTCGAGGTACTTAGCCCGCGACATGCAGGACAAGGTGAAGAAAAATCTAGAGTTCGGATCGTTTTATATGGAAGGCCAAACGTTGACGAGAGATGAATATGCGACTCGTGTAATCGGTAACGCACGGGATCTGACTGAAAGACTAAGGAACGAGGATATAATCCGTCGACTCGCAAAGCATCTCGATGAGGAAGTGCGTAGTGCAGTAAGAGTCCGACGAATAGATAATATAGAAGAGTTTTTGGAATTGTTAGAAAGCACGGGCGTGGCAGGTCCTTTAAATTATAAGAGAGGAGCAGGTCTCACGGGTGGATATGTGTCACAGGAGCAACTTAGATACTTTAGTAGAGGAGATGTGTGTGAGCAGACAGCGCGGCCGAATCCCAGATATGAGAATCGGGAAACTTCTGCGAATAATGGCGCAAATAGATTTCCACCATCAACGAGACATCAGGTTGGCAGAGGAGAAAGACCACCATGGTAGAACAACGGGCAATGGCCTCCAACCAATTCTCCTTGGGAAAATAGATCAGGGCAACCGAGGCCGCCATGGCAGGAAAACCGGCCAAGATATTTTCAGGGACCAGACAACAGCCGACCGGGAGAAATAACACAGCCAAGGCAGGAGCAACTACCGGGTAACCCGGTAAATAGTATCAATCGTGTTCTACAAGGTCCATTTGTGGAATACACGATCCCGAGGGAGCAGAAACCAGGATGCTCAGAAGCGGGAAACGTGAGCTTGGGAAACGCTCAGTCGTTGCGCCCGGAGAAGAACGAAAAATAAATAATAACGAAGATGAGCGGAGCACAACGATAAAACGGGAAGAAAGAAAAAGCACGAGAAAACGGATGAATGCAAAGAAGCGAGAGAAGAAAAAATAAGGGATCAGCGAAGAAAGGAGGCAAGATACAGAAGCAGTGAACAGTTAGTATAAAGGAGTGAAGAGGAGAGCACCAAATGGCGAGGGCAGGCTGAGTCGAGGGAAAAAAGAGTTCAGGAAGACGGTAAAGGCGCACTAAATACGACGGAAAGTATGTGGCCAGAAAACGT
This sequence comes from Cylloceria caligata, assembly GCA_963942595.1. Lineage (NCBI taxonomy): Eukaryota > Metazoa > Arthropoda > Insecta > Hymenoptera > Ichneumonidae > Cylloceria > Cylloceria caligata. The sequence continues at coordinate 3,954,321 of OZ012711.1, forward strand.
TGCCAGAGTTCAAGGAGTACCTGATATCAGAGGGCCAGCACCAGGGAAGGTGGACGAGATGGGAGGAGACAAGGTGGTCTGTTCAATGTCGATGGAAAATCCTCGATAATATTTATATGAAGAGGCGGAGGAAATACCGAGTAAATGGTATGATGAGAGACATCCGAGATGCCCGGAGATACCTATAAAAGTAGCAGGAATATCGGAAATGAGTTTAATAGATAGCGGAAGCGAAGTATCATGCATTTCAGAGGAGTTTTTCCGTCAAAACGAAGAAATTTTGAAGAGCTGCCCGATGTTGCCGGTCACATCAACACAGGTCGTCGGAGCGTTTGGTGGAAAGGCTGAACGCGTTAAGAATCAAATAATGGTCGACGCGGAAACATATGGCTCGACAGTGGTATTGCAGGTGCTAGTTGTGCCGAAGTTAGTGAGACCAGTGCTGATCGGAATCGACGGGATGTTGATGTTAAAAATTTCAATAGATGCTCAACAGCGAATCTTAGCGGTAAGAGACAAAATAATTGCGAAATTGAGTGAGGGATTGTGGCAACATGTGAATTCAAATGAATTTCGTGGAATTAAACCGAATGAAATGTGTGCCGCCGTAGCAACAAAAGATACCACCGAGGGAGAGTCGAGTATCAACCTGACTGAAGAGGAGTTTGATAACAAAATGGCCGAATGTATAGGTGTGAGACCAGAAATAAGGTAGAAATTCAAGAGGATTGTCTAAAGTAGACGAGAGATCTTCGATAAAATTCCGGGACGGATGACAAAGTACGAACATCGACTCCTGCTAAAAGATCCGAAACCATATTTTCATTGCTCATATACGGTTTCATTGATGCAACGAGAAAGAGTGCAGAAAGAAATCGAGAGAATGCTCAAAGTCGGGGTGATACAGAAATCAGAAAGCATTTATATAAATCCACTGATGCCAGTAGCGAAAGATGACGATTCTCTACGTCTGTGTCTAGATGCCAGAGAGTTAAATAATTATTTAGTGAATGACTACAATAATGCACCACCTATCGAGGAAATTTTCTAACGGTGTGGGGGAACAACGGTGATGTCAACGGTGGATTCGACGAGTAGTTTTTGGCAAATACCGCTTCATCCAGACTTAAGGAAATATACAGCATTCCAGCATAACGGGAAATGCTGCGAATTCACGGTGACACCATTTGGTCTGAAAACGAGCACTGCAAGTCTAATAAGGGCACTCGGCGTGGCCCTCGAGGGATTAGAATTTGTAATAAACTTTGTGGATGATCTTGTAATTATGTCAACGTCACACGAAGAACATCTCGATCATCTACGAAGATTGATTGAAAGATTTTTCGAGCATGGTATAACGCTGAAATTCAGCAAATCGAATTTTTTTCGCCAAGAAGTGATATTTCTTGGACACATCCTCACGACGGAAGGCTTAAAACCTGATCCTGAGAAAATCAGAGCAATTCAGGAGTATCCACGGCCAAGAACGATAAAACAATTAAGGGGATTTTTAGGCTTAATTAATTTCTACACAAAATTTACAAACCGTCATGCGCACGAAACCGCGCCATTATTAAATCTCCTGAGAAAGAGTGTTCGGTGGAAGTGGGATGAGGGGATGGAAAAAACGTTCGAGAGAGTGAAAAAATTATTCTGCAAAGAAATAATACTGCGATTTCCAGACACTCGTAAACCGTATACACTGTAACGTAAATTTACCCCCTAACGCACCACGTTACCTATGACTGGTTCAAGTTATTTTTTCCTTCCTTTTTGTTTTCTCTTTCGAGTTGGGCGCCAGGCGCTTTCGCGCCGGAAGGAAAAAATAAAGAGGTAGATGACCAGCCTCAACCCAGGCCAGCCACAGCTGTTCGAGGCAGAGTGGGTGGTTCGGACTGTCAAGTCAAGAATTAGTCCCGAATAAAATGCGACTGAAATCAATTAAATAAAATTAATCATAAAAATCAATGAATAAAACCAGTCAATAAAATATCGTCAATAAATACACCAAACACGAACAATAATCAAGGTCAAATTAATAAAATAATACCAATAAATAACGCAAACAACAATAGCAGGTACGGGGCTTACAAATGCTGATACTTCCATCTCGAAACTATATACCATATAAAAGACGGAAACCCGGGAGTCTTCGGTCGTTCCTCAAATATAAATAAACGAATAAATAACGAATAATAATTAAGTAAAAAAAAGATAATAATCAAATAATTAACGTCGAAATAATAACCTCAATCAATAATTAATTCCCAAATAAGGGATCTGTCATATGCACTAGTCGAATCCAATATAGTAAAACGTAATGGACAATCTAACGACGCGAGATACGCCTCGGACCGTACACATCCCTCGAATCCACGTACAAAATACGAGATGACGGCCGATTACGCTCTCCGCGATTTTGCGAGAATGATAAAGCGCAGTCCAAAAATAATAAATAAATAAATAGATAGATATGACAGATAAATGCTAATTAATTTGACTGATACGTGACGCGGTCTATAACGTACTAGTCCCTTTCATACGAAACACACAACAGGACGACGTACTAACGCGCGCACGACTTTATAAATCGAACGAAAAGAAAAATAAAACTAAGTTATTTACATTTTAAGTCAATAATTCGGTAACATCCGCGATACGGTCTATCCCGTTCAAATCCCACACAAACAATCACACTTCGGGATAACGGCCTAACGCGCGCACGGTTTAACCGTCATCAAAACCACAATTAAATAATACAGTGACTTTTTCCCGGCTTCTACCAGTCAAACGATATCGATGTTACATTCTATAGACGCCACGGTTCCCGATACAAATTAATACTCTGCGCGCGGTTTACAGGAATCGCAGGTGCGACCAAGCTCGAAGAAATTCATAATCAAGAAATTGAATGATACTATAAAAAAAAAGAATTGGCGAAAGACCGTGGAAGGGAAGAGAGCTCACCGGAATGATGATAATCTACTTCTGGGAAATCTCGAGAGTCTTCCTAGCCTCACTCCTCGTGTCCAGATAGTATACGGTAGCGGGTATAAATTTCGGACAAGTTGATAAGAAAATTATATTGTCGAATGTAGCCAGCGGTTGAGCGAGGCCACTGAAGAGGAGACAGCGAGCTACTTCCTTCTTGCTCGACGATCACTGGAAAAAAGCCCTGAGGTCTTGCCGGCACGCGGGCTCGCAAACTCTGACTCCCTCCTAACGGTCTGAACTCGGTTAATTGGGGGAATCGGTGTCGCCGGAGCGCCTCAGCTGGACGACGGCTAAATTAATAACCGATCATCGAGATGTGTAGCTCTGTCCGGCCGGTGAATCCCAAACGACTGATAGATCGCTGCTAGCATGTGCGAGCCGAAAACTGATCGTCGATAAACATCCAGAGGGACCATGATATTTCCCCATAGATAAAGATGTAAAGGGCCTGTCAGTGCAAAAAGTCGAATCCAGAGGCCAGCTATCGGCAAATGTGGTGCTCTCCTCCGTCCGGTCGTACAAATCGTAGTATATAAAAAAAAATAGAATAGAACAGAATATTCTGCCACGTTACAACACTTATCACGGACGCAAGTGGATACGCACTAGGAGCGATCCTGTCGCAAGAAAGCGGAACTAATGAGAACGAGGTAGTAACGTTTGCGAGTCGGACTCTGAAAGGGGCCGAGATCGGCTATATGACTACGGAGAAGGAAGTACTAGCGATTGAGTGGGCTCTTCAAAAATTCCGAACGTATTTGAAAGGAGCACGAATACACATGAAGACCGATCATAAGGCATTAATTTTTCTAAAAACCTGTCGTTGTACAGCAGAAAGACTCATGAGATGGGTATTATCGATACAAGACTATGATTTTCAGATAGAACATGTAGCGGGAAAAGCAAATGTAGTAGCCGATGCCCTGAGATAAGAAAGGGATCATCGTAATCGCAGGAGTGCTAGCAGAGAAACTCCCGCGAGATCTGGCGAAAAGACTCAAATGGATGGCAAAGATACAGCGAGAACAAGAGGATCTGCGAGTAATCATGGATTTCTTCAACGAAGATAAAGAAGTGGAGGAGGAACGAAAATGCCGAATAGAAAAAGGCATTTTGGAAAAAAAATCAAAGAATGGCGTTTGGCGAGTAATACCAGGTGTATGCATAAGTTTTTTCCGGTTTAACTAAGAGATGGCGCCAGCGAAAAGTACGCAGCGTATTAATTTGACACATACGTCATTTTGTTCGTCTGACATTAACCTACAAACACACACAAGTTGAGTCCGCCAAAAACTAGCGTCTTTGTTTTATCGTTCAGTGATCATGTCGAGTTTTGTGCGTGAAAAAGAACATTTGCGGCACGCATTGCTTTTCTTATTTAATCAAAAGAAAAAGGCTGCTGAAAGACAACGTTTGCTGGTAGAAACATATGGTGAACACGCTCCATCGATTAGAACATGTGAGACATGGTTTCGACAATTTAAAAGTGGTGATTTCAATGTGAAAGACAGTGAGCGCTCCGGTAGACCACAAAAATGCGAAGTCGAGCAATTGCAGCAGTTATTGGATGATGACCCGACTCAAACTCAACGGCAATTAGCAGAAGCATTACATGTGTCACAAGAAACAATCAGCAGACGTTTACGAGTAATGGGGAAGATCAATAAACTTGGTAAAGACATGGCAAAGTGATTTTGTTACACGACAATGCGCCGTCTCACACAGCAAAAGCAGTGAAAGACACCTTGAAATCGCTTGGATGGGACATCCTTCCGCACCCGCTGTATTCGCCAGACCTGGCGCCATCTGGCTATCACCTCTTCGCATCAATGGGGCACGCGCTCCCGGAGCAGCACTTCAGCAATTTCGAGGAAGTTGGAAAATGGCTCGACGAATGGTTTGCCGCAAAAGACAAGCAGTTTTTCTGGCATGGTATTCATAAGTTACCTGAAAGATGGGCGAACTGTGTAGAAGCCGATGGCCAATATTTTGAATAAAACAAAAATTAATTTCCCTTGAAAATTACGTGTTTTTTTTTACCAAAAAACCGGAAAAAACTTATGCATACACCTGGTAGTGCCTAAGAGCATTATTAAAGAATTAATTAAAGCCTGTCATACCATGTATGGGCACCTTGGTGCCCGGAAGTGTTCACGGATGCTGGAAGAAGACTTCACCTATCCACATCTGGCCAAAATTACTCGGAATATACTAACTACTTGCGATACGTGCCAAAGGAATAAAATAGCAATACAAACGAGCTATGCAGCAATGCAAACAATTATCCCGGAAAAACCAGGGGATAGTATCAATTGATTTTTATGGACCATTACCAGCATCGGTGGGCGGGATGAAACACATCCTCGTGACATTAGATGCATTTAGTAAATATGTGGTATAATATCCTATGAATAAAGCTAACACGTCAACTGTGATAAATGGAATATTCGATGACTATATTCCAAAGTATGAAAAGCCACGTAGAATACAATTCGACCATGGCACGCAATTCACCGCGAAAAACTGGCTAAAGAAACTCAAGGACGAGGACATCATGGCGGTATTCTCATCAATTCGTCATCTTCAAGGAAATATCGTCGAACGAGTTAACCGTGAGCTGGGAAGATTTTTCCGTACTTTTCTGACTGAAAATCATGCAGGCTGGTTTAAATGGGTAAAAGTGATACAGGATTGCATAAATAAATCTCACCATGTCACGACCAAATTCACATCAATCGAGCTGCAATGCAAGAAGAAGCCTACGAGGGAGTGGAACAAATAGATGGGTTTAAGAAAATACGAAGAGGATGCAAGCACATATGAAATGAAGATCGAGATTGCGAGAGAAAGAATTTCGAAAAAGGGGCGGCGTCAGGCGGAGAAATTCGATGCGACACATAGGCTAATGAATTATGAGGTAGGGGATTTAGTTTTAATTAAAGCGTTAAATGTTTCAGACCCGCTGAAACAATTAACGTCAAAATTTATGCCTTTACATGAAGGGCCGTATAGGATTAAGAAATGCGTAGGGATAGCAACATATTTAGTAATAGATGTAATCCGATGGGCTTGACCCACAATAGAATTCGGAGAAAGCAAGTGCTTCTTACGAAAGTGACGTGAATTCCGGGTATTAGATATCGATTCTACGATTGGGTAATCGATCGAAGGCCGAGATATAGAAATGGACAAAGGGGTTCGGTAGATAGGTAATTGGCGCAGAGGCCAAGGCCGGCACGAAAATAGGCCGAAAAATCACGAGGAATCCGGAAATCAAAGATAACGAATTTACATTGGCCAAAAATATAATTAAGAAATATAGATATAATTATATGTAACAGAGATGTCTATAAAAGGAAGCGACCACGCAGGAGCGGCCTACAAAACCACAAAATTCACAGAGTACTGAATCGATAAAAAAATTCAAAAAAGTATTCGCAGCAAGTGCACATTTTTTTTGTTGGTTATATCAAAAAAAAAATATGGAAGTGCCACGATATATTGAATATGGAGTGGAATACCTGCAACCATAGGAACCATAAAGGCGAGGTCCTCACGGCGGACAACCCGAGCCGGTTCTATGTTCGGCTTAACCGGGACCGGGAAAGGCGGGAAACATTCCTGAGACAGGTGGCTAGGACGAGCCGCACCCACCCTGGAGTGTATCGTCTCTTGGAGGAAGAGATCTATCCGGGAAGGGCGGCACTTTTCCTCCTCACCAACGAGGACAATGTCAGGGAATACACTTTTCTCCGAGGGACGATCATGGAAAAGAGGGAAGACGAGGAATGCACGATATGGATGGGGGATCTGGCAACAATCCCAAGTTGGACATTTTATATACGGTGCCCAGCATCTACATGAGGGAGCCGTATTTTGCGGTCGCGTGTGCCCTGCACGGCGCACAGTGAGGCCGATTCCTGAAAAGCTGGTCAAAAGCCGAAAACGTAGTTTATTCTGTTTGAGATATAGTATATAAGGGTTTTTGGGGTCGCTGATTACGAATCTGAAGTCAAAATTGTAAAAAAAACAAAATGGTGGGTTCAAAATGGCGATAGTAAACGGAAAATACTCAGTTATAATACGGAATGTTTATTGAATTTGTATGAAACTTGGTTTCTGTAAGTTTTCGAGGTCGCTGAATACGAATCCGGTGTGAAAAAAACAAAATTCAAAATGGCGGATCCAATATGGCGGACGCAATTTTCGTAATCGGCCGGATTCACTTGAAACTTGTTATTTGGGGGTTTTCGAGGTCGCTGAATACGAATCCGGTGTAAAACAAACAAAATTCGAAATGGTGGATCCAATATGGCGGACGCAATTTTCGAAATCAACCGGATTTGCTTGAAACTTGTTACTCGGGAGTTTGTGAGGTCGCTGAATATGAATCCGATGTAAAAAAGAAAAAATTCAAAATGGCAGATCCAATATGGCGGACGCAATTTTCGTAATCGGCCGGATTCGCTTGAAACTTGTTATTTGGGGGTTTTCGAGATCGCTGAATACGAATCCGGTGTGAAACAAACAAAATTCAAAATGGTGGATCCAATATGGCGGACGCAATTTTCGAAATCAACCGGATTTGCTTGAAACTTGTTACTCGGGGGTTTTTGAGGTCGCTGAACATGAATCCGATGTGAAAAAGACAAAATTCAAAATGGCAGATTCAAAATAGCGATTATAAAAATTTATTAACTTTTTATAAATCTGTAAGTAAATTATATATTTGATAAAAAGTAATAAAACATCTACTTTGACATCTATAATTGTATTGATTAAAATCACTTTTGAAAGACTTATTTTATACTATTTACAAGTTACATTTCCTTTTTTTATTGAAGTGAATGTACTTCAGTTACATGCAAATAATTTTTTCTTTGAAGCACATATTTCTTAAAATCATTTTCTGAAACAAAATAGATTTTGTGAAATAAAATTAACATGTTCAAACAGTTAATTTATGATTATTTTAGTTTAAGTAAACATTTTTAAGATTACTGTATAATAATTTGATTTACAGTTTTGAAATAAATGTATTTGGATTACAGAGTAATGGTTTTCTTGTTTAAATAAAATATATTGTACATATTTCAGATAAGTAATTACATTTTTTATCATTTATAAAAATATTGAAAAATGTATAATTCAAATATATAAGAAAGTGTAATAAGGAACACGATTTTTAAAATACTATCATATTTATTTGAGAAATACAGTACAAAGCCAAATTCAAAAAATAAATTTATATTAACAAGAATATTGTTCTAATATTAACATAAAAATTAGTCTTCCTCATCAGTCGAATTGTCTGCATAAAAATCCGAAGAATCTGACGACATCGAAAAAGAAGAGATAGAATCATCAGTAGACGCATAAACAGTTGGTGAAGTAAGCAAAGCAATTGTTTCCGGAAATAAGGATTTGAATTTCTTATGTGGCAATTTCTTTAAGCTTGATATATACGGATCTGATGCCACTAGCAAGCGCAAGAAAAGATCTTCCATCGATTTTGTTCTGCTGCATTTTCGTGCAAAATTTTCACGGTATCTTTTAATATATTTAGTATGTTGAGTAGAAGCAGTTGCAATAATTGCGTTACAAACTTTACCATCAATCATAGTTAAAGCAAGTTCGTAAGTAACAATGATCTCTTTTCCATTTATTACAGTTTTAAAAGGCGTAAATTTGTCCGCTTGTTCTTTTATATACTCTGTTTGTTTAACAGTGGCCTCAGTAGTTTCATGCAAAATTCAATTTTTATTGGTCTACAAAAGCGTGGTGATGATGGTCTCGGATTTTTCCATACAATGATTTACATTGTATGTAAATCAATGTAACATCTGATTTACTTCCATCTCGTCACTAAATTTTTGCTTGTACATACTTTGGCCAGAACTGCCATCACAACCCCACTTACAAATTAAATTAAAATTAGAAAGTTGTTCATCCGGCAAACTTTTTACGACATCCATTTGAGTCGTCAACAGTCGGCTGATTGTATGGTCTAATAAAGTTTGTAATTTAACTTCTGCATTGGTTTCACATATACTAATACTACCTTTTTCAGGATAACATTTACACTAAGCTTTCTGTACTAATTTATAAGATGGATATAATATACATTTCTTTTTTTTACTTATACTCCTTAATCCCTGGTATTGACTTCGCGATAGTTTTTGCTCGATTACAAGTGAAACAGCTTCATCAGCAGAAAGAGTGACTTAAGGAATAAACTCCAAAGATTTTCTATACTTTCGAGCTTTAGATGAACTACTCGAAGTTATATCTTTAACAATTTTAGCAGCTTCCACGTTTCCTTCGATTCGTAAATTCATCTGTGTTGCGTAGGAGAGCTCTTCAGTACTTGATCCCGATCGAATGTCTTCGGTTCTCCTTCGCTTCGTTCTTTCACTGGATTGTGCAAATTGCTGTTTTGGGCGGCCCATATGTGTTTCATCTGACGTGGTTTGTGGTGGTGATCCATCTTCTTTCTTTTCATCGAAATAAACGATGCCATTTAGCCATTGCTGATTCTTCTCCAGAAATTTTTGTTCCATCCGCCAAACTTCCTGCCACTTTGCTTTTAATTTATATAATAGTATACGAACGACAGATTTCGCATTGTCTGATAACGTAAAAGATCGCTGTAATTTTGTAGACAAATTATTTTCAATTTTTTCAAAAGCTATTGTAGCACTGTCATTTAAGTTGTCTTTCAGTAATCTAAAAATTTCTTCCCTTGACAAACCAGAAATTTGTTTGGTACTATCAGCATCTGAAACAAAAAAGAAAGTTTAAAATTTATAACACGTTGAAGTGAAAGCAAAAAATTGTGCTAAAAATTTATATAAACTGTAGTTTACAATAATTTTGTGAATAAAAGTTTACAAAACATGACTTTTTTTGTATGTTAACTAAAACGTTTACACGTTATTTTTCACTTGTAATTTTTAAGCATTGTGTAAATATGAATGAAATAAATAATAACAATATATCTTTATTATTATTTGTTAAACATGTAAAAATAATGCACTTACTTGCACTTGAAGCGTCCATTTTGCAAAACGATCCACTTCACGATGTTTGGCAAATTTTTGAATATTCTTTTACTTTGTACGATCCAACACAACAGCTGCTACTCCAAGAAAGATCACTTCGCCACTGCCTCGTAACTCGTAACCAGAGTTGCATCAAGCATATCCCTTTGCCAGATGCGTGCCCTTTTCAGGCATGCGCAGTGCATGCGAAAGAATTTCCAGGCATGTATATAGCAATAAGGAACCCATATATTTTCCAACAAATAACTACCCTTATAAAAATTTAACGCAACTTGTGATAAATTAAGCAGTAATAAATTATTGAGCGACAGTAATTTATAATTAGTTGATTTATCATAGCCGGTATTAAATTTCTATAAAAATAACATCTCTCTTTCAATATAAGGACTACATATACCTTTAAATAGTTGAACTAAGTACTTTACTGATGAACACGTGGATGCCAAACTGAATGGGCATGCGCGAAAAAGATACGTATCAGGCAACTCTGCTCGTAACTGCCACGGGCCCACAGGTCAGCCTATCGACCCTTTGTGACGTGATCGACCCTTTTCAAATATTCCATTACCCTCGCAAAAGTCTATCTGTTGCACTATGTATAGATAGACCTATATATTGCAGGTAGGTCTATGTATACAGTTGACTCTTTTCAAATGTTACGTTATCCTCTATAAATGTTAGAATCCAACAATATATACTCTAAAACGAAATAAGTTATTTATAACATTAAAATAATTATTAAAATTATGAAAATTGCTGGATTAATTTAACTACAATTTTATTAAATAATTAGGATGCAAAATAAAAAAAAATCTCCTACACGAGATTTGAACTGAGAACAATAATGTACGAGTCCAGCGTGTAAGCCACTACGCTACGGAACTATTCACGTTGCATAGCCAAGAAAAAACGAAATAAAAAATAGTGGTTTTATTTCGAAAATTATGTTCGCCGTATTGGATCCGCCATTTTGAATTTTGTTTTTTTGACACCGGATTCGTATTCAGCGATCCCAAAAACCCCCGAGTAACAAGTTTCAAACGAATCCGACCGATTTCGAAAATTGCGTCCGTCATATTGAATTCGCCATTTTGAATTTTGTTTTTTTGACACCGGATTCGTATTCAGCGATCCCAAAAACCCCCGAGTGACAAGTTTCAAGCGAATCCGACCGATTTTGAAAATTGCACCCGCTATATTGGATCCGCCATTTCGAATTTTGTTTTTTTGATACCGGATTCGTATTCAGCGACCCCAAAAACCCCTGAGTAACAAGTTTCAAGCGAATCCGACCGATTTCGAAAATTGCGCCCACTATATTGGATCCGCCATTTTGAATTTAGTTTTTTTGACACCGGATTCGTATTCAGCGACCCCAAAAACCCCCGAGTAACAAGTTTCACAAAATTATATTCATTTGAAAAAAACGTGCAACAAGTGGTTAATGTGAATTTGTAATTTTTTATATTCAAATGTGCACTTAAAACAAAGTTGCAGCTACTGCAGCTGATATTTACTAATTTTGTTACATAGCAGTACAAACTTTAATTAAAAACTTGTTTCGTTGCGGAACACTGCGGAACTTTGAACTTTTTCCCTGTTTTTCTAAAATGATTGCACATCATTTTTCATTTTTTTCTACTTTAGACATTGTTTAGCTATTAATTTATATGTATCTGTTAGAATTTTCGACGCATATGATAATAAACTACTTTCTTCAACCTGAAACCTCCATTTTGCAGAATTAAGAAACACCAATTTTACGATTTTCTACGAATTTTTTAATATGACGCTTGAATATGAGCTCGAACGATCGAGCTATTACTTGCGCGAAGGTCTCTTTTGTACTGGCTTATACTTGCCAGGTATACTTCACTAGCCCTTATAAAATGTTCCATTATATTCTTTAAACATTACTCTATCCACCTATGTATTCTAAATCCTATAAAATAAAACATCATTTTTCGACTTTAGACCAGCTCTTCGGCAATCGGCCCCACTGTGCGGCGTAGCGCCGAACGGCCGAGAGTGGGGCAGAGAGCGGCACGCAATCGACTGATCGCTCTCACCATTGGCCAGTAGATCGATTTGTATGTCGATGAGCTCGATCCTGTTATCGAGGTAGTATTGGTGACCATGCATGCCAGCATCGACAACAAGGGTTATGACGTAGCTCAACAGCTATGGCGTAGCGGCGACGCGAGGAGGGTGCCGACCAACCCGGCATTTGACTACGGCCGGGACGGGGGGCACCACGGCAAGCATTTCCGTGTAGAGAGTAGGAGGGAGAGACAGGCGACTAGGCATACACCGACGAGCAACAACGCCCGGAGATCAGACGCCAACAGCACCCGACGATCGGAAAATTTAAGTATTACAACTAACCGAAATACGGAGGAGCTGCTACCCGTAGCAGGAAGGCGAGTTCCCGAACTCGCCTTCCTCATCGACGAGTTCCCGGAAGCAATAGACAGCGAAGGCGAGGATAGAGACGAGGAAGTCCAGGCGTGGTTGGCGGCACCAACACCAGACAGCGAGACGACGGCAACGCTACAAGAATGAGGCGTCGTTGCACCCCACGACCCATACGTGACTGACAGCGGCGAGAACAATGACAGTGACGGAACATAAAATAAATCGAAAAATACTTAAAAAAAAACAATATTAAAAAGAGTTGTGTACATTATTTCGTGTTGATTCATTTTAGGATAAGTTAAAAATAAGTTTAGTAATTAATTTTTAGTATTAAGAATAAGTTCATAGAATAAAAAAAAAAGAAAAAATTATAGTTCCAACTGTTGTGTCGCGGCATATTCAAGTCAAGACAGGAAACAAGGTAGACGCCGACACGGCTAGATACAGAATTCTAAAATATAGAATTCGTTCAAGCCGGGATGCGAGGTAGACGCCAATGCAGTATGAGGCGACTCGCTAGGTAATCTACGATTGGCTAAAGCTAAAGCTGCCAACTAAGGGATGTTAGCAAACGCAGTTGCTAACTGCTTTTCTAAAATCAGAATAAAATTAGACTCAACAGAGAACGGATGGTTCATCATCAAATGCTCGAAACTACGATTTATTGTACATTCCTTCATTGACTTTTAGATAGACAACGGAAAGTTACCGTTGCCTATAATAAATACTTACATTTATATAAATTCGCGTTTTCGTCGATAACTCGAGATCCATCTCCTTATCGGCAAACGATCCCAAAAAATAGTAACTTTTTAATATTATACCAAATACCGAATAATCCAATTACCTGGTACCGGCATAATATTTGGTGGCAGCGGTTTGATTTGCTGAAGTTAAGTGATACGTGATTTATTTGGATAAAAGTGTTTTGGACAAAGTAAATAAAAGTGACTCTGACGTGTTACACGACTCGTGCAAAGGACGCCAGTGCAGTTCGTGAAAACCTGAATAAGCTAACGCAAAGGCGCCAAGTGTACGTCGGTGCGGTGTGACATATTGGTCAACCGTTTAAAATCCCGATTGACGGTGTTACGTCAAGTCGTGGAAAAACGGTGTGTGCAACCGAGTACCCAAAGCCATAACTTGAGACGAAGCCGTCGCGCAGTCATTGCCGACGCACAGAAGACGAGCCCAGGAACCACCAAGAGACGGGTCAACGGTACCAGGGAGGATAACTGGATCAGCCTTCGAGGGAAGCCACGAGACAACAGGTCTACAGCACCGGAGGAACTGCACCCGAGAACAACGCCATGGAAAGGACCGTCTACCAGTTCATCTTTCTGTAAGTGGCGGTTACATTGCTATTACATATTGCCGCGATAAAAAAAAAAATTTGCCAAAGCAAAGGAGTAGAACCGTTATTTGGATAATATTCCACTAGATATATATTTCTCTTGAGATTTTGTGGGAATATTTTAAGGGGTTATACGCAGTTATGAGGCAAAAAAAGACGGTTTTTCAAGGATTTATCCTGAAGAGACTTTTGAATTTATTAATTTAAAAATTTTTGTGGTTATAAAAGCGTCCTTCAAGAACGTAAACAAATTTTTTATTTATAAAAATGTTTATTATAGAGGGCGCTGCAGGCGATTTCCGGAACCTCCTCTAAAAAAAGACGATTTACGGTGTACATCGTAACTGAAGAGTGGATTATCTGAAATCAAAAAACCAAACAAATTTCGTTAATATATTAGATTATCTAGTAATTAATCGGTCGGCTAATCAAAATATTGAATTTTCACAAAATGGCGGCTTCTCGAAAAAATGTATCTAAGAAGATTGTGTTAAAATTTTAGACCGATCGAACAAGCCGTTTTTGAGATATCGTGTACACCGACTTGAAAAATGCTGTTTTGAGAAAAACCCGTTTAAAGTTTCAAAACCGGTTTACAATAGAAAACAAATTTTTTTTTTCAACTTACAGGGTGTCGTCTATTCCAGGGCCATATAATAAACCCTCCATTCCTTCAGCAGCCCCCAGCAATTCAATTTGGTGCTGTCTTCGAGCCATCCTTCCCTCTCTTGTCGCTTCGTGCGCTCTGCGCTCGGATAGCGTAACGCGCTCTTTGTCCTCCTTTCGTACATATGCATGCGCATTGGGCCCCAAACACAGTCCCATTGCATTTATATGGTACAAAAGTGAATTGAACCTTCATTAAACATACCGGCGGCGATATTTGCGGCCATTTCAACAATTTTTGAGCCACTCGGAATGATTTTCCGCGTAATTTTCCAGATGATTTGGTTCTAACTCTCAGGTACAAGGAAAACACTACTACACTCTCACACAATGTATAAGAATACAATACACAGGTATATAAAAGGAGCAACGGTCCAGGAAACAGCTGCCACTTGAGCCTCTGCCCCACCTACTTTCAAACGCGCCGAGGCGTCTCTACATATATAGGTATAACTCCGAAAGTATTGCTCGGATCGACTTGAAATTTTGTGTGTATACTTTTGAATATATGTACATTACAAAAATGCAATAAAAATCGATTTTTTGAAAATCATAACTGCGTATAATCCCTTAAAGTAGAGTTCGCCGGGAAATTAGCAAACATGTCAGAGTCTAGAGGAGCCCGATCAAGACATAGGGGGAACTCGCTAGAGACGACGTTGCCTGGCGCAGGGGTAGACCCCACAGCCGGATTAGCCGTGGCCGTAGGGGACATCGTTTACGAAGCGCGCAGGGCGCTATTCGAGCTCTCGCCGTCACGTCGGTTCGGGAGTAACAATCCCCATAAAGTCCGCACTGATTGTAGCTGCATACACTTCAGTCACTGTTATCATATACAGCCGCTTATAAAATACAACTCTTTTTTTTACATTAATTTTGTGCTGATATGCCATAACAATACCCTGTTGGATCTCTTCGGGAAGGATTCTCGGCCGAACGAGGAGGTCAGCACACGTGCCAGCTACCGCGATGTCAATATTTGTGACAGGGGCTAAAAATAACCCGTCACAATATAATTGTGGCTTATATTTTTGTCAATGTAATTAAATATTTATTGTTATTATCCTCTTTTACTATTGAACTCTTATTCAAATTGTTTCAACTAATTAGGTAAACAATATAATGGCCTTTATTCGGGAATACTTTAGCCTTCCGCTACGCATTGCTGGACTGCGCACTGCAGGCTAGCATAAGCAACTGCTTGCTGTTGCTACTTTGCGGCAGCATCTTACGGGAGTAGTAAATTCGCACAGTAGTAAATTCGCATCGTCAGCGTGCCAAGCAACAGGTCGCTGCGCGGACGCGCTCTTCGACTGCTTGGCGAGACAACGGCTGTATCGTATATCGCAGCTATCTTGCGTTTTACTCTTGCACGGCTTTGACCGTTTCCGTGATTCGTGCGCACTTATCATAGTTCTGTGCATTTCAGTGTCTCATCGTTCCACTCTACCGACCTACAGTCACCACGAAATACATCCAGTATTAATATATTGACATCGGCGAGTAGTACATCAATATACAGGCTCATCGCGTGGTGCACCCGGCTTCAGCTTCACCGGGTGGCCCGATCGCGATAGCACATCTCATCGCTTACACCGATTAATATAATCATGTGTAGTAACAAGCTCACCTCATTTTATTCCACATTTTTCTGTGCTATTTTGATGCATCATTTTCTATATTTTACTTGTTTTATTTGTATATTTTCGTCCACGGCATTTGAGAGGTGGAGCAATAGATGCCACTGTAAACCACATTCGTGTACTGCTTATTAATTCACCTGCAACTCATTACAGTTCACTTTTCTCCAACAACTGAATTCTCGAACAGCCTTAATCATAGTTATTTCTTACATCCTTTTACACAAACATTTCGGTTCCGAATTTGTATTGATATTAGATTTATGTTTAAGTTGTTTGTCTATTAAAATTATGATATTTTGAACTGGTGCTTACATTATTATTCTTGCAGTGGACATCACAGTATGCATTTAGAGAGAAGAAGAGAGAGAGAGAGAGAGAATTTATATCTTGGTGAACCTTTGGCAACATAAGTATAATATCAATGAAATTATAATAAAATATAATTAATATATGTTAATAATTATAGTAAAATTAGAAAATAACCAAATAATAAATCAAACATAATTGAGAAATAACAAAGTATCAAAATTCAAATTATAATCGAAGTAACAGAATATTAGAATCAAAATAAAATCAAATAACATGTATAAAAATATATAAAAATGAAAATAAAAATATATAAAATATATTATATGGTAACGTTATTCTACGTTATCATCACCCTTAAAGGGTTTTAGTTGGGACTCGGGCAGGGAGGAAATTAATATAGGCTTCAGTATTAGGTAAAAGTATGGTTTATTAGACACATTAGACAGATAAAAGTTAAATAATTTGTATGATAATTAAATATACTCCTTTTTACTTAGTTTTGGTGATTATGCACCTCACAAAATAACTTGACCCGGGCTTACGCATGCCGTTATAATCGTGTTCGCACGAAGTAGGACATTTGATATTAAATGATTAAAATATTTCTCTAGTGGTATTGTAGTTTATATCTTCTCTACGAGAGAGTGTTAGCCTACCGGGCTTGGCATTGATAATATACCTATATTGACTCTGTTATTATTTCTCGCTTTCGGAACTAGTCTACCCTATACCTATATCGAATGGGCCGTAGTGGGGACAGAGCTCTGGCTCGAGCTCTCCTGGCTACGCGATCTACTCGCTGGCCCCGCCGCTGTTCCGGTGGAGGCGTCAGCGCGGTGCATCCTTGGTGTATCGGCGCATCGGAAATGCGACAGGAGTGTCACTAGCTAGTTTTTAGGGTGTTTTTTTAGCCCTATGGATTTAATATATTTTTTATCCGTACCACTTGGTTTATATTCGATGGGAGATCTTGTCGGCTTGGATGCTGGGCTGCTTGGACGGCTGGTGGCTCAGTAGTTGGCCTTGGGAGATGTTCATCTTAGCTGGCTCAGAAGTAGCAGGTCTGGCCCTTGGAGTGGTGCGGTTGAAGAAGATGCTTCTCCTTTGGTTGGTTAGCTGGTCCTCCTTTGGTAGATTCCGGATGTTGGTGAAAGTCTCTGAATAGAATGCTCTCTTACTGCTTGGTAGTATTACTATAGCTTAGATAACGGTATATTTATCGCTAGTCTTCAAAAGTGTGGGTATAGTACGGTATGGAGTCTTGTGTTTGTATGTGTAGGTATATTCAGGCTAGTTACTCCGGCTGTGTAATTAAGTATAAGACGAATTTGTCGTCTGAATATATAACTATTAATAAAAATAAAAAATAACAAAATACAAGAAATATAAGAAATCTTTACTTAATCGAGAAATAACAAAATAACAAAATATCACCAGTCAAAATCAAAATATGTACCATTTAAGTATGATAAACCAAAATTCTAGAATTAACAATGTAACAATAAATGTTCAGATAAGCATATAGACGTGTCTTAAAGATATCTTAGCTAGACGACGAAGTAACAGTTATCGGTAAAGAATTCCACAGAAAGATTCCTGAGATGGAATACGCTTGTTGGTAAGTCGTTGTGCGATACAAAGGTGTAATAAATATGGACCTTGGTCTCCTCTCAGAGCGCTGAGACGTTCCACCCTGATTTTGGAACAACTCGAGAATATAGGCTGGTGCTTTTTTACCGATAACATTGTACATAAAAATACGGACAAAATAGATGCGTCGTGATTTAACAGTAAGCCAGCCAAGTTTACGCCTATAAGGTGTAATGTGCGTATCAAGACGGAGATCAAAAATAAAGCGAATGCAAGTATTTATGAGCCGTTCGAGTGTCGTGTTCAGTTCTTCAGTTAGGCCATGATAGACTAGACAACAATAATCTAAAAGAGGAAAAACAAGCGAAGTAATCAGCAATGTTCTTAATTAATGCGAAAGCGCAGTTCGATGAGATTTTGATCAGTAGATGGTAAAGTGAAATTTTTGTGAGATATTCTTGACTTGAGTTCGCCTCGATAGGTTGCTATGTAGCATCACTCCTAAGTTTCTCACCTCATTAACAAAAGGGATAGTCGTATAATTTAAAGACATGGGCGATACTGCGCTGAAGTCGAATTGCCGAGAATAGGAATTGATGCCCAGTACAATAACTTTCAATTTAGCTATCTTAAGTTTTAAACCGCTACTAGCTGCGAAGTCAGCAATGGCATATACATATTCGGATATTAATTACAGGCCTTCGGCTAGTTGGGATGGTAGGCAGCTGAGGTAAATCTGTGTATCATCAGCGAAAATTATATGTTGAGAATGATGAAGAACACAACCTATGTCATTGATGAAAAGCGAGAAAAGTAGCGAACCAAGGATCGAACTTTGAGGCACTCCCGAGGTAGTAGATAGCCAGGAAGATCAACTACCATGCTCATCTACCACCACTTGTGTCCTCCCTGTCAAATAAGAAAAATCCAGTTAAGTGCTGGTCCCGCAAACCCCATTTTCTTGAGTTTCAAAAGAAGGGCCAGATGGGGGACAGTGTCAAACACCTCACTAAAATCAAATAGGATTCGGATGGTAATATGCCTTTTATCTATATTTCGCTTGACATCTTCACATATGCGCAGTAGTGCAGATTGTGTACTATGACCGCTTCGATACCCTGTTTGACGTGGGTCGAATATTTTATTCTCCTCAATCCAATCCGTAATCTGCCTGTGCACTAGTCGCTCAAGTACTTTCGACAGTTCACTAAGTTTCGCTATCGGTCACGTATCAGATGGAGAGAGAGAGGTGTTTTAATCTTGGATAATGGGTGAAGATAAGCTTCCTTCCAGCACTTCGGAAACTCGGACAATTGTAGTGACATATTAAAGATATTTGTCAGTAATTGACATGAAGCCTGGATTGATTTAATTACTGAGAATAGCGAAATTTTATCAGGACCAAACGTAAAAGACTTAGAACTAGAGCAAGATGTGATAACAGAGCAAACTTGGTCTGTGGTAATTTCAGCAAAATGGAATACAATCTTTTTTTGATAAAATTTGATTTTATTATTCAATATAGTTGCCTTCGAGGGCGATACGACGATTATAGCGGTCATACAATTTTTCGATACCATTTTTATAGTACGATTTGTCTTTAGCCTCAAAATAGGCTTCAGTTTCGGCGATTACCTCTTCATCAGCGCTAAATTCTTTTCCAGCGAGCATTCTCTTGAGGTCTGAGAACAGGAAAAAGTCGCTGGGGCCAGATCTGGAGAATACGATGGTTGCGGAAGCAATTCGAAGCCGAATTCATGCAATTTTGCCATCGTTTTCATTGATTTGTGACACGGTGCATTGTCTTGGTGAAACAGCACTTTCTTCTTCTTTAAATGGGGCCGTTTTTCCGCGATTTCGTCCTTTAAACGCTCCAATAACGTTACGTAATAGTCGCTGTTGATGGTTTTTTCCTTTTTAAGATAGTCGATGAATATTATACCATGCGCATCCCAAAATACTGATGCCATAATCTTGCCAGCCGACTGTTGCGTCTTTCCACGCTTTGGAGTCGGTTCATCACATGCAGTCCACTCGGCTGACTGTCGATTGGACTCCGGTGTGAAATGATGGAGAAATGTTTCATCCATTGTCACATATCGACGCAAAAATTCGGGTATATTACGATAGAACAGCTCCAAACACCGCTCAGAATCATCAATTCCTTGTTGTTTTTGGTTGATTGTGAGCTCGCGCGGCACCCTCTTTGAACAGATCTTTCGCATACCCAAATATTCTTTCACGATATGTCCAACACGTTCCTTTGATATCTTTAGGGTCTCAGCTATCTCGAATAACTTCAATTTACGGTTATCCAAAATTATTTTATGGACTTTTTTTATGTTTTCATCGGTAACAGCCTCTTTGGGGCGTCCACTGCGTGCATCGTCCTCGGTGAGCAATTCGCCTCGTTTAAATTTAGCAAACCACTTCTCAACGGTTGATTTTCCTGGTGCAGAGTTTAAATAATGTTTATCAAGCCAAGCCTTGGCTTCAACAGTATTTTTCTTCGCCAAAAAGCAATGCTTTATTAATACACGAAATTCCTTTTTATCCATTTTTTCAAACCAACAAAAGTTGCTTCACTCAAAATGCTATATCTCACAAACTAATAGTGCGACAGCTATTAAATTTATACACGTGTCTCTTGAAGGTTAGGACTAACTAAAAATCATATGGATCTAATACTAGTAGCGCCATCTATGTGTCAGCCTACGAACTTTTCAGCCCACCTGATATATATACTGAAACGTTTCGCGATTTTCGTCACTGTTATTTTTCGCTACGATCGGCGTCTTTTAGGCGGCGGAGTAAAATCGCGTATTTTTTATTTTTATTTCGAGCGTGGGTTATCCCAAACCATCGGCGAAGACTGGTGGCTCGAGGTAGGTTTATGCTCTGGGCTGGATGTAAAGAGTGGTGTTTATTGATTTATGAGTGTGTGTGGTAGATTCTATTATGCTTTATTCTTTTTATTGTTTGTGTAAGAGACCTCAGGTTGGATTTTTTTGTGTTGCATTGGTCCGTGGTGGACATGCGGTTCGTTGCCCTTTCATCATCGGTCTTTTATACTTGTAGGGTAATTCTCTGTCTTTCTTTCTTTTTGTTGTGCTTAAGGCGTTAGTCGTTTTCAATATTTTATAAGGAGACTGGAATGGAAATTGATGGTTCAGGATGACGATCTCGTATTGTTTGTACGGATTTTCCTAAGAATCGCGGCCTAGCGCTATTCTACTCTCAACTGTAATTCCAGAGATGGAAAAATTTCTAGTGGTTTGGTTTGGACTCTAATATTCGTATGACGATGAGGTCTCGTGCATACGGAGCTTAACACTCAATTTATTTAATTTTGGGTTGTCCCGATTGATTCTACGTGATACTTAAAAATACGTATGCGGATTGATTTCCGGTTACATCGGGTTGTGACTCTATTATTCGTAAAGCGATGAGATATCGCATTTATGGAGCTTAACACTCAATTTATCTAATTCTTGGGTCATCGCGTTTGCTGATGCGCGATTTTCTCAAAACTACGTACGTGGATTTGAAAATTAAGAGGCTTACGATTCGGTTTTCTTAATGATTGTGCAGCCGAGTATTCGTAGGTTACAGGTGGTAGCTGGTTCTGGCCCTGAAGTGGTCCCACCCACGCAGGTACACCCTACGAATCTAGTGCGTGGTGCACTTAGTCGGGATGCCACTCCCTTGACCTTGTGTCACTCATGCTTCTTCACACTCCAAGAGACGGGTAGCCATGACGCCGTGCGTGGGGACCCGTTAGTGGAGTGTGCCCTCACGCTGTGAGTAGGGGCGGCCGAGCGCAGTGCAGGGGAATCAGTTGAGAGAAAGAACACTGGTTCTACCATGCTGTGTCCCAAACTGTTAATTATTGCTGTTTAACAGGTTCGTTCGATCAAACGACGGCCAAACGCAATACAGGGGAATCGACTTGATCGAAAGAACACGTGTCTATTCCATGTGGATTTTCCGAGTGATTTTATCTATTGGGTAGGCTGACGAGCAGCACTTCGTCTTGACTTGTGAATTTTGTCAAGAGCCCCGAGGCTTGTCCCGTCGCGGTTTATATAGGTTGGTGGATGGACCCCGGGAGGGTGTTTTGTGGGAGGTCACGTGATGTTTGTCGCACTCCAATCACTAGGTGAGGGAGGTGCGGGGTGACGTGTAGGTGTTCCGTTATTCCTTAAATTTCTATATTTAGCCCGCTCTTTGTTTCCCTTGGGGTTTGAGACGCGGTTCTAGCGAGGTTGTATTTTGTCAGCTAATGTTGTAGTCCTACCTGTTGTAGGTTTAAATTCTTTACTGGTGGTTTTTGTCGTTAGGTCATGATTTTTCGATGATTCGTGCCCATATGGGTCTTTTCCTGCCTCTCGTGTAGTCGCCTGTTTGTTCTAATGATGACTATTTACCGAGGATCATTATTTATTGTTAATTAAGTCTTTTTTGGGAGTTTTCTATGAATTTCTCATTGATTTTTATGTTATTCTTGTTTCCATGTACTCTCCTGTGTAAGGGTCGGCTTGTTCTCTATTTGTTTATTAATATTTGTGAAAGATAGGTTTGTTTGAAGTCTTTTTCTTAATGTTAATGTTTTATCTGTGAGTGGGGGTACGTGGCGAAGCTTCATGCAAAGGTACCCTGTTGATTTGTTTCGGTGTTTCGTGGAATCTCGAGAGTTCCATGAATTATTTTCTCTTTTCGCCGTGCTGTGGCGTTTTTGGTGTTCTCGCGTTTTGAGTAGTATGGCCTATTTGGGTAGTGCCGACTGCATTAGGCTTGGCCCGGTCTTCGTATAGGGCGGGGGCTATTGCGCTGGTCTAGTAGGCCCGGCGTGTGCTTGCTGTTCCGCCTCCTGTCTAGTTGGCTTCGTTCCGGGGAGGTTCTCCTTGCGTGCTCTGTTTTGTTTACATGGTGGTCTTCAGGCTAGGCGGGCCGTGTATTCACGCCATTGTTTTTAAGGTGTGTACTTACGAGTCTACGTGCGTACCTACTTGTCCCTTCTGTTCTCCTTGTCCGCTGGGTGCTTCTTTTGAGATGTTATGGAGTGTTTTGTCTTCCGATAACTACTTGTTGGCTTTGTCTCGTTTTCGTATGTGATGTGTCTTGTGTTTAGTTGGTGTGGGTCGGTTTGTTAGATTCAATTAAGATTGTTAGTTATAGTAGCGGATCGCCTCAATTGCGTTCCGTTACAATACATATACATAATATAGATATATATATACCTAAAACAAAACAAAATAATATTAAAAAGAGCAAATAATAATAATAATAATATATATTTTTTTTTTCGAGGAGTGGTTGAAAATCTTCACAAAGACAGAAAGGAGGGACCGCACTCCTCAAAGTGTAGGATTTCTACCCACTAAAAACCACCAATTCTTCTTGCAGATGTTGTGTAACGACCTCGGAACCGCTTCCGCATTTCGTCAGGGTCGTTCTGTTCTTTTGCCTTCCAGGCCTCTTTATTCTTTCCTGCTTGCTTATGGCCGCGGTCCGGCGCAAGCTGTGATTCTCTGCCCAATTCCATTCGCTGACACGCTAATGCCCTAACTGTTTTCACTGTGTCACTTCACTGTGGTTCACTGGACTAAGCACTATTTTCTCGCACTGCACGCTTCGGGGTCTCTTGCTGTGATGACCGCGGCCACGTCGTCGGCGTATCCGATCAGGTATGTGTCGTCTGACGTTTCCATCCGTAGAATTTCATCGTACGAGATGTTCCAGAGATCTGGCCCGAGGATCGATCCCTGGGCTGCGCCTGAGGTGATGACTTTTCTCTGTTGTCCTTCTCGTGTGTTGTAGAGCAGTACTCGGTCCTTCAAGTAGTCGTCCACCATCGCGAGGAGGTACGCTGGTACCTGGAAATGTACCTCTTGCGCCCGCATCATGTCGCACCATCTTGCTGAATTGAAGGCATTCTTCACGTCGAGCGTAGCCAATACCACGATCTCTCGGGAGTAATGGTTGCTCTCCCGCGTTGTCTCAACTGTCCTCATGACCTCTTGAACTGCGTCTACCGTGGATCGTCCTTTCCTGAAACCGAACAGTCTATCGGACAGGTCACCTGCTTCCCGTATCGCTGTATGTAGTCGCGGCTTGATCATCCTCTCCAGCAGTTTCCCGGCCGTGTCCAACATGCACAGCGGCCTGTAGGCTGACGGGGAGTTAGGGTCTCCTTTGCCTTTGCTGATTAACACCAGACGCTGCGTCTTCCAGCGGTTGGGAAAAACTCCGCTCTTCAGGCAGCAGTTGTACATGTCGAGAAGCAGTTTCGGGCAGGCGCCTGCCACCACCTTCAACACTTCTGCCGGTACGCCGTCGGGTCCAGGGGCCTTCCTGTTCTGCAGTGATTGGACCGCATTCATCAGCTCCTCCTCATTAAATGACGTAATTTCCTCAATCCTGATGTCGAGGTCCTCCTCGCTCCTCGGTGGGTGAGTCGGGAATAGGGTATCTATGATGTTTTTCATCCTATTCAGGTCCATGCTCTCCCTTTCCGGGGAAGCTTCTAGTTTCCGCGTAACTATCCTGTAGCCCAATCCCAACGGGTCGTTATTTACGTCCTGTATAATGGAATTCCAGCGCTCCGTCTTGCTGCGGCCAATTTGGCGCTGTAGGATCTTCTTGGCACCTTTCTATTGAGCCGCGATGACTGCTGCCTCATCAGGATTCCTTCTTCGAAATCGGGTTGCTTTCCTTTGCAGTCGTAGGCATCGTTTTCGCTGATTGGCGGTCTCGTCGGTCCACCAGTACGCTGCCTGCTTATTTGCTGGTCGCTGCTTTCTCGGCATCGATGTTCTGCACGCTTGCAATACTAGCTGCATCGTTTCGTTCACTAATTCTTCTGCACTTGGGTTTTCAACGTGCATCGAGATTCTCCGTCCGTTGAGTATCGCTATACACAGTTTCCTCTCGTCCATTTTGGCTACGTTCCATCTTGGTGGTAGGTCCCTGCTGATCCTTGGTGCGTTTCCTCGTTCAAATAATTCGAACGTGGTGTATTGGTGGTCGCTGCCTGTGAAGTCTTCAATCACCGTCCATTTTCTCACACATGGCACTGCGCGTTCCGATGCAAACGAAATGTCCGGTATCGTTCCCCTGTAGCCTGGTCGTCGGAAAGTCGCAGTCGAACCGGTGTTGAGCACTGTGAGGCTTAGTCTTGAAACCATTTCCATTATTCGCCTGCCTCTGCCGTCCGGATGCGGCATACCCCATTCGATCGCTCGCGCATTAAAATCTTCAGCCACGATAATTTTTCCTTCCATGTCCCGTAGTTAGTCTTCCAGGCTGTTGAGTTTCTCTTTAAATTGCCTCATGCCTTCATTGGGCGTGAAGTAGCAGCTCACGTAGTAAACGTCCCTCTGTTTAATCCAGACAAAGCCATTTCCTCTTCCGTGATCTTCTACTCGGCCTTTTCTGAGGTTTGGGATCCAGATGCGTGCAGTGCCCAGGTTGTCCGCGTACCAGTCCGCATTCACTTTATCACAATATTGCTCATTGTCAATAATCACATCACATGTTTTTTCGCACATCAGTTGTGTCAGGAGGTCGTCGGCCGTCCTGCTCCTGTTCAGATTTCCTTAAAGTACCCTTGTCATTTCGGGTTCCTGTTTTTAGCACTTTCCAACGCTCTCCGAAGAGCGGCACATTTCCCTGTTCCCGGCACGTGGGACGATTGCGCTTTGTCCGTGCACAAAACACACCGCGCTTCCCTATCGCACTTAGCGCCTTTATGACCGGTTTCACCACACTTATAACACAGTTTAGTTCTATCCGGACCACTACAGTTTTTGGTTTGATGCTCATACCCTAAGCACCTGAAGCACGGCATTACAGTTAACCGTTTCCGAATTCTACAGTTGATCAAGCCAACTTTGATTTTGCCCTTGTAGATGAGTTCTGTTGCCTTTATTTCATCCATCTCGATAAGAGCGATTTTCTGGCCCCTGTAAATCGTTTTTGGCACTCGAACTTTAACATTATCTACTTTTCCCGGGTACTCGCGTGCCAAGGCGTCGAGCACATCTTCTTCTGCAGTTGCTCCGTCGAGGTCTCTAATCTCGAGGGTAATCTTCGGGATGAGTTCGGTGACTTTGCCCGTGTTTCCCAGTGCATCTCTCAGAGCTTTGGTGAAGACGTCATTGTTCTTCTGGTTGTTGCCTAGCTTTAGCAGAATTTCACCCTTGTAAGTCTGACGGATGGCTTTGATGTCCGTCTCCGTGTCTGCAGGGGGGGGGTGCGTTTCTGCAATGAACTTTGGAGCTCGGCCGGCGGGGGCTCTGGCCCCTGGCAGGTCTAACCTTGCCGGACAGGTCCAGGGGGAGCAGGCAGACTAAGAACACACAACATCAAAAGCTACGGTGGAAGGCATCGTGCCTATGGCTGCATAGCCGCAATGATGTAATGGGATTAATATGGAGAAACTTTTAAAAGAAATAAAACCTAAGCAGAAGAAGGAGTTGGAAAAAACATCGACCGAGGAGGAGCTCAGGACAATCAGAGAACTCGCGACGGACTATATCGGGGGAAAGTCGAACGATGATAGCTTGACGAACATGACCGAAAGTGTCAACATAAGAAAGAGAAGTATACTTCAGTCATGTTCGTCAAC
Source organism: Cylloceria caligata (assembly GCA_963942595.1). Classification (NCBI taxonomy): domain Eukaryota; kingdom Metazoa; phylum Arthropoda; class Insecta; order Hymenoptera; family Ichneumonidae; genus Cylloceria; species Cylloceria caligata. The sequence goes on from OZ012711.1 coordinate 3,980,982, forward strand.
AGGCACGGAAGATCGATCTCTACATCAGAAGAAAAAGAAATTAAGATTCAGAAAGAGAGAAACGACACCACCACCCATGGAAGAGGGTAAAACAATTCCACCTGTCATCGGAAATATAAGGAGGCATCGAGAAAAACCTGAAACCTCGTCATTCGACGATGACAATAAGAACGAACCCGATTTAACAGAGTTATTACAACTCATTCATGAGACCGCGACGAAAATGGCCGAGGCAGCGGCAATACAGAAAAATATGAATATGGCGGTAAAAACCGGCATTAAAACGATTCTTGAGGCCGCTGACGCTGCGCTAAGCATGCAAATCAGGACAGCCTCGAGGGGACGAGTGATGGCAGACGACCTGACAGAGACAGAAACGGAGACATCGGAACCGGCGACGCGACTGACGAAACGGAAACGGGAAGCGACAAAGACCCCACCAGAGGCCCGGCAGAAACAACCCCCGAGAACGGAGGTGGCTGAAGCCTGGACAACCGTGACGAAACAAAAAAAAGAAAAAAAAACGACGGAACCGAAAAACAAGACGGACGAGACGAACGTACCGACCCAGGCTGAAAGGCGCAGACCGACCCCCAAACATAGGAGAACGGCTATACTGGTCAAACCTGGGAAAGACAACACGTACTCGGACATCGTACGGAAGATAAGGACGACGGTCGACCCGACGAGCAGTCATGTACAGGTGACGGCTCTAAGGAAGACCAAAGACGGACGGTGTCTCATCAAGATATAGACAGACACAGACGGACGAGTACAATTTCAGCGCGAACTTCAGGACGCGGTCGGGGACACACGCAGCGTTAGAACCGTGACCTCCAGGGTGCAACTGGAGATCATGGACCTGGACTGCGTTACCACCGCGGAAAACGTGATACGAATGCTGAGACGAGAGACGGGACGAGGCGGCGACTTTGGTGTCCACATCTTCGGCCCGAACCAGGCTGAGCAATACATGGCGGTCTGCAACCTCGAGTCGCGGGAAGCCGAAGTGCTGCTGGACCGGGGCCGGATCGGGATAGGATGGGTGCGATGCCGACTACGATAACGATTGACGGTGACCAAATGCTACAAGTGCCTGGGCTACGGACACACAAAGACGAACTGCACGAACACGGATCGGACAAAGAGCTGCAGGAAATGCGGCGAGACGGGACATTACGCGACGGACTGTAGAAACAGACCGGCTTGCCCTCTGTGCTCTGAGGCGGGGCACGGGGACGTAGCGCAACTTGCGGGAACCGGAAGGTGTGCGGTATTCCGAGCTGCGCTGGAGGAGTGCAGGAAGCAGGCCGGAAGACGGACAGAATAGTTCAGGGAAAACTGAACAGGAGTAGGACAGCAGACATGCTACAACCACAGATAGCTGACGAACTTGACTCTGATATTCTGATCCTGTGCGAACCGTACAGGAGAAGAACGACACAAACGTACATTACGAACGAGACGGAGACCACAGCTATCTGGGTAAGAGGCGCTGCCCAATCTCGAATAACTAACTGCGGTGTCGGGGACGATTACGTCTGGGCAAGGGTCGGCGCTGTCACGTACGCCAGCGTCTACCTGACACCCAACTGCACCGTGGCGGATTTCGAGAGAAAAGTAGCGCTCCTGGAGGACGGAATCAGGGATCTGCCTGGAGACGTTATTATCGGGGGCGACTTCAACGCGCGGGCGATCGAGTGGGGAATGACAACAACGAACAAACGTGGACGGTTACTGCTGGAGATGGCTGCAAGGCTGGACCTGGTAGTAGCCAATACAGGAAACATACCGACGTACAGACGACCAGGGTTTAGAGACTCCATCCCTGACGTCACAATGACATCGGACGGAATATCGCCACGGATAGGGCAGTGGCAGGTGTTCGACGGCTATACGGCCAGCGACCACCAGTACATTGTCTTCGAAGTGGCAGGACAAACGGCGACGAGACGGACGAGGACCCAGCACCCCCCGCGGTGGATTCTCAACAACCTCGACGTACAAACATTTTCGGAGGAGCTGGTGGCAGCACCAGCACCGATAACAAAAGTCCCCCCTGAGCTGACTGGCCGGCAAAGGGCGGAAAGACTGGTGGACGAGACGGCCAAACTGACGGACCGGCTGTGCAACAGCACAATGCCGAAACGACGACATCGACAGAACAGGCAGCCACAATACTGTTGGACGGACGAAATAGCCGAACTGCGCAGAGTCTGCTTGGCAAGCCGACGACTAGTAACGAGGGCTGGAGGAAGACCCGAAAGGGAAAACCTCCAAGCCACATATAAGACAGCACGGAAAGCACTGACGAGTGCGATACGAGACAGCAAGACGCGTTGCTGGAAGAGGCTCTGCGAGGAGGTGGATCAGGATCCCTGGGGTACTCGTTACAAAATCGTGACCGGTAAACTAGGGGCCCGGGTACCACCAGAACTCAAAGACGCCGAATCCGCACGACGGATCGTCGACGGCTTGTTTCCTACACACCTGATACGGACGGACGTTACAGACGACACGGATGCACCGGCAGCCCCCATCTTCACGGCGGAAGAGCTCACTAGGGCATCCAACGCAATGAAGACTGGTAAGGCACCGGGACCGGACGGAGTACCGGCGGAGATTATCCGGCTGATGGTCAACCTGAGGCCGGAGATATTTCTCGACCTGTACAACACGTGCTTGATGACGGGGATGTTCAGCGGCCGGTGGAAGGCGGCGAGACTAGTTCTTATCCCCAAAGGTAAGGGCGACCCCAATACGCCGTCAGCCTACCGACCGTTGAGTTTACTTGACACGATGGGTAAACTTTACGAACAATTACTGAGACCGAGACTGACGGACGTGATACAGAGCAACGGAGGCCTTTCAGACCTGCAGTTCGGCTTCAGGAAGGGTCGATCGACGATTGGAGCGGTCCAAAAAGTGGTCGACTCCTTTCTGGACTTAGACAAACACTGCCACGCAGCACGACCAATCGTTCTGCTGGCGACCTTAGACGTCAGGAACGCCTTCAACTCGGCTAGGTGGGTCGATATCCTGAAGGCGCTTGAAAGCAACTTCGGGGTTCCGGCTTACTTGGTTCGGGTGGTGGAGGACTACCTGAAAAACAGACAGATTACGTACGAGACAACTGAAGGACCGGTGACGAGGCAAATCACCGCCGGGGTCGCACAGGGGTCCATACTGGGACCAGATTTTTGGAACGGATTGTACGACAGCTTGCTCAGGCTGGAAATGCCGCTCGGCGTACTCCTCGTCGCTTACGCTGACGACGTGGCGGCGGTGATCACCGAGCGGTCTCCGGATCTGGCACAGCTAAAACTGAACCAGACGATGCGACGAGTGGGACGATGGATGACGGACCACGGACTACAACTCGCGACAGAAAAGACAGAACTGACGTTCCTTAGTAGAAGACGTATACAGACGAGACTTCCTATGTGGGTCGGGACGGACGAAATCGTGGCCGGGGGGGGGGGGGGGGGGAAGTCAAGTATCTGGGGGTAACTCTAGATACGAAGATGACCTTCTGGCCTCATATACAAAAAACAGCCCAGAAGGCGGCCGAGAGGATAGCATCCTTAAGCCGCCTGATGGCAAACACGACTGGACCGAGACCGGGGAAAAGAAGATTATTAATGGCGACGGCCCACTCGATCCTCCTCTACGGCGCAGAGATCTGGGCGGATGCCCTGAAGACAAAGAAATACTGCCACGCGATGACGACGGTACAAAGACGGGGTGCGCTGAGGATCGCCTGCTCCTATCGAACTATCTCTGCACAAGCAGTTTTGGTGGTGGCCGGCGTAATCCCCGTGGACCTCCTAGCCTTCGAACGACAGAGAATCTACGGGAAAAGCGCGGACATAAGACGGGAGGATGCGGCAGTTGCGGAGCGCAACAGGACGATACAGACTTGGCAAGACCGATGGACAGAAGAACGTACAGGCAACTGGACGAGACGACTTATAAAGGACCTGAGACCGTGGATCGGAAGGAAGTTTGGGGACGTGAACTTTTACGTTACCCAACTCCTGACCGGACACGGCTACTTCCGAAGGTACCTTTACAACGTGAACAGAGTACGGACGCCAGACTGTAAGTACTGCGGACACGAACGAGACGACGCGGAGCACACATTTTTTGTGTGTGACCGCTGGACAGGACCCCGATTGGAACTCGAGACGATTGTTGGTAGCATCACTCCGGACAACATTGTCCGGGTGATGCTCCACTCAACAGAATAGTGGCAACTAGTTGCCACCTATACAGAGACGATACTACGACGAAAAAACGTAGACGGCTGCCTCGCCTAACCGAGCAGACAGACTGACGTGACGTTACAAGTTACAGACAGCCTACTTTTTTGGGAGTCCCACATACCCCCTCAGTTCAAAAAGCTGGAGGATATCCGTAAAAAGGATTCCGCAACTCCTTGTAATAATAATAATAATAATAATAATAATAATAATAATAATAATAATAATAATAATAATAATAATAATAATAATAATAATAATAATAATAATAATAATAATAATAATAATAATAATAATAATAATAATAATAATAATAATAATAACAATAATAATAATAATAATAATAATAATAATAATAATAATAATAATAATAATAATAATAATAATAATAATAATAATAATAATAATAATAATAATAATAATAATAATAATAATAATAATAATAATAATAATAATAATAATAATAATAATAATAATAATAATACGTCAAGCACTTCGAAAGGCCAAGAACTCCAAAAATTTTAAGAATTTCATGAACTTCAGAAATCAGCGTTCGGGAGCTAATGAATCAACACCAAGTCCGTATGAGAAAATCCATACCTACATACTCTTACATACGTCAGTTGCTATTATTCAAATCAAGTTGACCACTCCGATGTGTAGTATAAGAAGAAGAGAAAAAATATATTTTCACCCAGGTCATGGGACATAAATAATATTTAAGTTATAAAAAATAGAGACAACAAATATTCTAACGAAGCAAATATTTCGATAAAGATTACGAATTATAAGAAGAAGTAGAATTAAGAACACATACACTGTAGCCAGGAAGTCACGTTCGATATTCACCGTTATCTTATCATAAGTAACACTTGAGAAAAAGTCACTTAGCATATTGTACGGTTGCAAGAAAAAAAAGAGGTTAACCCTTAGCGGCCACACTTCAGTCAGGCAACATAGCGGCCACATTTCAGTCAGGCCACATTTCAGTCAGGCCACATAGCGGCCACATGGGGTAACTCATTACTCCACGCTGAAGAACTTAGTTGAAAAAGACATATAGGTGTTTTAAGACTTCTAACCGATTGTTTCATGTTTGTTGAAGAGTTTTTTAACATTTAAAATGATTTTTATGTGTGAATTTATAGATGGCGTTCTAAAAACTGCTCATATATGTGAAAATTCAGCAAGTATGGCTTTTTTCAGACGAAAATTCATAACTCCGCCATTTTTCAATATTAAGGGTTAACACTTCAGCATTGTACGTACAACATATACCACTACCATAAAAAAATAACAGTTTCCGCCGATCATTCAAAAAGTATATTTATTTTGCAAAATTACTGGAGGGAAAAATGAAAAAAAAATTACAAATCATAAAATTTGGTAAGATGAGGTTACTTGTAGCAATTTCAAAGGTTTCAGACGTCTAATTTTACTTTTCCTGAGCCTGGGATAACCAGTTACCCCATGTGGCCGCTAAGGATTAAACATTTCAAAGAAAAGAAAATACAAAAGTAAAATCCAGAAGTGAATAAACAAAATAAACAAGCGAAGAAAATACTAGGAAAAGAAAAAGAGAAAAATACAAATGCCCATAAATAAAGGGACGCATTGTGACGTAGTCACGACTAGGAAGAAAAGACTATAACAATCAGAATAAAATAAAACACAAAATACCAATAAACAAAATCATTTATTGATAGTACCTGAAAAGGATAAAAGAAAACAAAATAAAATAAAACACAAATTCCTACAAAAATAATCATTTATTCATAGAAAATCAGAAATGTAAGAAGATAAGTAAGAAATGATAAAATTCGTAGCAAAATCCAGTCGACACCACGAAACAGGATGAAGCCTGTCACATTCCTTTGCTGCCGAAAAACAGCGGGTCAGCGACCAGCTGGCCTCGCTCGGGCAGTGAGGGGATGTAGGGGCAACAATAGAGGGGCACCTGAAACAATAGAAATTACATAAGATATTAGTAGAAGAAGAGTTAAAATAAGAGAGAGGGAAAGGAGAGAAAACTATATAAAGGAGCTTCAACAGAGAGAACTCTCTTATTCGATTCAAACTACCAACCAAGTTAGATCCGCTGGTGAAAAGAAATTAAATATTAAAACAAAATTCAAGAATTTGATTTCTAAATTCAGAAATCAATTAGAAAAGGTGTGAGTGGGGCCCTATAAATCAATTCAAATATTGCAAAATAGGAAAACAACACAAGTGAGTGCAAAGAATCATATAAAGATTAAGAGCGGACCGTATCGGACCGTGTGAATAAAACAGGAAATATTCTAAAAAGCCAGATAAAGAAGAGAAAGTTGGTGGCATTAAAATAAACAATTAAGGTTTAGTTTAGAAGAATTAAGCGAATAGTATAAGAAAGTTTAGGTAGAATAATTAGCAAATAAGTCCGGATAGTTTCTAAGAAGTATTGTGAACGCAGCGCATCGATACATTTAAAAGACCCGGTCGTGGCACCTAGAGGTCTCCAAATTAGAAACTTTGAGAAAGTAAAAAGTGGAATAACACAGAAAAAAAAGGAGAAAAACAAATAACATTTAGAAAAATTATAACATAGAGACTTGATACGGGAAATTTGAGACTCTCGGTAAATCAGTTACCGCATCAAAAAGCAACAGGGCTTTGGAGTCAAAAGTTGAAAGGAAGTTAGGAAAAATATTTAATAGATAGAATTAGGAGGGCATTAGCCAGCCCGACCAATAGAAACTAGATTAAGAATTTTTAGATAATTAGAAAAATAATTAGGAGTGAAACAATTTTAAGAATTCTGTCAAGCGCGTCGCAGGAAAACGACACTACTCAACAGACATAAAAGAGAAGAGAACGATAAATTAAAAGATCAACTCACCAAGAGAGAAGAACAACAGGAACGTCCACGTCCAACATCGAAGATCCCTTGATAGATCCGATAACTAATTGATAAACAATTAAGGGACACTGAAAAATCGCGAGACGGAAACTGTCATCGTTAAACACACAAAGTAGATTATTCGCGAACTGGGATCACTATCACAACTATAAAAACACACTGAAATCACGTGGGGACGCCACGACTATAATAAACGAAGAGCCCGAACGCGGAACAACACGGAAAACAATGTTTTTTGATTATTAAACAAAACGACGCATACACGGACACAGACCCGACGTCCATAACGGCTGACCGACGCGCCGACAACAACGACGCAAGCCCAGCAGACAGCACGTCAGCAACCAGGCGGGAAAAAGATCAAGACGGCTGAGCTCGATACTGCCTAGTTGAGATATCCACCGCTCAGCGCAGAAGTCGAGAATCTGATAACCTCGCGGGTAAAGAAGAGCGTGGAACCATCAGAGCAATTAAACACCACTGATAAATTGTACGGTTAAAGGCGCCAAAAAGCCTCACAACACAGAATTCTATGAAACTTATTGAATAAACCTTACTTATACCTTCTAAGAAGTCTAAAATTAATTATCGTAGTGTTCGAGCCCGAATTCTTCCCCTCAGAAGAATAAAATTTAATGTTAACGTAAAAATACCGTTACAGCATATATAATGTAACATAGTTACATGCGCTAGCGCGACTTGATATTTCCGATCGGCTAGAGGAGCCGAAATTATATTTAAAGCAGCAAGTACAGCCGACGCTAGGCCAGCGAACCCGTACCTAACGTAAAAACGGGTGACGTCACGCCTCAGGAATTCGCTCGTCGCCGAAAACAGCAGGTCAGCGACCAGCTGGCCTTGCTCGGCGACGAGGGAGAGACAGGGGGGCATGACGACGGTTGCTCGCATAATCGAGCGAATTTGACAAATCTTAAAACCAAAGTCTCGAATGACGTAGAGGGAACTAGGGTGGGGAAACGTCTATAAAAGAGCTTGCATCGGAAAGAAGGGTCTCTTATTGGGAATACCAGTTTAACTAAAGCGAATACTGAGTGCACGAGTTGAAAAAAACGATTAATCTCAAAATTAAAAAGGCGAAATACGTAAAGAAACCTGGCGGCAACAATTAGTCGATAGTTTGAAAGTAAAATAACACTAGAAGTTGTTAGGAATAATCAGGATAGGATTGAGTGAATAAATATAAGCCCAGAAATTAAGTGCATCGGAATAAGTGTATAAGAGAATAAATTACATCGTGCGGACTTTAAACCGGCAGGGACAACAGGAATTGCCCGTTCCTGTGAGTGTAAACGAGAAAGGGCGAAAAATAAGACAAGAGCGAAAGAGAAAAGCATTGTAAATAGAGTTTATACACTATATCAAGGAGTAAGTCTGACGCGAGTGGCTGTGTGTGTGTGCACGTTAGAAGCTAAGAGGGTAATACCAACTCATTTACACGTAAGATATCCTAGCCCGAAATTACCGAGAATTCGGACGCGAATAAGACGAAATAATATTAAAAATAATCGCTGGAATTCCCAAATTTCAATGCACAACCGAATTAATTAGTGTGAATTGAAGACAGGGGAACAATAAGAGACAGGTGGGTGGGATAAAACAACATGAAGAATTGATTTAAGTTTAGTCAAAAAGAGATTCGTAATAGATTAAGATATAGATGGATTTAGAAGAACAAAATTAAAAGAATAAGAGTATGTGCAATTAGATCTAGGTAAAATTAGGTAAATAGCATTAATTGATACGTATAAGCTAGTCGTGTCTAAGGTGATAGAACTAAATAGTGTGAATTTTGAGAGCGGCAAAACAAGCGGGGATCACCAAGTTGGATGAGTGGAAGAGAAAAGGAAAGTGAGTGAGACGAGAATAAAAGAAAAAGAATTGTACGCAAAGTTAATACACTCTGTACAAGGAGCGAGTGTGATGCGAGTGACTGGTGGTATGAGTATGTATGTGTAACGAGCGAACAGCAATATTGCTATACGAATAGAATAATAAACCTTCGAGGATACCGAGAATGGGTGCATACATAATAGGATTATGTTGGATAATCAGCTGGCGCACGGCGTTCGATATTCGCCGTGCGTCGACCTGTTGCTGTGCTCAAGCACACGTCGTTCGGTTAAGCCAAAGATAGCCGAGGCAGGGCTTCGCGAAGCCGAGGATGTGCCTCGTTGGCACGCCGCGTCGAGCGAGAGGATGTCTCTCTCGCTTGACTTCGGTTTTGCTCACCGGCTATCTCGCTCAACTGACTTCAGCGCTCAACGTTAATTTCATATTCCGCAGCCATATTGAAAATTCAGTCACTTTTGCGACGACATCGAGGAACAGCGCACCATTATCTTCGACTTTTCTCGTTGGCTTTTCGCTCAGGACACTCTCATCACTCTCAACAGGACTCAAAACTCAGGTAAGAGAACACCGTTACAATTTAACGTAATTCAATGACGGTGAGGAGTGAACTACACATCGGTACATCCTCATAAAGGTCTCACACTGTGGCGTGCTCTGCAGCGCGGGCTGCACCACGTTTTCACTCAATTATTAGCATGCTCGATTAATATAATTGTGTGTGTTTTACCAATTCACTGCACTTTCCCCCAATTAAACTTGCTGGGAGAGTGTTGTGAATTCAGTCTAATCACTTGTGCATCCTCAAGCTCACACTTCAGTGCTCTGCAGCGTAGACAGCATTACAGCCTGTCATAATAGAATTCCAAGTAATTGTCAGAATTGCATGTGCTAGCACACACTCTCTCATAATTCTATTTCACCATCACATTGAGCATTTGCTGACAGGCAGGAAATTTGTCTACGCACTCATACATCTCACTGCGTTGTACGCTCCGCAGCACTGACTGCGGTGCGTACACCGCTCTCAGTACTCACAGCACACAATTAATATAATTGTGTGCTGGTTCTCAGCTCATGCACTCAAATGCAGCTCAGACAATCAAATTCATTTTTATTATTCTTGGAATTTTGGTGCATTTATTTCAATTATTTAATATATTTCTAAATTTAACTTATTTTGGTTTCTTTGCATCACATAAAAATAACTGGTTTTAAAATGTATTATCACATTGTGTGTGCGGAAAGAAATAAACCACTTTCTCTGTTTTCCATCTATGCGTCTGGTTTTATTTCACCCTGTCGTGAGTGAAGACTCATTATTTTCAATATATTTCAGATCTGTCAAATAACACCACAGGCGGATTCTCAAACAGATTATAATCGTAGAAAGAATCGCTAAAATTACGAAGTTAAGTGGTCATTATGCATAATTCAAGTGACCGTAATTCAAAAGTGACTTTTTTTTTATAAGACTATTTTCTTGGAATAAAGCCCTACTGTCAACCACTACGAAGTCTCAATTAATTAGTCCTGTGATCGAGCCCGAATTCCCACAAAAAATAAAAATATATGTTAACGATAAAAATTACCGTTACAATAAGTACAATAACGTAACACTTATCGTCGGAAAACATGAAGCAACGAAATAATTAAGTTAAGAATTAGGACCATATAATATTCCTACTAAGCATAGTATGGACAAGTCCGAAGAAATATAATCGCATATATGCATACACTTAACGTAGAACAATATTTAACCAAAGCAAGAATAGCAATATGGCCAAACAGTTGCCAATCAAATATCTTTTCTCTATTAAAAGTAACATTTTTTTTGTGCTTAACGAAATTCGTCATGGTACGAACAAAAACTAGTATCACATATAGATTCCAAGACCTTGCAAGAGACAAGGCGTTAAAAGAAAAAGAATAGTACGACAAGCATAATTGGAAAATTGTTAGCTTCACCCTCGGATTCGATTATTAGGCTTGTCCTAATAATCGTTTTAAGAGGGGAGGTGTTACGTCCTGACGTAACGTCGTATTTATCTTTTTTAATTTCGATTACGTTAAAGTTCTTCTGTTTTAGTTTCGCTACCGTAAAAGTAACTTTCTACATTTTTCTTTTATTTTCGAACTTCTTAAGAGGAGAGGAGAGCGATTTTGGCGACGGAGATCGGAACAGGGTGGGGATGCGGCTCTACCGACCGTCTCCCGGGAAAATTAATCTTGTAAAGATGGAATTTTTCAGCTGTTATGCCGGTACCGCGTAATTGGATTATTCGGTATTCGGTGAAATATTAAAAAGTTATTATTTTTGGCATCATTTGCCGATAAAGAGATGAATCTCAAGTTATCGATGAAAACGCGAATCGATATAAAAGGAAGTTTTTATTATAGGCAACGGTAACTTTCCGTTGTCTATTTAAAAGTCAAAGTAAGAATGTACAATAATATGTTGTTTCGAGTATTTAACGAGGAACCAACCCGTTCTCTATTCAATCTAATTTAATACTGTCCTTCGTAAAGCAGTTGTTAACTGTCTTCACGAAAATCCCTTCATTTGCAATTTTAGCGTTAGCCTATCGTCGAACGCCAAGCGAGTCGCTCATGCTGCGTCGGCGTTCTTGGGGTCGTTCGTACGAACAGGTATTGGACTTCGTTTTCTGTCTTGAACGAATTTCCAATGTTTCTTTGCTATGGAATATTCTCGAATATACGAAATACGGAGTGGAATATTCCGCGGCACAACATCCCTCCTCCCTTAACAGGAAATTTTTTTTCTCTAAAAATTTTTCTTCGATTGGTTTCCCGTATTTCCTCTTATAATTTGATACAATTTTACAGTTTGATGTTGTATAACAATACAATAAAATTTTTCATTTTTTCATTCGTTAACGATGAAGTTTTTTTCTTTTGCTTCTTATCGTCTTTCGTGCCGAGCTGGTCGTTCTCGGTTGGGGGGACGGGTGCATAGTCTGGCCAGCTCGGATCGCAGTTGCTCCTCTGGCTGTTGTCGTCCGAGCGGCTCGAGGTTGATGTTTACCTCGGCTGCTGTCGGGGTCGTTGCCTCGCTTGTTTTTGTTGGTGTTCGGTTTCGCTGATACCTATAACATTTAAACAGAACATAGCCAAACAAAACTATTGGTGCTACTGCATCCAGTGAGTAGAAACTCAGATTATGGATGTGTTGCATCCCGTGTCCGTGTGTATTGAGGCTGTCCACGATTTGGTCGGCTCGAGCTCCGAGTTTTCGAAGCTCTTCTGAGTCTCGCAGCACGCTCTGTAAAGGAATTGTCCTCTCGGTCTGCGTAAGGGGTATCTGAACTTCAATTTCCGTTAATTTTAAATTGAACGACGGGAGGTAGTTTTTTCGGATGATCTGCGATGTTCGCCCCATGGTTTTGATGCTGAAATCTCGGGCGGTTACTATACATGCGCCTACCAAAGCCAGTATTCCCGTATTATTTAACATTTTAAGCCGAGTGGGATTTTTCCCACAATTTTTCTAGGGTTGGCGCGACGTATAGCCATCACCCTTGCTGTTGCATTAGGACGATGAAGGGATGGGTTAGTTGGATAACCCTTTTCGCGCATTTCTCGCCGTTATCTGTGTCCATTTTCGCTATAGGCCTTTCTGTGCTTTATTCAGCGTTGGGACTATATTGTCTACGCGTGCCTTCTTCCTTACTCTGAGGCTTATTAACATGTGTATATCAACCGAATAGAGTGTGCACGTTATTCTTTTTACACTCTACGCTGAACACTAGCCTGTGTCAGTATTAATACGCTATACATTTTTCGTGGTGCTTTTCTGGCACGGTCACAGTATTCCGTCCCCTCCGGATTGCGTAGTGAAATTGCAATTTCTTTTCAATTGTTCCGTTCAATATATTTTACCGATATGTATACGCTCTTTTTCCTGTTGATAAAATTAGGTCTCCTCAGACCTCTTCTACTTTATTGGAGCTCCCTTCGCTGCGTCCTGAGCGGCTCCTTTCCACATGTATTTTTTAGCTAATATTTAGTTTTAACTAGCTATAAGTATTTAAATTTCTCAATTCCTGAGCTATTAGTGCTCGATAAAGAGCTTCAGGCGGTTTGCGTGCACCGCCTGGATTTTACGTCCCTTCCGGATCTCGTAGTTGACGGGTGGTTCTTCTCTACTATTTCGTGAGGACCCGTCCACTTCGGAGTCAGTTTAGCTGACCGCCTCCTTCGCACCATCTCGTTACGGGGGAGTACCCGTTCGCCGACGCGGTACTCCTGCACCTATGCGCCATGGTCGTATGTAGTCTTCGACCGTCTTTTCGCCCCTTCCAGGTTGTCTCGTGCTACAGTCCATGCGGCGCGTAATCGCTCGCGTAATTCGTGGACGTAATCATCGTAGGCATAAGTGCTGCGTGGTTCTTGTTCACGGCGGTCGGCAATTCGGCCTCGCGTCCGTACACGAACACGTGGGGCGACAGTCCGGTCCCCGTATGTGGAGTGGTGTTGTATGTGAACATTGCATACGGCAGCCACTCGTCCTGACTTCCTTGATCCTCATCTATGAAATTTTTTAGGTACTCAGCGAGGGTGCGATGCGATCTTTCTAATGCGCCATTCGATTCCGGATGGTAGGCTGCGGTTTGTATTTTCTTGATTCGCAGCAGTCGACACATTTCCTTGAAGGTCGAGCTAAGGAAGATCATACCCTGATCTGATAATATTATTTCCAGTGTTCCGTGTCGGCAGATCAATTCTTCAACGAGCGCTCTAGCGACTGTCGAAGCCTCTTGGTTCGGCAGTGATATTGCTGCACTGTATTTGGTAAACGAGTCCTGAAACGTGAGTACGTATCTTTTCCCGGAAGCGCTTTCCGGTAGCGGTCCGACGCTGTCGACCGCGACTTTTTCAAATGACCTCGATGGGGTGTCCGTTACCACCATTGGCACTCGTTTCTTTTTCCTGATTTTATTCTTTTGACAGGATTCACATGACGATATATAATTTTCTAAATCTCTTCTCAGGCCGGGCCAGTCGTATTTGGTCCGAATCCAATGTAACGTACGCCGTATACCCTGATGTCCTCCTATGGGGGTGTCGTGGTATTCTCTAATTATTTTATGGCGGTCATCGGCAGAAGGAGTGGCTACGCCACTGCGGCAGTTGCTATACTCTTTTATAACGATGTCTTCGTCCGCGCTGCTGAAGTTCGTGGGCTACGGGCCCCGCCGTGCCTCGCTTCCTCAGCAGGCCTTTGCGGTACTCTATCCGCAGTTTCGTCGCTCGGTTTGCCCACCGTTAGCTCCGCCGTTGGGTCGCTCTCTGTCTCGAGCGGCCTTGCTACGCTGGCTTTTTGCGGCTTTCGGCGCTTCGCGGGTCCGCCATGCTGTGCTGGGCCCGCTCCGTCCTTGTCAGCGGTGCTCGCAGTTTTACCAGTGGCTTGCGTATGTAGCTTGCGTGGTCTGCCCCTTCCCCGACTGCACGGCTTTTTGGCGGGGCTGTGGGGTTCAGTTGAGCAATCTGCATGCACGCTGCGGATCTCTCTATCTTCTTCTGGCGCATTGGCCAGCGCGGCCTCTCTCTCTCTGCCGCGTTGCTGGGCTGGTTCGGGGTATTCTCGGCTCTCCGCTTTGTGTGGCTGTCCGTACCCGGGCGCTTGCTGTTCTTTTCTTTCTCGTGGGCGAGCTCGATCTCTCGCTCCGGCGAGCTACCACGGCTGTAAGGGGTATCTTCGGCCCTCCGCTTTGTGCGGTCGTTCGTTGTGCCGAGGTGTCCCGTCGTGCTGTTCTCTTTTGACTCACGGACTCCGTTCTTCGCTCTCGTTTGGGCCTTCGCAGTAAGGAATATTCGACTTAGCACATCTGCATTCGTGTTGCGCTTTCCTGCCTTGTACTCTACGTTAAACTCATGTTCCACCAATTTAAATTTCCAACGCATCAATCTCGAACCTGGATCCTTTACTCCGGACAGCCAGGTAAGCGGTTAGTGGTCCGTCACTACTGTGAAACAGGTACCATAAATATATGGCCGGAATTGAGCTAGGGCCCATATTATCGCGAGTAGCTCTTACTCCGTGTGTTACTATGTCATCGAGGTACATATAGCATTTGACGCCCTGTAGTCCTGCTAACGCGGAGCTCATTAGATACTGCACTTCGTGCGTGCGCTGTCGCTTGTTCCCTCGTACTTGGAATACACCGTTGTATTCGCACACTATTCCTGCGCGAGCTGCTTGCTTTTCACTGCTGGGGGGCACCAAGTCGGGCTTCCGTTGGCGCTGCGCAAACCGTTTGGGCTTCTTCCTCGTGCTCTCTGAGCTAACGCGCAGTGCCTTGACCTGGCGGCTACGTACGGTCTTCGCTATCTACGACGGCTTGCATGTCATCGTCGGCTGTTGCACTTCCCCGTCGTATTTAGAAACTTATAAACTCACTCTTTTGATTCTTGACGGTGTGACACGGGGTCTCTCTATGATGCCTCGGCCAATCCCGCTCCTTGTAGGTAGTCTGACAAATGTATTTTCTTTAGCGCCATCCATGTTAGACCCGTTTCCGGAAGGAAGATTTATCTTTGTAAGCAGGCCTATGTATTTGCACGTGGTGGCAGTTTTACTGCGTAGTGACGAATATATCCTCGTCACGCCGTCCCGTAGCGACAGGCAGTGCCCATACAACTTAAGCATCTGGCCATGCAGGATGTCCGCTTTATGCTGCTTGATAAAGTCCATGCCGAGTAATCCGTTGACCTTCAACGGCACATTGTTCGGAACGATGTAGAGCCAATGCTCTACATTTAAAGCCGGTGTCTCAAGTACAAATTTAGCTATTCCGAGGGGGGTGAATTTCTCGCCCGCTACCCCCTGCAGCTCTACGGTGCAGTCGCTTACCATGGTCTCTGGTTTGAGACAGCCTTCCTTGATTATGCTGCACTGCGCTCCGGTGTCCGCTTTGGGGGTGAGTACCCCGGTCGTGGCCAACGGTGCATCGATATCGAAGTCGCTGGCGGTGGCAGTCGACGTCGGCAGCGTTACTTGTAGAAGCTGCAGCGTTGTTTTCTTCTGCTTGCACGCAGGTCTCTGCTGGACAGTTAGCGTATTCAGTTTCAGTGCGCCCAGCGTGTTTCACGCCTGCAGTGGCTGGACCTGGCCCCGCAGTTACCGTATTTTTTGCATCTTTGTAGCCTGCGTTTCTTGGCTGTCGGGGCAGCTGCGTTGGCTTGCTTTTATTCTGCGACAGTCTCTTCCGGCAGTCCTTCCACATGTGGCCTTCCTTCTGGCAGTAATTGCAGGTTATTTCCACATTGTGGATTGACTTGTTTTCACTGGGTACTGATAGGCTTACTCGTCCCGTATTCTGGGTGCAGTCTCGAGCCATGTGTCCAGTTTTTCCGCAGGTGAAACAATTTTCTCCCTGCCAGGGTGATGCGCCTTGGGACTTTCTGGGGTGGCTTAATACTTCACCTACCCCTCCCTATGGCTGCACCATGTTGGTTATCTCTATGGCCCCTGTCACAGAGTCATGTAGCGATTGGTAATTTCTAGCAGGCACCAGCACTTGCACCTGGCCGTGCAGGCCGTTTTCGAAGTTGGCCTGTGCACTTCGTCGTGCGACGCTCTCGACAGAGATCTTTTGATCTTCTAATTGCAATGGTTCGCAGAGTATTTCGGCGATGTCTACCGTGATCCTCTCCGTCCTTGCCGCGTAGGCGGCGATGTCCTCGTTCTGTCCCTGCCGGAGGGAGCTGAACTCCATTTGCAGCGCGGCCAGGGACTTCCGTTGTCCGTACAACGCTTTCAACTCGCTCCTGAGTTTCGCCATGGTACTGATGGTTTTGTGTTTCAGTTGCCTTGCTGCCTCACCCTCTAGCTTACTCATGACTATCAACTCCAGGAGGGTGTCATGCTCCTCCTCTGCTACCCTGCGGAATATCGTCTCGCAGGACTTTAAGAAGAGCGGCAATGCCTTCGAATCTTAGCCGTTGAACGTTTTTACCATTTTTATACCGAGACTGAGGCTGCGCATTTTTAAGGGCCTCTGCGTCTCCTCAAACCGCGTGCGTCCCGGGGGCAGTGCGGGGGTGGAATGTCCTCCATTCGTGGAGTGGATGAGTTCGTACTCGTCCGCACCAACCTCGTTTAGCGTATCTGCCAAATTCCGTCTTCCCGACGGTGTTTCAGCCTCTCTGAGCTCGCGATCGAGTTCGCGTTGGCCTCGATCGTGCTTGCGCTGCAGCCTTTCGTACTGGTATCGCGCTCTTTCCATTTCGCGTTGGCTTCAGTCGACCGCCTCCAACCGATCGCGTACTCTTGCTGGTACCGACCGGGCTGTCGTACCGGTAGCTGCAGAGAAACCTACTCGATCTATAGTTCGCATATCCTCAATTTCCTGGTCAACCATGTTTTCGGTGACGCGCTCGGGCGTTCGTTCGCCAGTTGCCATATTAAAAACGTCGTCGCTAACGTCGTTGTCGAAATCTCCGAACTACGCACCCCTACGTGAATTTACGCCAAACTGGGCCGTTAGTCGGTCTGCAAGGGCCTCTTGTCTGGTCGAGGGGATTCGCCCCGACGGCGAGAGCTTGATTAGCGCCCTGCGCGCTTCGTAAATGATGTCCCCTACGGCCGCGGCTCATCCGGCTGTGGGGTCTACCCCTGTGCCAGGCAACGTCGTTTCTAGCGAGTTGCCCCTATGTCTTGATCGGGCTCCTCTAGACTCTGACATGTTTGCTAATTTCGCGGTAAACTCTACTTTAAAATATTCCCACAAAATCTCAAGAGAAATATATATCTAGTGAAATATTTTTCCAAATTTCGGTTCTTCTCTGGCTTTGGCAACATTTTTAAAAAAATTTTATTATGGCAATATGTAATAGTAATGTAACCGCCACTTACAGAATGATGATCCGGTAGACGGTCCTTTCCATGGCGTTGTTCTTGGGTGCAGTTCCTCCGGTGCTGTAGACATGTTGTCTCGTAGCTTCCCTCGAAGGCTGGTCCAGTTATCCTCCCTGGTACCGTTGACCCGTCTCTGGGTGGTTCCTGGGCTCGTTTTCTGTGTATCGGCAATGACTGCGCGACGGCTTCGTCTCGAGTTACCGCTTTGGGTACTCGGTTGCACACCTTGTGCGTTTTTCCACGACTTGACGTTACACCGTCAATCGGGATTTTAAACGGTTGACCGATGTCACACTGCACCGACGTTCACTTCGCGTATTCGCGTTAGATTAGTCGAGTTTTCACGAACTACACTGGTGTCCTTGCACGCGTCGTAGTCGTCGCTTCAGAGTCACTCTTAACTTTGTCCAAAACACTTTTGTCCAAATAAATTACGAATCACTTAACTTCGGCAGATCCCACCGCTGGCACCAAATGTTATGCCGGTACCACGTAATTGGATTATTTGGTATTCGGTATAATATCAAAAAGTTATTATTTTTGGGATCGTTTGCCGATGAGGAGATGAATCTCGAGTTATCGATGAAAACGCGAATCTATATAGAATGAAGTATTTATTATAGGCAACGTTAACTTTCCGTTGTCTAATTAAAAGTCAAAGTAAGAATGTACAATAATATGTTGTTTCGAGTATTTAACGAGGAACCAACCCGTTCTCTTTTCAATCTAATTTAATACTGTCCTTCGTAAAGCAGTTGTTAACTGTCTTCACGAAAATCCCTTCATTCGCAATTTTAGCGTTAGCCTATCGTCGAACGACAAGCGAGTCGCTCATGCTGCGTCGGCGTTCTTGGGGTCGTTCGTACGATCGGGCATTGGACTTCGTTTCCTGTCTTGAATGAATTCCAATGTTTCTTTGCTATGGAATATTCCCGAATATACGAAATACGGAGTGGAATATTCCGCGGCACAACACAGCACTCCCGGTCAAAAGGCAAACTTTCAAAACATAGGATGTACTGCGTAGACCCGGTTATCGACTGCCATTTATGGATCTATGATTCAGCGCAGCCTCACCCTCAATCCTAGACCAGGGGTTCGGCTAGTCACCGCCGGTGCGTTATTGGTCATAGAAGAGCGGTTGGAGGGAACGCTATCACGTGACCAGGCGACCACACCCTTTCTTCTCGCTCTTGCCTGAAATCTTCTTTCTCTCTCTCTCCCTTTCTCTCTCTTTACAAAGATGATGAAATCACGAACAATTATTAACTGAGCGAAACAATTAACAAAAGTGGAAGAACTGTTAATTTAAACGAAAGATTTATGACTATTAAAGTGTTCACACGAATACTGTAGGTAAAATATCAGCAGCAAAAAGAACAATTATGCTTCCATATGGAAACTACCCAGGGCTCTCACTCGAAAACGAGTACAACCGACATTGAATTAATGAGCTTACCAGGTATAGTCGGGTAATAGAAGAAAGATCAGTATATCAGGATTAATTTCCTTTTTCTCTTGAGATTATATTAATAAGTCTCTCGTAAAATATTGGAATTTATAGTAAAAATACCATCATATATTTATATATAGAATATGTTATGCATATATAGAAAGAATAAAGGAAATATTAGGATTAATTTACGGTAAAATAGCGAAAAATAGACAAAACGAAAAAGGGATGACACTAAAATTGAGCTGCAATGAAGCTTCTCCTGCAGGAAAGCGAAGCTGATCGACTCTCCTCGCAATGATAAATGCCTTGCGCGAGGTCTGAGCAGCGATCTAGCTGACTTGCGTACGGACGAAATATACGAGTAACCGAGTCGGCCGAGTCGCTCTCAAGAAAAGTACTCTCTCACTCTCTCTCGTTTCGACGCATAAAAATACTTGTTTTACCAGCAAGTTATATGTATGGAATATGTTACACATGTATAGAAAGGATAAAATGAAATGTTAAGTTTGTTTTACAGCTAAATACCAAAAGTAAGACGAAACGAGAAAGAGAGAAAACTGTAACACGTTTCAATAAAGCTTCCTCTGCAGGAAAGCGAGGCTGGCCGACTCTCCGCGCCACGATAAACGCCTTATCGCGAGGAGCTGAACGGCGATCTAGCCGACTCGCGTACGAACCAAATGTACGAGTAATCAAGTCGGGCGAGTCGCTCTAAAGTAAAAAACCTTCTCTCTCTCTCTCGCTCTCGTTTCTATAACACGAGAATAATTGTCTCACTAACAAGTTATTTAAGAAAAAGGGTTTAACTATAAGGAGAGTTATTACTAATTAAACGAATAACCAATAATGAATATAATAAGTCATAATTCAACAAAAACATTTATACTAATAAGAGATTAACGCAAAAATCAGCTTGCTTACGACGAGTTAACTACAGGATCTGTAACAATATTACTACTAGTGGTTTGATGTGAAAGATTTAATTAAGTTTCGTACAAACGCTGAAATTCTGAGCCATTACCATTGTTTGGACTTTGTGATCATGAAGAAGGTATACAGTCGGTCTCTCCTGTGCCGGACATTGTTGATCGACCCTTGGTACGGAAATCTCACTCGATCCTTTATTATTTGTGTGTGTTTGGACTGTGGGATCATAAGGTGGCAGCACCTCATGGACTAATTGGTCAATTTGACCTCGGAATCTTTTATAATCATTAGTGAGATGGTCAGTAAATCCACGTAGTGAATTGACCATCCAATCATCTATTAGCTGGACACCTTTATGTCTTTCTGATCATACGCTCGCGCATACACCACGTGCTCGACCAATCATCAATCAACATGTGGCAGATAAACGTTGCAGTGATTTCCGCCGACAACGTGATCACGACGACGCTATCTCTGCATCCATCTTAAATCACTCTAGATTGGACATTCATACCGAGCACTCGTGTTCTCGATCCGCATCGCAAAGTGCAGTATTCAGTAAACCAAATCACCGTAAATTCAGTGTAGGATTAATTGTATGCATTGAGTGTATTGGACGATTTACATGTTTTGCTCTCAAAAAAAACAGACAATTACAAGAGACATTAAAATCATTAATTCGAGTGATCAAGCAATTAATTGCGTTCAATTAATTGCAGTGTGTAATTCACCACGTGGCGTAAGCCATTGTGAGTCCAAGGTTCAGTATAGTGCTGTATTCTGCGTTGCTCATTCAAGTTATTGTTTTGTTCAAATCATTGTTAATAATTGACAAATCTTATACACTCTCGGTTAACGTAGTTAACATAAGTCATGATTGATTCAACCATATAAAGGGTGGTTAAATTTTAAGGGCCGATGTTGATTTTGAATAAAACACAAATTATTTAGGAAATTATTGTCAATTCTTTTTATTATGATAATATGGTATGGTTCAATTATATATGGAACAAAATATCGGCCAAATGGCCGCCGCGACCTCGGCGGCACACCTCCATCCGATGGTCCAAATTTTCGATGACGCTTAGGCATAATTGAGGTTCTATGCCGTTAATGTGCCGAATTATCTCATCCTTTAGCTCTTGAATTGTTGCTGGCTTATCGACGTACACCTTTTCTTTCAAATAACCCCAAAGAAAGAAGTCCAACGGTGTCAAATCACATGATCTTGGCGGCCAATTGACATCGCCACCACGTGAGATAACACGGCCATTGAATTTGTCGCGCAAAAGAGCCATTGTTTCGTTAGCTGTGTGGCAAGTGGCACCGTCCTGTTGAAACCACATATCGCCCACATCCATATCTTCCAATTCGGGCCATAAAAAGTTCGTTATCATCTCACGATAGCGAACACCATTCACAGTAACTGCCTGACCGGCCTCATTTTGGAAAAAATACGGCCCGATGATGCCGCCAGCCCATAAACCGCACCAAACAGTCACTCTTTGTGGGTGCATTGGTTTTTCGACAATCACTCTTGGATTATGATTCGCCCAAATGCGGCAATTCTGCTTATTGACGAATCCACTGAGGTGAAAATGTGCCTCATCACTGAAGATGATTTTCTTAGAAAATTGATCATCCACTGTTGCCATTTCTTGCCACCATTCTGACCATTGACGACGTTTGGAATGGTCAAGAGGCTTTAGTTCATGAGTCAATTGCACCTTATAAGCGTGTAAATGCAAGTCTTTATGCATAATGTTCATCAACGACGAGCGTGAGAGGTGCAATTGTTGGGCACGACGACGAGTTGAGGTGGACGGCTCTTCAGCCATACTATCGCGAACAGCAGCAATATTTTCTGCAGTACGAGCTGTACGAGCATGCACTGGTGTTTTAATATCTCCTACAGACCCGGTTTGCTAAAATTTTTGCACGATTTTTCCGATTGTACGCACATTTGGACGATTCAATTGACCGAAAAAATCACGAAGTGCACGATATACATTTTGATTTGAACGCCACTTTTTATAATAAGCCTGAATAACTACAACGCGTTGCTCGATTGTGTATCTTTCCATGGTTCAAATTGAGTTAGTCTGAACATGAGAAATGTCAAATGAAATGCAGAAAAAAACTTGACGTTTAGGTGTGGTTCACATTCAACATCGGCCCTTAAAATTTAACCACCCTTTATTATAAGATACACTTGTAATATCTCAACTATTGCGTAACCATCACCACGTGGCTAAAATATTCATATACACCGTGATTACTATTCATTTGATGCTACAAATTAAATTCAGTTTAATTTATATTCTTCAATTCAGATGCGAGAATCAGTTGCACTCAATTCACTATTCAGTGTCACATTCAACTAAGTCATTCGACATCACATTGTTAATTCAACTTTAATATTCGTTATATTGTTATTCATTCAACTCGATTCATTGCAAACTGTTTTCTTTCACGTTAATTCTGTGTAATATCATTACAATTTCGCACACACGTCTTGTACAGGGCCGCCTCATACATGTTATAATATACTTGACATATGCTACATTGAGAATTCAATATTCAACTGATTTATATTAAGACCATTTATATCCAATACCGGCAATAGTTTATTTGTTTTCAATAAGATCGAAACAACCATAGACACATCTACATAGAAGCGAGCATAAGAATATTACCTAGACTAAGAAACTCAATCGAGAGTAGGTCAAGAAGCGGGGTGGTAAAAATCGCCTCATTTTCAGGGGAAAAACGCTTCGAGCGCTTTCCCTCACCTAATCGCGTGGTCCTCTATGTGTCACATCGCGCGACAAATCAGAGCGCGCCATACCGATGCACTCGCATAGATCTATGGCTCTGCATGTCTGGAAGCTACTCTGCGGGGTAAGGGGAATGAATACGTGTATGGTTGAGATAGACCACGGGGAAATTCTTATAATCAGGATAGATTTTTATCCCTTCTTTTCTTTTTACGCGATTGACAACAAGATTTTTCGACGCTCAGGAGCCCTATAAAAGGCCGCGAAAATCAGCCGGAGACACAGTTTCACGGGGAGTAAAGGACTAATCACTCGCCAGGCAGTCAATCAGTCACCGGCAGTGAGTTAATAGTCCGGAGGAGTTAGACTTACTTTTCACGGGGAGTCAAGTTAGACAGTCTCATGGGGACCAAGTAGTACACTTCAATAGATTTTCACCGCGGCTTAATTTCACAAAGTATGGTTTCAAGTAGTACAGAGTTCGAGTACGGTACTTATAATTATTATCGCGTGCGAAATCGGGAATATTGAACGTGCAACATTTGACTACTCATGTAGTTTTATTTTAATAAATAATTATTAATACGCACCAACGCATACGTTCGATTTTGAGTTTGTTCGACTACACCAGTCTACGTCCAACCAACGTTCAACAGCAAAAATCACACCAACAAACAACCGTAAGTACAATTTTCTTTTACCAATTAAAGTGAAATCTTGTTCCGCGTGAAATTGTCATTGAAGTCCCACCCCAAAATTCGTGAAGTGATTATCCCCAACCAAGAACAAAACGCACTCCAGCCCTATCCCGAGTAATTTTCCGCGAGGTTAGACTCAAAAACGGGCTTCCGTCTTCGGTATTTTCTCGTCGGGTGTGATAAAGGGAGGATTTATTCTCCTTGACCAGAGCACAGAAAATATACACCGAAACGCGCATCTATGTTAAATTCGTGGGTTTCGTAAGATAGGCCGCGATTTTGACGTAACACCACCCTGACAATGATCGAGTTGTTCGTGTAGGAGCAACCACAGCAGCGAATCTTACAATTACCTAGTGATTTTTGAAACCGGCATTCTTTTATACATATTTGTTTACTACACCTTACCTTTTTTTTCTATTTGCATTTACTGTAATGATATAACGAAAACAAGTAACCAAAAAGATGGTCGAGCACGATCACTTTACAGAAGTTAAACCCGTCAAAATGTTAATCTATGATGGCGTAAACGTAAGACACCTGATCTTTTCATGGCCGGTCCTGCGTACGAACGAACCGAAGCCATTAAAGGTCCGTCGCGAGAATACAGTTTAAGCGAGAATTTTCAGATTGATTAATCAATACGCGGTCATTCATGTTTCTTTAGAGTGGTAAATCTATACGACAATGTTTCAATCAGATGTTAAGTTGGAATATTTTTGACAGATCTCAACCCGGGTTTAGTCAGCGCCGCCTGGATTTCTGTGATATCAATCTCAGAAAGATCTCTAACAATCGAATCATTAATTTTTTAGTCAACTCGGATTGCCTCACTCATTCATTAAGAATTAATGAGGCAACCAGACCTGACGATTTTTAACTCCTAAAGAAATCGTGAAAAAGATACTGCCGCAGCGGTGGCGTAATTGGTAACGTACCAGGCTAGAATTCTGGAGTTCCCGGTTCAAACCCGGGCTGTGGCAGTATTTTTTTCATGATTTCTTTAGAATTTAAAGATCGTCATTTGACTCTTGAAGAGAAATAATAATGTATATGTAATATGTGAATAAGACAGCTTCGAGTGTCAGTCAATGGCGATAAGAGAGACAAAAGAATTTAATCTCAGTGCTGAGAAGGGATCTCATGACTGTCGTGAATGTCGTCTTATTTTACCTTGTGGTGACTAACCACTGGCTGCCCAAAGTGTTTGCTACTGGTAATTCTTGTTTTTAATGAGTGTCTACTGGGAGACAATTAGTAATTCGTAGTTCAAGAAATTGTTGAGACCTGGCTGATCTACGCTCTGACCCTCGTATTTATACAATAGAACTAGCTGATCTCAGCATTAAATAATCGACTTTGCTAGTACTATATCAAAATCGTGGCTTATTTTACAAAACCCACGAATTTAACATAGATACACGTTTCGGTGTATATTTTCCGTGCTCTGATCAAGAAGAATAAATCCTCCTTTTATCACACCCGACGAGAAAATACCGAAGACACAAGCCCGTTTTTGAGTCTAACCTCGCGGAAAATTACTCGGGATAGGGCTGGAGTGCGTTTTGTTCTTTGTTGGGGGCAATCATTTCACGAATAATGGGGTGGACTTAAATGACAGTTTCGCGTGGAACAAGATTTCACTTTATTTGGTAAGAGAAAATTGTACTTATGGTTCTTTGTTGCTGTGGTTATTGCTGTTGAACGTTAGTTGGACGTTAGTTGGACGTAGACTGGCAGAGTCGAACAAACTCAAGATTTTACATGTACGTTGGTGCATAAATAATTGTTTATTGAAATAAAACTACATGAGTTTACTAGTCGTGTGTTGCACATTCGATATTCCCGACTTCGCACGCATTAATAATAATAAGTACTGTCGATCTCTGTATTCTGTACTCTTTATCCCGTACTCTGTACTCTTTGTCCCGTACTCTGTACTCTTTATCCCGTACTCTGTACTCTTTGTCCCGTACTCTGTACTCTTTATCCCGTACTCTGTACTCCTCACTCGTACTCTGTACTTCTTACTCCCCGTGTAACTGTGTCTCCGGCCGATTTTTGCGGCCTTTTATAGGGCTCCTGAGCGTCGAGATTCCTGTCGTTGACGAAGGCGCTTGAGCGCGTTAACAGAAAATAAGGGATAAAACCCTATCGTGATTATAAAAATTTCCCTGTGGTCTATCTTAACTATACAAGTATTCATTCCCCTTACCCCGCAAAGTAGCTTCCCGAGATGCAGGGCAGTAGTTCTATGCAAGTGCATCGGTATGTCGTGCTCTGATTTGTCCGCGCAATGTTAGACACAGAGGACCACGCGATTAGGTGAAGGAACGTGCTGGAGTCACTTTTCCCCTTAAAGCGAGGCGGTTTTTACCACCCCGCTTCTTGGCCCATTTTCGATAAAGTTTCTTAGTCAAGGTAATATCTTTATGCTCGCTTCTATGTGGATGTATCTACGGTAGTGTCTACAGATTTCAGCGTTTGTACGGAGATAAATTAAATGATTCGCATCAAACTACTAGTAATAATTTTGTTACAAGTTTTGTAGTTAACATGCGTTATCATACGCAAGCTAATTTTTGCGTTAATCTCTTTGTTTGAGAATCCGTCCGATGTAATTGACCGATCTGTGAAGATATTAAAAATAATGAAACTTCACTCGAGACAAAGTGGAAATAAACCAGACACGTAAATGTTATTTTGAAGAAGCGGTTTATTCTACCTTCCTAATGTGGTATACAAAATATATTTTGTACATAATTTGGAAAATATAAAAGTGAAAATAAATACAAACATAGATTTAGTTTAGAAAGAATACAAAATGATATAAAAATAAAAGCACCAAAACTCAGGAATTAACAAATTTCATAAATAAATAAAATGAATTGAATTTGCACTGAGAAGGCAGCGCACAATTGTATTAATTGCACGCTATGTATGCTTGAGCGTGAGCATGACGTAGCCAGTGCTGCGGAGCATGCCACGGAGTGAAAACTACGACTGTGTGAGACAATCTGACTTATTTCCAGTAAATTCTCTATAAAGTTATATGAGAAAATACAGGAAATAAGTAAGAGCACTTGCAGTTGTACTACTTGAGTGCTGAAATGTTATATGAGACAGCGTGACACATTCAGCGCTGCTGAGCATGACAAGTACAATAATGAGGATGTACAATTGAGCAGAGAGTATTCACAGTATTTTCTCAGCAGATTTTCTGGGGGAAACTACAGTGAATATAAAGCATCGTTATCGTTACGTCCTTTTTCTTGAATAACCTGCTAGTAAGACAATTATTTTCGTGTCACAGAAACGAGAGAGAGAGAGAGAGAGAGAGAGAGAGAGAGAGAGAGAGAGAGAGAGAGAGAGAGAGAGTACGTTGTCTGAGAGCGACTCACCCGATTTGGTTACTCGTATATTTCGTCCGTACGCAAGTCAGCTAGATCGCTGTTTACACCTTGCACGAAGGCGTTTATCGATGCGTGGAGAGTCGGCCAGCCTCGCTTTCCTGCAGGAGAAGCTTTATGGAAACTCAATACAGTCTCATTTCTTTCTAGTTTCGTCTATTTTTCGCTATTTTACTGTAAAAAAATCCTACTATTTCCTTTATCCTTTCTATATATTCATAACATATTCTATATATATATTGTAACGTGACAAGATATTCGTACGCTGCGTCCTCCTTGCACGACGGCTGCCAGCACGATCTCACAGGGCTTTAGAATACGATCGCCGAACTCTACTTAATTTTTTTTGTACTTCTATTTTTTTTTGTATGACCGGGTGGACTGAGAGAAAGGAAGAGAATGAGCGCACCGCACACATCAATTGCCGGCTTCGGGATTCAATAACTCCCTCGAAGAAACGAGGAGATAGACATTTTACACCACTCTCTGTCGGGATATACAGCCGTCCCGCTCGACGTTCATCTACAATCGATATGCTGCTATCTATTGTAACGTAAATTTGTGCCTCAACGCACCACGTTACCTATAGCTGGCCCAAGCCATTTTTCCTACTTTTAATTTATTCTTTCGAGATGGGCACCAGGCGCTTACGCGCCGGAAGGAAAAATAACGAGACGTTCGGCCAGACTCAACCCAGGCTAGCTACAACTGTTCGAGGCAGAGTGGGTGGTTCGGACGGTCAAGCCAAGAATTATTCTCGAATAAAAGGCAAATACTTACTAACCTCTTTATTTCTGGCGAACAAATATTAATTTTCAATAAACATCGATTTAGAATTCAAATAAAATGTCCCGTAAAATTAGTGCCTCTTTTTAACAATTTTCTAAATCTAGTTAGGTATCTTAGTTTTAATCTTTAATTCAGCGGTACCAGTTATCCCATTCTCTCTCACTCTCTCTCTCTCTCTCATACACTGTAGATGTTGTATAGCTTATAACGATCGTTACGAATTTCGAACGAAGAGCACCGACAAAGTCAAATATTCGGTTGTCTCAACGCACAGTTCGCGATACGGCCTATCCCGAGCTAATCCGACATACATCCAAAAAACCATAACAACGGGACGTCGGGAGGTCACGTACGCGAGCTTCGACTAGTTCGAATCTCCTAGCCCGAAAATCGCAGGCAAGCAACGGCTAATAAGTCGCGAACGAGGAATGATTAATAAACCCCCAAATTATATAAAAAGAAAATGAGAATGCCCCAATTAAATGACCGACGTCCGAAATAACGATAATAAGACTAATAAACAATACTAACAATAATAACCGAACTATTAAAAGCAACGAACAGCTTAACAAAGTGAGATACGCTATCGGCCGTACAAGTTCCTCAAGACCAAGTACAACAGACGGGACGGCGGCCGAACTGGCACTACTTCCGAATGCAAAACGAAAAATATTAAAGTACTGTTCGATAGAATAAGAAAAGAACAAATAAAGTATGCTAAATTACGTTACGTCAGTTTAATTAAAACCAAGGCGACGCCAAGCAGTCCAAGGCAATAAGATGAATCAAAAAGAAATTAACTAACAACAGTCCCACCTCCTTCTATTTTCAAAACATGGAAAACCGAAAATCTTAGTAGTACTGACACCAAACAGACGGCGTCTCCCAATAGCGATACGCCCGAACCCAGAAACCCTTTAATACCCCTAGAAAGGATGGACACAGAAGAAGATTCCAACAGCATCCAGCTCGTAAGTATGATTTTCGGCACTGTCACTAGAAGCAGAACCAAGTTACCCATATTTTTGCACCTAAGAAGACTAGCCACTAGCTCTACCGCTGTGTTGTTGGAAGACCTACTTGTTGGAAGGCGACTCTGCATCATGCCACTGTTACGTCAAATCCGCGCGGTGTTTTTACAAAAACCGACAAATTTAAGACGTGTGAGGCGTTTCGGCGTGAGTTTTCCGTACTCTGGTCAAGGAGAATAAATTCTCCCTTTACCACACCTGACGAGAAACACCGAAGACGCAAGCCCCCTTTTGAGTCTAACCTTTCGGAAAATTACTCGGGACAGGGCTGAGAATGCTCGTTGATTATTCGCGTTAACCTGTCACTCGTCTCGATAAACTAAATTGATAAATTACCCCGCGGAGGAAGGGATTTTAGGTGGGAAGGGAAGTGGTAGGTTACTTTCACTTGGGGAAAAATTTACGGAAATGTCAGATAAAATAAATTTAAAAAATTGGGTTGGTACTTACGTTTGGTTTTCCTGGTGAAGTTGTTTCGCCGGTAACCGATGCGTGGAAGGGAAAATTAATGGCAATCGTTTGTAAA
The DNA here is from genome assembly GCA_963942595.1 of Cylloceria caligata. Taxonomy (NCBI): domain Eukaryota; kingdom Metazoa; phylum Arthropoda; class Insecta; order Hymenoptera; family Ichneumonidae; genus Cylloceria; species Cylloceria caligata. The sequence goes on from OZ012711.1 coordinate 4,010,507, forward strand.
AGAAATCGTTATACTCGATGAATCGTGAAGCTGTTAGATTTTATTCAAATAACCGAATAATTGATACACGCACGTTCGCTATTACCGTGCGCGAGCGATCGTTATTTCTCGATACAATATACTTAACGCGATACTTGTTGTTCGATAAAACAGTAAAACGAAATAAACAGTGTGGACTTGTACAAAAACGGCGGAAAACAATTAAATTCAATTTCTTCTAAGCTTTAGATAAATTCCGTATGATTAAAACTGAGAAAAAGTGCATTCGAACCGAACTTAGACCGTTCGACCGTTTTTATTTTCAGTACTCACTCTGGACTTTGGCTGACTCTACAGGGTGGGGTTCCTCCGCGGTAATTATCGCCAACGGGCTGTCTACTGACTGCTCGGCGACTGACTGTACTATGAACTACAAAATTGAAATGTCGATTTGATACTCCCCGTTTCAGGCATTTTCCTGTCCTTATATAGGTCCTGGAGGGCTTAATTTTCTATGCGGGGGATTCTTGGAATTACAATAGAGCTCGGACTTTGGACTTTATCGACGATCCATTTTTTTCCTTCTAGCTGTGACGTCGTCGTCGTTCGATTATTTTCTTGAGTTGCATGCGAGGCGATACCACATGTCGCGAAGTGGTTGAAGGATTATTCCTTGCTTCGGTGGCACGCGTAAAGATAGAGAGAGAGAAAACGAAAGAAAGAGAGAGAGAGAGAGAGAGAAAAGCGCCTCGGTCAGGCAGCTAGGTGTCGAGGGTTTCGGGCCACGTTGTGCTGTAGATCCGAGTCGTTTCCGCTGTCCCTTTTATGACTAATACCGAATATAGTTCTTTGATAATGTTAAACTTATTTTAATTCTTAATAATGTGTAACGTAAATGGGCATATATAACTACTATAGTAACAAACTGTCTATGGTTTTCATATCCTCTCATGATCCTAATTGTTTAGTTAAAACAATATATTGGCTTTTCAATTTTCTATAATGTTAAATTTTCATATTTGCAATTATTTCTTGTATCCTTTTAAGTAAGCATTTCTCTTCTGAGTTCCTATCATAATTTTAGCTCAAAATTGTTCATTAGTATAAATGATTTTATATCAAAAGGCTGCTTACATTCACACTGGGTCACAAAGTATGTGTTCTATAAATATGTATTGTTGCGAGGGAACACTCCTCGTCTTATGGTGTTAACACAGAGAGAGACGGGAAAGACGGCATCGTCTCGGGTGCGACCCGAGCTTTGAGTCATCTTTACCATCTACAATATGAATCGTTTTTTCTTATTCTATCCTATTTTAACGCTGATTATCTGTATGATATTATTGTTTAGCTCTTATATCGAACTTCCGTTTAAATGGTTTGTTCCTTTTAAATTATTGATTTACTTATTAAATATATATATATATATATACCATAGTTTCAATATTTACTTCATAAGGAGTCCAAATCTTTGCTACGATTGTGTTTAAATTTATATTTAAACGTTTAGAGATTCTGAAGAAATGCCTTTTGGGCTTTTGGTGTTCTGTAATCAAAAACAAATTCCAATTTCCTATCAATACCATTCATAAGACATAGGTCTTCATGTAATATTTTTGTTCATTGCATTATTCGTCATCGGATATAAGAACTTCCGAAGCAACGAAAACGCTGCTACGTCAGTTAGTCTATCTTCGTGTAATATTCCTGTTTATTGCATCATTCGTTGTAGCATCTAGGGACTCTCAAAGCAACGAAAACGTTGCCACGGTAGTTAGTCTATCTTTGTGTAATATTTTTGTTTATTGCATCATTCGTCATAGCATCTAGGGACTTCTAAAGCAACGAAAAGGTTGCCCTGGCAGTTAGTCTATCTTCGTGAGCCAGATATGGTATATGACGGGGGAAGGAAGCGACCACCCGACAGTCACCAATAGAACACGCGGACATGAATCAATTAAAGATTTCGATGACACGCGCCGCCAATGATATTCACCGGCCGTAGAGGGAAAACTCTTGATACGAGATTCAAGTCCCTCTACGCTGGCCGTTTAGAGTGGGGCGGTGGCCTACCAACTCTTGGTTTTTCGTTGTCAAGTACAGTGATGAACCTGGCCGTCCATTCCTGGCGCGCACCATGTGTCCCCACTGCCTTGCCTCGGCGTACCTGAAGGCCTCACCCCTCCCGCCGTCATTATACCTGTATAATCTCTGGTAGCTATAGGACTCGACAACGATGCAGGTTTATGATCTTCTTTAAAAGAAAGATAGATATTGGAGCATGGTTACGTCAGGACGTAACACCACCTACCGCAAGCCCACACCGACGATATTCATTGTCCTATCAAGAAATCGGGTGACTATTCAGAAACGTTATAGTGGGACACTGGTACCACTTTCGTTACACAAATGGTAAATAGGAAACAAAATTAATTTATAAGCAGAGGAATGAAACAAGAAAAAATTCTCCCAACAACAAATACTGACGTAAGTGAATCCACTTTGAGCTAAAACTATTTGAATTCGTAATATACAGCATTATTTCATTTATGTCTTTTTGTACTTTTAAAAAAAAGTTGCATTTTTGCTCAGAATTAGAACGAAAATGAAAAAAAGAAGAGAAAAAAATATATAATAAAATAAAGTAACATAAAGTATATAAAAAAAAGAGGAGCAAAGAAGACAAACGAAAAAAAAAAATAATAATCGTTAATCACACCATGATATCGCATATTAGTAATGCATATTATGTTTTACAGAAATAAGAATCTACAATTCATTCATTCCGAGGGACACCGTACCGCACTGGATATTTCAACCACGCGTCTTCTAGACCAACGTGTCTTTAGAGTAAAGGGAAGCACTCATTCTTGTACCAGACAATGATAAATCCTTATACCAAATTATGAGGAGCCAACCATCGCCAAGCATAACATGTTACCCAAATACGTATGCAAGAAGTGACAAGGAACTACGGAACCTCAACGAATCGTAATTCGGTTAGATATTGCGAAAAGGAATTTTGCAGTATCCGTCACTCCGAAATGGAGATCAGTTAGCTCAACAATCTTGAACCTTTGGATGATTCAAATATGCCTCCAGCCGTTCGAAGAATTCATAATCGGACAAACACTGCGCCAATGGACGAACAACACTTTCATACTCCTGCGACACCAGAAGGAAACAATCATGTTATTTTGCACCTACCACGGACCCTATGAAACATACCACACACACCCCAACCACTGAGCCCATCAAGCCTTTGGAGAACTCCGAAGACTACAATAATCCAAGGAAACTCAATAACTTCAGAAACTTTAAAAATCAACGTTCAGGAGTCGCCAGTTCATTACCAAGTCCGTATGATACAAAAAAATTCATACCTACATATGCTTAAATACGTCAGTAGTAATTAGTCAAATGAAGCTAACCACACCGATGTGTGATATAAAAGAAACGGAAAAAGAATATTGTAACCATGTAATGAAACAGTAATAACATTTAGGTTATGAAAAAAAAAAGACAGAACAAAGCACTCTAACCACACAAATATATTTTCATAAAAATTACGAATTATAAAAAGAAACAGAATTTAAGAACACATACATTGTAACCAGGAAGTCACGTTCGATATTCACCGTTATTTAATTATAAGTAACACTTAAGAAAAATTCGCTTCGCTTATTATACTGTTACAATGATAAGAGCGAAAAATTTCGAAGAAAAGAAAATACAAAAGTAAAATCAAGAAACGAATAAATAAATAAGCAAGCGAAGAAAATATTAGAAAGAGAAATAGAGAGTAATAAATATAATTACCCATACATAAAGGGACATGGTATATAAATACAATCACGTTACACCTATTGTCGCAAAATATGAAACAACAAAATAATTAAGTTAAGGGTCAGGAACATTTAATATTCCTACAGAGCCTAGTACGGACAGGCAGGAATAGCAATATGGCCAAACAGTTGCCAATCAAGTATCTTTTCTCTATTAAATGTAACATTTTTTTTGTTTGTCCAAATTCGTTATGGAACGAACAAAACTAGTATTACATATATATTCCAAGACCATGCAAGAGATAAGTCGTTAAAAGAAAAGAATAGTACCACAAACATAATTGTAAAATTGTTAACTTCACCATCGGATTCGATTATTAGGCTTCCCCTAATAATTATTTTGAGGAGGGCGGTGTGAGGTCCTGACGTAACGTCGCATTTATATTTTGATTTCAATTACGTTAAAGTTCTTCTCATTTAGTTTCGCTACAGTAAAAGTAACTTTTAACATTTTCCTTTTATTTTCAAATTTTTTAAGGGAAAAGGAGAGCGATTTTAACGACAGAGAGCGGAACAAGGTGAAGGTGCGGCTGTACCGACCATCCCCCGCAAAAATTAATCTTGTAAAGATGGCATTTTTTCAGCGCCCCCGGTCAAACGGCAAATTTTCAAAGCATGGGATCTACTGCATAAACCCGGTTATCGACTGCCATTTATGGATCTATGATTCAGCGGAGCCTTACCCTCAATGCTCGACCAGGGGTTGGACTAATCGCCACCGGGGCCTTGTTGGTCATAAGGGAGCGGTTGGAGTGAACGCTATCTACGTGACCAAGTTGCCGCACCCTTTCTTCTCGCTTTTGAAATCTTCTGTCTCTCTCTCTCTCTCCCTCCTTACAAAGATGATGACATCAGGAACAATTATTATTTGAGCGAAACAATTAACAAAAGTAGGGGAACTATTGATTTAAATAAAATATTTATGACCATTAAAATGTTCACACGGTTACTTTATGTAAATTATTTGCAGCAAAGAGAACAATTATGCTTCCATATAGAAACTACCCAGGGCTGTCACTCGAAAACGAGTACAACATACATGGAATTAATGATCTTCCCAGTTGTAACCGGGTAATAGAAGAACGATCAGCATATCAGGATTAATTTCCTTTTTCTTCTGAGATTATATTATAATAATAAGTCTCTCGTAAAATATTGGAATCTATAGTGAAAATACTATCATATATATATTGTAACGTAAATTTGTCCCTCAACGCTCCATGTTACCTATAGCGGGTCCGAGCTATTTTTCCTCCCTTTTATTTTTACTCTTTCGAGCTAGGCGCCAGGCGCTTACGCGCCGGAAGGAAAAATAACGAGGCGGTTGACCAGACTCAGCCCAGGCTAGCTACAGCTGTTCAGGGCAGAGTGGGTGGTTCGGACTGTCAGGGTGGTTACAAGTCCATAAAATCCATAAGTAAAATCAGTCAATAAAAAAAAATTTTTTTTAATAATAAAATGAATTAATATCAGGAGTACAAATTGAAAATGCGGGATTTTTTTCTATTTTTGAACGTTTATTCTGAAAAAATGGTAACAAATGAATTATTCAAAGTATTGTCCATCGCTAGCCACAACTTTTTCCCATCTTTCTGGCAATTTACGGATACCGTCGCGAAAAAATTCGGCCGGCTTGGCTGCTATCCAGTCATCGACCCATTTTTGGGCTTCTTCGTAAGAATGGAAGCGCTGGTCAGCTAGGCCATGTGTCATCGATCGGAAAAGGTGGTAATCGGAAGGAGCAATATCTGGGCTATACGGCGGGTGGGGTAAGACTTCCCATTTCAGCGTTTGTAGGTATGTTTTGACCGGCGCTGCAGCATGTGGCCGAGCGTTGTCATGTTGCAAAATTACTTTGTCGTGTCTTTGCTCGTATTGTGGCCGTTTTTCTTTGAATGCGCGGCTCAAACGCATCAATTGAGTTCGGTATAGTGCTCCTGTGATGGTTTCGTTCGATTTCAATAGCTCATAATACACCACACCCAGCTGGTCCCACCAAATACAGAGCATGAGCTTGGCGCCGTGAATATTTGGTTTGGCCGTCGATGATGATGCATGGCCGGGGTAACCATATGATTTTTTGCGCTTCGGGTTATCGTAATGGATCCACTTTTCATCACCAGTGACAATGCGATGCAAAAAACCCTTCCGTTTTTGCCGTTCGAGCAGCAGTTCGCATGCAAAAAAACGGCGCTCGACGTCTCTCGGCTTCAGCTCATACGGCACCCAATGTCCTTGCTTTTGGATCATTCCGAGGGCTTTTATACGATGGGAAATGGCTTGTTGTGTCACTTCCAATGAATCTGCGAGCTCTTGTTGAGTTTGACACGAGTCTTCATTGAGTATTGCCTCCAATTCAGCATTCTCAAACTTTTTCACTTGGCCCGGCCGCTCTTTGTCCTCAACGTCAAAATCACCACTTCTAAACCGCACAAACCATCTCTCGCACGTTGAAACCGATGGAACATGACTCGGATAAGTCTCGGAGACCAATCGATGTGCTTCAGCAGCACTTTTCTTCAAATTAAAGAAGTAAATTAAAACTTCCCGCAAATGCTGTTTTGTTGGCACGAAACTCGACATATTGAGAGCTCAAAAAAACTATGAATTTGACACTGCGACAAATTGACACATACTGAAAATTAAAGCTATAAGACGTAGCTTTGACATGAACATAGTCACAGTACTGCCTGATGCGTATAGCGTTAGTAACGCCATCTGTTATCAAACCCGCATTTTCAATTTGTACCCCTGATAAAATTGGTCAATAAAAATACAATCAATAGATAACATCAAACAAAACAATGAATAAAAATTAATAAATAAAGTCAATAAACCAACAAATAAATAATACAGATAACAACTCAAGTACGGGATTCACAAATGCTACTCGGCAGCTCGTTTATTTAGTTGAACGAAAAGGAAAGTGTTTTCTGATCCGGTAATATATAACAATAACAAGCAAAAGAAGTGTAAATGAGAATATCCCGTAAACTTAATTGTGGCGTGTTAACAATTCATATTCTTAATTATTCCGGCAGTACGAGTTATCCCGTCGTTCGCATCGACTCCCCCACTCTCATACATTACTTTCAAACATTTGCAGGACTTGACAACACGCGATTAGACAAAGTCAACCAACAAGTTGTCTCGAAATTCCGCCTGCGTTACGGCCTATACCACACTAATCCCACACACACAAAATATAATCACGGGACGCCGGAAGGTCACGTACGCGCAGCCTCTATTGTACGAATCTTCCAACTCTCAAATCGTATGAAGGCAAAACCAAGAATAAATCAGGAACTAAATACGAGTAACAATGAACAAACACCAATTATATAAAATAGAATAAAGCAACAATAATTGAATAACCGACGTCCAAATAATAATAACAATCCCTATATTATTCAAATAATAGATGTTGAAAGTAACAAACGATTTGTCAATGCAAGATATGCTTTGAACCGTACTAATCCCTCGGGACCAAGTACAAAGGACGGGACGATAGCCGAGCACGCACTGCACAAGCTTACAAATAAAGTAAAATTCAATATAATAAATTACCGAAAATAATGAAATGGAGTCCAATATAATAAAATAAACAAAAGAAAATAATTAAGATAATGTAAGTCAATAAAAGTCGGTTGTTCTAGAAAATCCGCGACGCGGTCTATAACGTTCAAATCCCACACATTCAAACACACAACGGGATAACGTACTAACGTGCGCACGGTTTAACAGTCAACAAATACATAAGAATGACTAAGAAACGAAATGACTCCTTCCCGGCTTTAACCGCCAAACCATCTTGCTGTTACTGTTACGTCCTGACGTAACGTCGCATTTATCTTCTTCATTTCGATTACGTTAAAGTTCTTCTGTTTTAGTTTCGCTACAGTAAAAGTAACCTCTCACATTTTTCTTTTATTCTCGAACTTCTTAAGAGGAGAGGAGAGCGATTTTAACGGCAGAGATCGGAACAGGGTGAAGATGCGGCCCTACCGACCGTCTCCCGGGAAGAATTAATCTTGTAAAGATGGAATTTTTCGGCGCTCCCGGTCAAAAAGCAAACTTTCAAACCATGGGATCTACTGCGTAGACCCGGTTATCGACTGCCATTTATGGATCTATGATTCAGCGCGGCCTTACCCTCAATCCTAGACCAGGGGTTCGGCTAGTCGCCGTCGGGGCGTTGTTGGTCATAAGGGAGCGGTTGGAGGAAACGCTATCACGTGACCAAGCGACCGCACCCTTTCTTCTCGCTCTTGCCTGAAATCTTCTCTCTCTCTCTCTCTTTACAAACATGATGAAATCACGAACAATTATTAACTACGCGAAACAATTAACAAAAGCAGAGGAACTGTTGATTTAAACGAAAGAGTTATGACTATTAAAATGTTCACACGAATACTGTAGACAAAATATCAGTAGCAAAAAGAACAACTATGCTTCTATATGGAAACTACCCATGGCTGTCACTTGAAAACGAGTACAACCTACATCGAATTAATGAGCTTACCAAGTATAGTCGGGTAATAGAAGAAAGATCAGTACATCAGGATTAATTCCCCTTTCCTCTTGGGATTACATTAATATGTCTCTCGTAAAATATTGGAATTTATAGTAAAAATACCATCATAAATATATAAAACATGTTATGCCTATATATTAACATGTCTCTCGTAAAATATTGGAATTTATAGTAAAAACACCATCATAAATGTATAGAACACGTTATGCCTATATAGAAAGGATAAAGGAAATATTAGGATTAATTTATGGTAAAATAGCGAAAAATAGACAGAAAAAACGAGAAAGAGATGAGACTAAAATTAAGTTGCAATGAAGCTTCTGCTGCAGGAAAGCGAGGCTGGTCGACTCTCCGCGCAACGAAAACGCCTTGCGCAAGGTCTGAACAGCGATCTAGCTGACTTGCGTACGAACGAAATGTACGAGTAACCAAGCTAGGCGAGTCATTCTCAAGAGAAGAACTCTCTCGCTCTCTCTCGTTTTCATGTATAAAATTACTTGTTTTACTAGTAAATTATATATATGGAATATGTTATACATATATATATAGGATAAAATGAAGTGTTAAGATTATTTTACAGCTGAACACCCATAAGTAAGACTAAACGAGAAAGAGAGAAAAACTATAACATGTTTCAACAAATTTTCCTCTGCAGAAAAGCGAGGCTGGGCGACTCTCTGCGCCACGACGAACGCCTTATCGCTAGGGCTGAACGGCGATCTAGCCGACTTGCGTACGAAGGAAATGTACGAGTAACCAAGTTAGGCGAGTCGTTCTCAAGTAAAATCCCTCTATCTCTCTCTCTCGCTCTCGTTCCTATAGTACGAGAATAATCGTCTAACTAGCAAATCATTTAAGAAAACTTATTAACTATAAGAAATCTAACGTCTAACTAACAAATTATTTAAGAAAACTCATTAGCTATAACTAGAGTAATCACTAATTTAACGAATAACCAATGATGTTTGGAATAAGCCATAACTCAACGAAACCATTTATACTAATAAGAGATTAACGCAGAAATCAGGTTGCATACGTCAAAGTTAACTACAGAAGCTGTAACAAAATTATTATTAGTGGTTTCATGTGAAGGATTTATTTAAGTTCCGTAAAAACGCTGAAAAACTAAGCCATTACCATAGACACATCTACAGAGAAGCGAGCATAAGGATATTACCTAAACTAGGAAATTCTATTGAAAGTAGGCCAAGAAGCGGGGTAGTAAAAATCGCCTCATTTTCAGGGGAAAAACGCTTCGAACGCGTTCCCTCACCTAATCGCGTGGTCCTCTGTGTAGCACATCGCGCGGACAAATCAGAGCGCGCCATACCGATGCACTTGCATAGATCTATGGCTCTGCATGTCGAGAAGCTACTCTGCGGAGTAAGGGGAATGAATACGTGTATGGTCGAGATAGACCACGGGGAAATTCTTATAATCAGGATAGGGTTTTATCCCTTCTCTTCTTTTACGCGCTTGACGACAAGAATTTTCGACGCTCAGGAGCCCTATAAAAGGCCGCGAAAATCGGCCGTCGACACAGTTTCACGGGGAGTCAAGTAAGACAGTTTCACGGGGAGTCAACTTCGGACTTTTTTCACGGGGAGTCAAGTAAGACAGTTTCACGGGGGGTTAAGTAGAGGACTAATCACTAGCCTGGCAGTCAATAAGTCGCCGGCAGTGAATTAGAATTTTTCCACGGCAACAAGTAGTACTGTTTGCCGGGAAATAAAGTAGTACAGAACGATAATTTTTCACTACGGCTGAATTTTCACAAAGTATAGTTTCAAGTAGTACAGAGTAAGAGTACAGTACTTATAATTATTAACGCTTGTAAAACTGGGAATATTGAACGTGCAACATTCAACTACTCATGGAGTTTTATTTCAATAAATAATTATTAATACGCACCAACGCCTACGTTCGATTTTTAGTCTGTCTGACTACACTAATCTACGTCCATCTAACGTTCAACAGTAAGAACCACAGCAACAAACAACCGTAAGTATAATTTTCAATTACCAATTAAAGTGAAACCTTGCTCCGCGTGAAATTGTCATTCAAGTCCCTCCCCATTATTCGTGAAGTGATTATCCCCAACCAAGAACAAAACGCACTCCAGCCCTATCCCGAGTAATTTTCCGCGAGGTTAGACTCAAAAACGGGCTTGCGTCTTCGGTATTTTCTCGTCGGGTGTGGTAAAAGGAGAATTTATTCTCCTTGACCAGAGCACGGAAAAGATACACCGAAACGTGAAATCTATGTTAAATTCGTGGGTTCGTAAGATAGGCCGCCGTAACAAATTCTGGGGGCTCGTCCGGGATCTTAGAGTGTTAGTTTTGTTCAAACTAATATTGTGTAAAAGAATCAACTGAAGAGAAAATATTTTTACTTTGCCCTTTTTTTACCGTGGTTTTGTAAGCCGATTTAATCTTCGAAAATCGATTTTTAAATTTTTATTGAGTTTTAGTGATTCAATCCATTTCACGAAAAATAATCCTTCTTTATTATTGAGTTTTTAGAAAACGATTCAATTTATAAAATCCACCCTTTCCCTTTTTACCGCATTTTCGAGAATTGATTTATTTCAAAGAAATTGATTTTTTACTTTTTATTGAATTTTAACGATTCAAAGCATTCCATGAAAACTTATCACTATTTATTACTGAGTTTTTAGAAAACGATTTAATTTATAAAATCCACCCTTTCCCTTTTTACCGCATTTTCGAGAATTGATTTATTTTAAAGAAATTGATTTTTCACTTTTCATTGCATTTTAACGATTCAACGCATTTCATGAAAATTTATCATCATTTATTACAGAGGTTTTAGAAAACGATTTAATTTATAAAATCCACCCTTTCCCTTTTTACCGCATTTTCGAGAATTGATTTATTTTAAAGAAATTGATTTTTCACTTTTTATTGAATTTTAATGATTCAATGCATTTCAAGAAAATTATCATCATTTATTACTGAGGTTTAAGAAAACGATTTAATTTATAAAATCCACCTTTTCCCTTTTTACCGCATTTTCGAGAATTGATTTATTTAAAAAAAATTGATTTTTCACTTTTTATTGAATTTTAACGATTCAATGCATTTCATGAAAATTATCATCACTTATTACTGAGTTTTTGGAAAACGATTTAATTTATAAAATCCACCCTTTCCTTTTTTACCGCATTTTCGAGAATTGATTTATTTTAAAGAAATTGATTTTTCACTTTTTATTGAATTTTAATGATTCAATGCATTTCAAGAAAATTATCATCATTTATTACTGAGTTTTTGGAAAACGATTTAATTTATAAAATCCACCCTTTCCCTTTTTACCGCATTTTCGAGAATTGATTTATTTTAAAGAAATTGATTTTTCACTTTTTATTGAATTTTAACGATTCAATGCATTTCAGGAAAATTATCATCACTTATTACTGAGGTTTAAGAAAACGATTTAATTTATGAAATCCACCCTTTCCCTTTTTACCGCATTTTTGAGAATTGATTAATTTTAAGGAAATCGATTTTTTACTTTTTATTGAATTTTAACGATTCAATGCATTTCATGAAAATTTATCATCATTTGTTGCTGAGTTTTTAGAAAACGATTTAATTTATAAAATCCACCCTTTCCCTTTTTACCGCATTTTCGAGAATTGATTTATTTTAAATGAATTGATTTTTCACTTTTTATTGAATTTTAACGATTCAACGCATTTCATGAAAATTTATCATCATTTATTACAGAGGTTTTAGAAAACGATTTAATTTATAAAATCCACCTTTTCCCTTTTTACCGCATTTTCGAGAATTGATTTATTTTAAAGAAATTGATTTTTTACTTTTTATTGAATTTTAACGATTCAAAGCATTCCATGAAAATTTATCACCATTTGTTACTGAGTTTTTAGAAAACGATTTAATTTATAAAAACCACCCTTTCCCTTTTTACCGCATTTTCGAGAATTGATTTATTTTAAAGAAATTGATTTTTCACTTTTTATTGAATTTTAACGATTCAATGCATTTCAGGAAAATTATCATCATTTATTACTGAGGTTTAAGAAAACGATTTAATTTATGAAATCCACCCTTTCCCTTTTTACCGCATTTTTGAGAATTGATTTATTTTAAGGAAATCGATTTTTTACTTTTTATTGAATTTTAACGATTTAATGCATTTCATGAAAATTTATCATCATTTGTTACTGAGTTTTTAGAAAACGATTTAATTTATAAAACCCACCCTTTCCCTTTTTACCGCATTTTCGAGAATTGATTTATTTTAAAGAAATTGATTTTTCACTTTTTATTGAATTTTAAAGATTCAACGCATTTCATGAAAATTTATCATCATTTATTACAGAGGTTTTAGAAAACGATTTAATTTATAAAATCCACCTTTTCCCTTTTTACCGCATTTTCGAGAATTGATTTATTTTAAAGAAATTGATTTTTTACTTTTTATTGAATTTTAACGATTCAAAGCATTCCATGAAAATTTATCACTATTTGTTACTGAGTTTTTAGAAAACGATTTAATTTATAAAATCCACCCTTTCCCTTTTTACCGCATTTTCGAGAATTGATTTATTTTAAAGAAATTGATTTTTTACTTTTTATTGAATTTTAACGATTCAATGCATTTCATGAAAATTTATCATCATTTATTACTGAGTTTTTAGAAAACGATTTCATTTATAAAATCCACTCTTTCCCCTTTTATTGCATTTTTAAGAGTTGATTTATTTCACAGTAATAGATTCTTTCTTCTTTTTAGTGAATTTTAACGAGCCAAGCCATCTCATAAAAATTTACCATCTTTTTAGAAGAATACCAGCTATAATTCAAGTTATACGGTAAGCCTTCTTCGTAAGTAAATTGACCTTGTGGAAATCAAATGTGGAAACTAATATTCGATAATGACTGGTGAATAAAAAAAAAGGTAGAGAAGATAAAACTTGTATTGAAAGACATATACGTGGATGTATATATATACATATATATATATATACATATTCATAAGTTGTACTCCATTATATGGGACCATTGGAAAAATTAGTTGTACTTCAAGTGCGTATAAAGGAACTCGAGGTTCTCGCACAAGAACTCATTGCAGAAGTCATGCCAGAAATTTTCTTAAATCAACTTAGTTTAGAACGAATAAAACAGCAAGAAAGAATAACTGCTAAAACATACGTGAGGAGAACTACAAGGAAAATAGCTTCACCAAATATTAATTATAGAGAGTAAGATTATATTCGTTTTAACCAGACAAACATCAGACTTCTTGTGTTGTTTTTATACGATTCGCTCCGTAACATTAACTTTTTGGTACTATCATTTACATAAAATCTGTCAATCTACCAAGCGTTAAAACAGTTGGCATACAATTCAGAAAATATTAATAGAATTACAAAACAGTTCTGCTATTCACTCCTACGTTGCTCATCTTAACAACCCCCTCGAGCGATCACTAGAATCGTTCACCTCCATCCACCGCTCATAACATTGCACCTCCGCCTGCACGTGCTGCTCTTTCTGCCACAGACCTTTAACAAATCCACCGTCTCGCTTACACCAGCAGACATCGTCCTGAAAACCCTACCTCACCCATTAAATTCTCCGGCTCGGTTACACCAGCGGTCAGCATTCTGTAAATCCTACCTTAACTATCCTTTTTTCAACCTAACACCTGGGCAACCAGATTCGCCCGCGCACGTATCACTAACAACACAATCATCACAGAACACATTACACTAGTGAAGAGAAATCCTATGTTTCAGCTCCTCGCGTAAGTGGGGTTAAGGCTGGCAAGGCTCGCTCACAACACACATTACACTAGTGAAGAGAAATCCTATGTTTCAGCTCCTCGCGTAAGTGGGGTTAAGGCTGGCAAGTCTCGCTCACAATACACATTACACTAGTGAAGAGAAATCCTATGTTTCAGCTCCTCGCGTAAGTGGGGTTAAGGCTGGCAAGTCTCGCTCACAATACACATTACACTAGTGAAGAGAAATCCTATGTTTCAGCTCTCCGCGTAAGTGGGGTTAAGGCTGGCAAGGCTCGCTCACAACACACATTACACTAGTGAAGAGAAATCCTATGTTTCAGCCCTCCGCGTAAGTGGGGTTAAGGCTGGCAAGGCTCGCTCACAAAACACATTACACTAGTGAAGAGAAATCCTATGTTTCAGCCCTCCGCGTAAGTAGGGGTTAAGGCTGGCAAAGCTCGCTCACAAAACACATTACACTAGTGAAGAGAAATCCTATGTTTCAGCTCCTCGCGTAAGTGGGGTTGAGGCTGGCAAGGCTCGCTCACAAAACACATTACACTAGTGAAGAGAAATCCTATGTTTCAGCCCTCCGCGTAAGTGGGGTCAAGGCTGGCAAGGCTCGCTCACAAAACACATTACACTAGTGAAGAGAAATCCTATGTTTCAGCCCTCCGCGTAAGTGGGGTTAAGGCTGGCAAAGCTCGCTCACAACACACATAACACTAGTGAAGAGAAATCCTATGTTTCAGCTCCTCGCGTAAGTGGGGTTAAGGCTGGCAAGGCTCGCTCACAAAACACATTACACTAGTGAAGAGAAATCCTATGTTTTAGCTCCTCACGCAAGTGAGTTCGGGGCTGGCAAGGCTCGTTCACAAAACACATTACACTAGTGAGAGAAATCCTATGTTTCAGCTTCTCGCGTAAGTGGGGTTAAGGCTGGCAAGGTTCGCTCACGAAACACATTATACCAACAAGACAGACATAACTACACATACTACTTACTTATTCTAACAATTACCCTACCTCTATTGACCCGAATCATTTATCCATGCCTAAAATCCATAGAGCAGGAAGGAAAATTCAAGCGCAGAAATGAAAACAACGAATCTTAAAGGAACAGTACCAAGTTCCAATAATTGCGTGCAAATCGTGTAACGAGCAGGATTTTAGAGCCTCTAATATTGAAATAGAAAGCGATAATAAAATTATTCCTCTCGAAGGAAAAGAAATAACTGAATATAAGAAAGATTGCGACGACACAATTGTAGTACATAACGACTATTCGAGGCAAGAAAGGAATAGACATTTAAATTCTAGTAAGACGAATCGTCCTTTAACAGTAACAGCGAGTGAATCGTATAGCGAGCAAAATTTTGGAGTCACTAGCATCAAATCTACAAAAGATAACGAAGGTATTTTCCTTAACCAAGAAAAAATAACAGGTTTTCAGGGACCTTTAGGTGAACAAACAAAGAAGTATAAAAATCAGTCAGACAGTGCAAAGGCAGATTGCACGGGCCTCTCTAATGAAGAGATACCATATTTGTTAAGGGAAATTACGTACGAAGCAAGCAGCAGTAAAGTCACACAGGGCGTCCACACAGAAATACCGAGTGAATATAGAATAAAACGCCTTAAGCAAATCCGAGAAATTGAGCGGAAAAATTTTCTAGACGAACTTGTCGCTGATTACGAAGCTCACTCGATAGAAGGGATACGCTATCATCCGATAGTAACACCTTGTAAGTCTCGTATCACTAAGATCGAATCGTTGAATAAACATATAGTTATCCTCTTGAAGGAAAAACCACATTTGATTTCATCTCAGGGAAATTTTGAAACAAAATTAAAGGAATAAAGTTCCCTAATTTTTCCTCGTTACAAGTAACAAAAAGAAAGTTATTCCTATTTCCTCCTCCTGCGCAATTTTAGTCTCATAATATTCTTATGTATTGTTGTATGTTTTTTTGATGCGGTAAAAAAAAAAAGAGAGTAAATATACTATTATACTTATATAAAATACATCATAAATGAGTTCAACTCGATCAAAGGTAAGTCTTGATGATAATGTAATACATGATTATCCTGAAGACCGAAAAAAGAAATCTCGAATACAGAGCCCTCCTAAATCCCGATTTGAAACAGCCGAAGAATCTTCCGACGAAAGTATCAACAGTTCACATCCCAAAACTCCCTCCACAACGAATCCAACGGGAGAAATTATTGCGGATACAGAGAAAAGTAGCGACATTAATCAAGAAAATCCGGAATTAATTAAAGTAGACGAAAATAGTCTTATACACTCCTTGGAATTAACGTCAAGTCATTTAATTCTTACAAAAACGGAAATAAATTGCGAGGAAGCAAGTGATTCTTCAAGTACTGAAGAAATTTTATCAGACAATCTTGATAATTATAGTACAGCAAATAGTCCGTTACAGATTCAAGAAATTTCAAAGAATTCAGAAAGTTTTGAGCAATTCACGAATCGAGTGCAAGAAACACTTGCAGCGAGATCGGAAAACAATTTATTGTCTGTGGTTGGATTTTTGGAAGAACCTGGTCACCAATATTTACCACTTGTAATATATAGAGATCCCTGTAACGAAATTCCAGTTCAGATCCCCGCATCCCCCGAACATATTGTAAAAGACGTCGAGCTGCAGCCCGCTACACACGAGACGACAGGTACGAATACACCAGTCAAAACTACCCCGAACCCCGTAGTCACCACGCCCGCGTTAGGCCTTTTGAACTCCAGCGACATATTTTACACTCCTTGCCAGTTGTGCAATAAAAAAGGGCACAATGCTAAAGAATGTTCGACTCAAAAGAATAGCCAAGCGTTGGCTGTTGGGTTACAAAATACGGGAAATGTCGATAAAGGACCGAACATATGTCAGATTTGTCAGAAGACTGGACACTCGGCAGACAAATGTTTTTAAATTTTTCCACCTTCAAATAACAATAAATCTAGCCTCGAAGCCCCTTCATTTATCATATGTCAGATCTGTAAAAGAACAGGACATTCGGCCGATAAATGTCTTAAAATCTTCCCCCCTTCAAATAATAATAAACCCGTCTTTGACGGTCCTCCGCTCACTATGTGCCAGGTATGTAACAAGCGTGGGCACACTGCCGACCGTTGTTATAAAATTTTTCCTCCTGAAAGGAAGGAGTCGGGAAATACACCGATGTTTTGTCACTTTTGTAAAAATCATGGACACACAGCGAATAGATGTCCTCAATCACCCTTAGTCCCCCCCAAACTAATGTCTTTACCGCAAACACAGGTACCAGTCAATCTCCGATACCAAAATCCTAGCGATATTCGGTGCCAAATATGTAAAAAAGAAGGCCACGGGGCCCATATTTGTCCTTATCGTAACAATCATTCCCAGCCTTTAAATAACAATCGATCGGAAAATCGCGGAAATATTAATAATTTCAATAATAACTCCATGAATTCAACAGGACCATGTTTTTATTGCAAACAACCCGGTCATTTTATCCGTGAGTGCCCCACTCGAAGGGAGAACGAAGCAACATATGGAAGTACGGGAAACCGAAGTGGTCTTCCGAGTACGGGTGCGCCCAGGGAGACTCCGCTAAACATGCATCCGATCCGTACTATTTCAATCGCAGCTTCGACCCTCAACCGCGAGTAGTCCGTATCTTTAATATACAATTGCATCGAGAAAGTAGTGTTCCGACGGTTACGATAACGGCATCGGAAGTAATATCCCCTATCACTCTTATGGTTGATACGGGAGCCGGGCCGAATATTTTAAAGAAACAATTTGTAAATGAACATATCACTATAAATCACGAAGAAATTTTACAACTTAATGGAATAACAACAAATTCAATTTTTACTTTGGGTCATATTACAATACAAGCCTTCGGACGTTTCGCTACTTTCCATATTGTAGATCAGGGGTCTCCAAACTACGGCCCGCGGGCCACATTCGGCCCGCGGACAGATTTTGGACTATTTCACTTTTTACCACCGGCAACAATGATAATATGGTTTTGGCCCTCGGAACTTACTGGAGTAATCAGTATGGCCCTAAGGCTGGAAAGTTTGGAGACCCCTGTTGTAGATAATAACTTCCCTATAAAGGAAGCTGGTATATTGGGTTCGGAATACCTTGACGGCAATCGCGTGAAAATTGACTATCAGAAAAGACAATTGAAAATGCAGAATGTAAGAATACCATTTGCAACTCAGGAAACTATTGTTATCCCTGCAGAGTCCACCAAATTGTGCTTCGTGAGAGTAAAGAATTTGGATTTACGGGAAGGTTATCTGCCTCCCCTGGATGCAGGTGAAGGTATGAACATAGAGAGCGGGTTTGTCATCAATAATAATGGTAAAGCTTACATTTATGTGACAAATAGCAATAGGTATTCGGTTCAAGTCCAGGTACCAGTACTAGAGTTAATGTCATCGGAGGAATTAACTTACAGTACAGGAATAAGAGAATCTACTGACGATTCAAAGACGAAAAAGGAACAACAGGTAACAAGTAAAGTTGAATTAATAAAAGAAAATAAGTCCTCGGACGGACTGAGTCACGAAACTAATGAAGATAAAATCAATTCAAGTGAAAATATTGGAAAAAAATTCATTCCGACGGGAAAAAATGCGTTCTTATCAGAGTCACTATCTCGCGGAGATTCTATGTTGATTTTGGTAGGTTGATTTTGTGAAAAAAATTATAAAGGAAGAAATAGGAAATTGTTCAGAAATTATTGAATAAGTTTACGAAAATCGTGTGAAAAATGAAAAATCAAGTAAAGAAATTGGTAAAGTAAAAATAGAAGATCAAGTTGAAAAATTGCAGTCTAGTTCGCGAAATTTTACGGAACTTTGTACGTCGGATTCGAGCAAGGAGAGCACTTATATTGAACCTGTAGAGATTATTGTATCTAGAGAAAACGTTGTCTATCCGAATTCGATAGAGACGAAAGTAAACTGTGTTAATAAGGAGACTTGCCTTGGCTCCACAGGGGTGTCTGTACCGACGAAACGGGCAGCGCTCGTTGGAGAATTAGGGGAGCTCAGCTCAAATTTTTTGGGACAATCTGTGCCTATGGAAAGGACAGAATCCTTTCAATATTTTGATAACAGTGTTCAGGAAAAAAGTGTTATTTGTTCGAATTCGATTAAAACAGAGACACCAATGGGGTGTACCGAATTAAGTTGTGAAAACGAAAAGAACGTTGTCTATCCGAATTCGATAGAGACGAAAATTTACTGTATCAATGAGGAGTCTTGCCTTGGCTCCACAGGGGTGTCTGTGCCGTCGAAACGGGCAGCGGTCGTTGGAGACTTAAGGGAGCTCAGCTCAAATTTTTCGGGAAATTCTGTGCCTATGGAAAGGACAGAATCTTCTCAAGTATATGAAAATTATGTTCAAAAAGAAAACGTCGTTAATTCAAATCCAATAAAAACTAAAATATCGGCAAGAGATAGCGAGTCTAATTGTGTTAATTATGCGGGTTGTTCGAGCTTCACAGACGTAACTGTGCCGACTGAACGGACAGAACTTGTTGGAGATATGCGAAAACTCGATCCAGATTTTAAAGGGATATCTGTGCCGATGGAAAGGACAGAACCCTTTGATGATATTAATAATTACAATGAGGAATTTAGAAAGTCAACCAAAGAACAAATACTCCGAGAGAATAGAAACATTGAAACAATTGAATCAGTAAAAGTCAATTATTCAGATTTTAGCAAAGCATCAGAGTGAATAAAAGAAGTAATAGCGATGGAAAATAAAGAAGTATTTTGCCAGAAACCTGTTGAACCTTTCGTGCCTGTAAACCATTGCGATCAAACTGTCAATTTTGAAAATTATGAAGACCCGAAGAATTTACGAACAGTTTGTACACTTGAACTGTCAAAAGAGGAAAATATTATAGAAAATATTAAAGATAAAGATACACGTTTGAGAAGCGAGAAAAATAGTCCAAAAACGTATAAAATCATGAACATTTCTTTAACACAAAAACTCAGTATAGCTAATATCACTCGCGAAATTCAACCTTTCATTCGCGAAAATTCATGTTACGTAATATCAGAATCGGTAATGATCGACCGCTATAATCAAATTAAGGAATTATTAAGACTCGCCGAATTGAACGAAGAAGAAAAAGCAAGTATCGAGACGCTTTTAAAGGAAAGCGCACATTTATACCAAATCCCAGGAGATACGTTGACATGCACCACTATATTGCAACATCGCATTCCTACTACCGATGATCTTCCTATAAATACTCGAGGATACAGATGGCCAGAATGTACTAAAGAAGAAATAGGCAAGCAAATAGAGGATATGCTCGGTAAAGGAGTAATAATACCCTCTACCTCGCCGTACAATTGTCCTGTCTGGGTCGTTCCCAAGAAAGCCGACTCTCAGGGTAATAAAAAATGGAGAGTCGTGTTCGATTACCGATCGCTGAACGAAAAAACGATCGCCGACGCGTACCCCATACCCAATATCAACGATATATTAGATCAATTAGGCGGTGCACAATACTTTTCTGTATTCGATTTAGCATCAGGATTCAATCAGATAGAAGTCTCTCCAGAAGATCGTCATAAGACAGCATTTACTACGCCACGTGGCCATTTCGAATTCGTTAGAATGCCGTTCGGCCTTCGGAACGCCCCTCCGACGTTTCAAAGAGCAATGGACCTCACACTAAGTGGGCTCCTCGGGAAAGGACTATTTGTTTATTTGGACGATATTGTCATTTATGCCTACAATCTCGAAGAACACGAGAATATATATCGCGAATTAATTAAACGATTAGAAGCAGCAAATTAAAAATTACAACCAGATAAATGCGAATTTTTAAAAAGAGAAGTCGCGTATTTAGGACATTTAATCGGGAATAATGGAGTCCGGCCCGATCCTAAGAAATTAGAGGCGGTACGTGAATATCCCGTACTTAAAAATGTTTAAAATATTCGACAATTTCTGGGATTAACAGGTTATTATAGGCGGTTTATAGAAGGATACGCCAAGATATCAAAACCCCTCACGACTTTATTACGCAAAGAAAATACATTTGATTGGGGACCCGAATAACAACAGTCATTCGAAATTTTAAAGAATAAACTTTGTACGGCTCCAGTTTTGCGATATCCTGATTTTTCCAAGCCTTTTATTTTAACGACAGATGCATCGGGTTATGCTATCGGTAGTATACTTTCACAAGGAGAAATTAACAACGATCATCCATGCGCTTACGCCTCGCGAGCTTTGAGTCTAGTCGAAGAACGATACGATACCTACGAAAAGGAAGCATTGGCTATAGTATACTCTATACTTCACTTTCGGCCATATCTGTATGGGCACCACTTCACTGTAGTAACCGACCATAAACCGCTGTTGTGGTTCCGACGGGCTACAGATAGAAACCATAAAATCTTGCGCTGGCGACTGAAACTCGCCGAGTACGAATACGATATAGTGTACAAGGCCGGAAAAACTAACGTTAACGCCGACGCGCTCTCAAGAAACCCCATAGAGTCATTGACTACCACAAGAGAAAAGGTTGTCTTTGACACAAACAGACTTCTTAATTTGCCGTACATTCAATCCATATATTATCGACTTTTTGCTCTATGTAAAGAATTTAATGTGTCACTGGTAACGAGTAATAAACATAACATTGCCTCAATTATAGGTTCCACAAAGGATAATATAACAATAGATATGAAATCAGGTTTGGTTTATTCTATAAGTTGTGAAAATTGTGACTCGGTATATATTGGACAAACCAAAAGATATTTAAAAACTAGAATATATGAACATAAAAATAGTTTGAAACATCTAGACACACAACACACCGCTCTAGCAACACATGTTATGGATTATAATCATAATTTTAGATTTAATGAGGTTAAAATTTTTAATTTAGAACAGAATTTATACAAAAGATTAATTTTAGAAATGATTCAAATTAAAAAACATGAGAAATCTGTGAATTTTAGGACTGATATAGACAATTTAAGTGTTATTTATAATTCAGTAATCTAAAGTTATATTATTTAAAAAAAAAAAATTGGTTTAACGAGCATGCACATAATTACACTGACAATACCCATTTGAAACAATACATAATAATGTTTTCGTAACAGCAGGTGTGTTTGAGATCGGAATGTCATAGTATAATATCAAAATATATAACGGTCTTCGTTCGTCTGTTGAAGGTATCTCCTTAGTCAGTTCTCGTCTGGTGAGCTACGAACATGTAGTCACTAGAAATTTACTGTTACATTTAACCCTGACCAAAAAAGATTTCACTTAAGTTTGACTGCAATGCTTTGATTAATATTTAAATTTTATTATTTATGACGAGGAATGGTAATTATCTTTTATAAGAAAAACAAAATTCTATCATGAATGCTATTAACTTGATTGATTCTAATATTATGGTTTTTGGACATTGACCAACAGATTGACATATGCCTACCAACTATGTGAACATTTCACTTCGAAATTGACTTCATAAATATTACTCATTTACTTAATGACAATTAAACATCAGTCATAATAAAGAGGTTTAAATAAATTGATAAATCTTGTGAAACAAATGTTAAGTGTCTCTGAGGACTAAGGGGAAAAATGGAACTACTGACATAGGTTTGTTGTTGTTACATTCGAAAGATATATGTTTTAATATCTAATTAATATCAATTTCTCTGTGTTTTTTCAATTTCTGACATATTATGTACTAAATATTCACAGTTCAATAAAATTTTCTGAAGAGGGTCTGCAGCTTGGACCGAAACGTTAAAATATGAGTTTCATTGCTCCAATTGTTATGGAGATAGCCGAAACATAGCCGCATACGCAAATACCAAGGATTACTAATAACGGCTACTTACACCACATATATTTATTTATTGACTACCACAGACGATATTTACATGGTTCGGTCGAATCCTCCAAAAAGTCACAGTAAAAATAATCAACGCATCTTATCAGACACCGATATAGCTCGACTATTAGAAGAAGATTCCGAAGAGGAAGAAAATCTAAGCAACTATGTCCCTGGAAATTTCGGTTATCTTAACGGTGTGGAAGAATGTGACTGGGTACGTGAGTCGGTTGATCCTTTCGAACAGCTGGAAGACATAGCCTCTCCATACAAATCAACGACCACCGGCCACGAAAACGAAATTTTTCAGACGCCTGCAGCGAACAAGGCACCACTAAAGAAACCCACCGTAAAAATAAAAGCTAATATGCCTCGGGAGACACGCAAGAATGAAAACATTGAAACTAAGACTAAACAAGTGACCTACAGTGTTGAGAACTTTCCTCTGCCATCTGACACTTCTTCAGATCGACCGAGTAGCCAAACATACGTGCCGTTACCGGTCCTACCCCACAACGATGTGCCTCGAACAACGAATTCAGCGACGAAAGCGAACTCGAGGACCATAACCCTCGGGAAAACTCAAGCAGAACAGTACAGGGAAAATATGCACGTGAACTCTTTCAAAGTAGCGAAACAGAACCCCTAAGCGACAACATGTCCGACGTAGAACCCGAGAATTCATTTACATTGCCCGCCACGATCCTGCATAAAACTACGAAGGGTAGGGTTATTGCTTCCAACGTCAAACAGTCACGAGATTTATTTCACACTCGAAAAGATAATTTAGTTTATTTTCTTTCCACCGACTGTGCACCGATAGACACTGGAGCTATTGCACTTCGAGATAACGACAATTTTCCACACTTAAAGAATCTAGAATTAAAGAAAGCTCAATCTATTATGAAACGAGCTCAAAGATTCAATATAGCTTTGCCTATCACAGATATTTCTGGAGAAGGTCCCACATTAATTTTGGAAAATATAGTAGAAGCTTCAAAAAGTGCTCGTTATTTAATTGACAAGTTATCATTGCAAACTGTTAGCATTGCAAAATCAAGTTTTATGTTAAACGTGCCATGGGAAAATATTATGACTCAAATTCGATTAATATTCGCACAAAGCGACGTTAAAATCATTATTTGTCACGGGTTAGTTAGACAACCTCCAGTGGAAAGACAAAATGAGATTATTGAAGAAATGCATTCGTCAACCATAGGCGGACACAGAGGTGTCAGTAAAACATATAATCGAATTCGTCATTTGTATTATTGGAAAAATTTAAAAACCGACGTCCAATTGTATATTCAACGGTGTTTACAATGTCAATTAAAGAAATTAGTCCGCGTAAAAACTAAACAACCTATGATTATAACAGATACTCCAGCAATAGCTTTCGATAAAATTGCAATGGACATAGTGGCCCTCTGCCAAAAACTAAGCAAGAAAATGAATACATACTTACAATTCAAGATCAATTAACTAAATATTCAGTAGCAATCCCTTTACCTAACGCAAGAGCAGTAACGATAGCAGAAGCATTTGTCAAACGATTCATTTGTTATTTCGGCTCACCCAAAGCGGTACTTACTGACCAAGGTAGTAATTTTTTGAGTAATTTCTTAAAACAAATTGCGAAATTGTTTAAAATACGTAAAGTCAGAACGACAGCATTTCACCCTCAATCCAATGGATCATTGGAAAGATCGCATCATGCTCTCGGTGAATATCTTAAACAATTCACTACTAAACAAAATAATTCGGATGAATGGGTTGAAATGGCTATTTACAATTACAACACGAATGTACACGAAGGTACCAACCATACTCCATACGAAATGGTTTTTGGCAAGATAGCTCGTACCCCTTCTAGTATGCCCCCTGCCGAGATGGAAAAACTCGCCATGTACGACGAATATCTAACGCAACTGGTCACGCAAATCCATGAAATACAGGGTTTGGGACGACAAAATTTGATAAAGGCTAAAGAAAATTCCAAAATATATCAAGACAAGAAAATTAATCCTGTAGCATTTAAAGTGGGTGAACCAGTATTTTTGCTTGAAGGACCAAAACCCGGAAAACTCGGTGACCACTACACCGGTCCGCACGAAATAAAAACTATATTAACGAACGGTAACGTACGTATTAAACTCCCAAACAGAGACATTATTGTACATTCAAATCGATTAAAAAAATCGAGAATTGCCTACTAACATTTTCGAAATAATTTTTCCAGAAACATTTTGCGTAAAAAAAATATACGATGTTTAAATGGTACGCATTCATGCGGCACTTTCTTTTTGGATATCATGTAATAGTAATCATAGAATTTACATAATAAAATTGATATATACGAATGAAAAATCAGAAAATAAAAATAAAAATAAAACCATATATATATATCATACGGGAGTAAATATAAAACTACAATAAGCCCTATTAGCAATCCTTATTTATTTTTATCAACGATATTTCAATACTAGGAGACAAGTTTAGCAGAAAACAGTGCCAAGTCGTCCACCAAATACCGTGGTATAAAATATTAATCAAATAACCCTCTATCCGATAAATAAACATAATAATTATGAAAAGAAATAATACATATATATAATCATAGTAGTAATAATAATAGTAACAATAATAATGGTAATAATAGAAATAGCAATAATAATAATAGCAATGATCAATATGTTCAAGTTAAAGTGAATAGGAATTTTTCTCAAAGGTTTCAAAACAAGGCAAACATAATTACCGATACGCCGACGCAAACGAGATACCAGGAAACGCACTCAAAGACAAAGGTATTGAATAAAACCTCTTGAAAAAAGAAATATATATATAACTTAGTGCACCCTGATCAGTTTTAGACTTCAAAGGAGAGAGAGAGTACAACCAAATATAAAGAGAATGTTACAATAACCATAATTAAGAATATTAACATATACCAGTAAATATACGCATAAATATTTTTATTAACATAACTAGATAAATACACTACTATTTATACCTGCATCTTGAAAAAAATTAATTATAAAAGTGTGCGGATTCTCAATAAGCATGTCATCAAAAGACCCACGCGGCATGTACTCATACGAACAAGTGCGTCTCGACAGTTACCGTAGTTGGCCAGTAAATTTTCTAGACGCGCGGCAACTTGCCGCTGCAGGATTTTATTACACTGGACAGGACGACGAGGTCAGTTGTTTTGATTGCAGAGTTACTATTGAAGAATGGGAAGTTGGTGATATACCAATGCATGACCACCGTAGGTGGCAAGAACAATGCCGTTTTGTCCGCGGCATACCTTGTGGGAACGTTCCCATCGGGGCCGATCCACTAGATGTACCCCTTTCTCGTGAAAAAGAACGCCACGATTGCAGAGTAGAAGTAAGAGTAAACGCGACCCCTGATTGCCACGAGGATATGCCTCCAAAAAAGAGCGATTTGACTCCCATATATCCCGCATTCGAAGATTATGTTAAACGGGTAGACAGCTTCACCTACTGGCCTGGAAATTGTGAAATTAATATTGCAGTATTAGCAGCAGCCGGATTCTTTTTCACGGGCCACCAGACTAAAATCAGGTGTTTTCATTGCGGAGTATCATTGAACAATTGCGAAATTTATGACGACCCTTGGGAAAAGCATGCTATACGGGGCCCTCATTGTCGTTACATAATAATGAGTATAGGAAGCCGACCACCCGGTCGAACACCGCGCCGCCATCCTTTCTTTTCCTTAACTCCCGCCTCTCAGACAGAACTGTACGAGAGCCCCCCTACCTGCGATCTGAGATTTGTCGCCAGACTATTAGAAAGGCTCCGGGGCACCCTCGACTGTTTAGAATGGGTATGTTCCAGGGACGACGGCCTACAACCCTCATACCCCACCTACGAAAACTATACTGACCGCATGGAAAGCTTCATTTCCTGGCCTGAGACGCTACCGATAAAACCAGTAACATTAGTAGATGCTGGATTCTTTTATTCTGGGAAAAAGGACAGAGTAACTTGTTTTTATTGCGGAATCAAAGTAAAGCGTTGGGGAACCGGTCCAAACCCCTTACACTTACATGTCTTGTTAAATCCAGGTTGTCGATTCCTGAGCATGACTACGAATACATTCCCATGTTCCTCCTTGTCCACCAGTCTTACCGACTCAATTACATCACTGCTTCACAGACCTCCCGCTCCCCCTCCATCGCCCACTAACCAAGGTAATCATGCGAACCAACATTCCGATACGACGGACAAAGACGAGTCAGACGAAAAACTAATTACCTCACATCATCGTAATTTCCGACCTCCTACCCCTTGGGCGGAGTCATTGGACCTATCCACACCATCGGTGACACCCTCCCACGAAGAAGATGCTGCCTCTCCGTCATGTCAAATCTGCCATCACCAACCTATAAACGTGACGTTTCTCCCGTGCCTCCAGGCAAATAATTGCTACAAATGCAGCAAAAATAGAAGAAATTGCGACGAATGCAACTCTGAGATACAGTGCATCGTGCTCGATGCCGAATAAGATAAAGACAGCAAAAAGAAAAAAAAACTAAGATGAATAATTGTAATAACAATAAGCAACTAGAACCATAATTATGTATGTTAATTAAAATCAACTCAGGTCCGGTTAATTAATTAACTTTTACTCAAGCATAAATTGTAAAATTTCAAATTATGGTTCCAAATTAATTACTAACGAACATCGAAGATTTCCATTCATCTGCAATAAGATGGTACGAAATCCATGACTACGCAGAGATTATCCCAGAATATAATACATAATATCCTTTTCTTTTCTTATTCCTTTTACGCTTTGGGATTAAGGGATTTTTGGTCGAAGTTATAACTCCAAACGCGTACGTCAATATTTTTGTTGATTTATTTAGAAAAAAAAAATTATATATATATATATATATCTATATTAAGACGACATACTCGTCTTATATTAAATATACCGCCGAAATGACGAGACTAAACTAGATTCACACACACCAACTCAGAGATCCATACCACACAGCACGCACACATATAAACAAACTACCGTTACTCAAGATATAGTTATACTACCAAGCAATATAACTATAGTCTCAAGATACAGTGAAGATTCATCTACAAGCAACACGTCAAAGTATTATAAACCAGAAGAGAGTATTAACGGGACCAAATGGGCTACAGGAGATGGGCTACAGGACGACTAGGAGATATAGTAATACCCTGCTATACCGACGGGAAGGAAAGAAGAGCGGGGAAGCCGGTATAAAAGGGCACGACAAACCACAGTCGGAGAGCATTCTGTTCACAGACTTTCGCCAACATCCGGAATCTACCAAAGGAGGACCACCTAATCAACCAAAGGAAGACCAGCTAATCGACCAAAGGAGGACCAGTTATCCAACTAGCAGAAGGACCACCTAGTCAACCCAAGGAGAAGCATCTTCAACTGCAACATCTCCAAGGATCAGGCCTGAAACTGCTGGCCCAGGGAAAAACGAACATCCCCAAGGCCTACTACAGAGCCATCAGTCATCCAAGTAGTCCAGCATCCCAGCCTACAAGATCTTCCATCGAAATTATAACAAGTGGTATGGATCCAAATTATATTAAAATCCATAGGGACTAAAAAACGCCATAGAATCTAGCTAGAGCCGCTCCTGTAGCATTTCCGATGCGCCGATGCACCGAGGATGCACCGCGCTGACGCCTCCACCGGAACAGCGGCGGGACCAGCGAGTAGATCGCTCAGCCAGAGGAGCTCGAGTGAGAGCTCCGTCCCCACTACAGTCCACGCGCTATAGATATAGAATAGGCTACCTCCAAACACCGAGAAATAATAACAGAGGTGATATAGATATAGTAACGATGGCAAGCCCAGCAAGCGCGTTCTATGTGTAGATACAATACCACCAAACAAATACTTTATTAATTCAAGATAAAATCTCCTACTTCATGCGGACGCGATTATAGAGGCATGCGTAGGCCCGGGTTAAATTCTTGTTGTAAGGTGCATAATCACCAAAATTAAGGAGCATATTTAAATTTTACACAGATTATTTCACTTTACTTGTATTATTTATTAAATGTGTACAATAAACCATACTTTTACCTAATACAGAAGCCTATATTAATTTCCTCCCTGCTCGAGTTCGAACTAAAACCCTTTAAGGGTGATGTTAACGTAAAGTACCGTTACAATATATATATATATATTTCTTCTTTATTCTCCCTCTCTGCCTCAATACAATACATACGATATATATATATATATATATAAAGATTAATATCAAAATAAGGGAGCAGTTATACTCCGTCGTGCCCAAACAAGCGACGCAAACCCCACGAGTCGTCTCCATGGAGAAACCTATGAAAAAAAAAAAAAAAAAAAAAAGAAAAGAGAGAGAGTGTTACGTCCTGGACTTGTCGGACTTTGTTCTTTTCTCCATTTTGAGCCAGAATGCGCTGGCTCGGGATTGGAGGACGGATGGTGAATGGCGAATTTTATTAACAAATAATAAATAAACACAAAATAAACATAAGATGCGCTATATATTGACACGAACATTAAAATGGCGCGCACAATTGTAAATCAGTAAACGTTTATGTACGGTAGTATTGTCCCGAATAGTCCTTCACTGTATATATATATATTAAAATAGTTAACACGAAATAGATGAGAACATGTATGTGTATATGTATATATAATAACAGTTTAATGGTCGCGCATTCAAACATTTTATAAACCTTTAAACCACTAAAATTAAAGTCATCGAAATAGTATTCACTTTTGCGATAACTAAAGTCACTATATGTTGTAACGAGAAATTTGCTCCTCAACGCACCACGTTACCTATGACTGGTCCAAGTTATTTTTCCTTCCTTTTTATTTTCTCTTTCGAGATGGGCGCCAGGCGCTTTCGCGCCGGAAGGAAAAATACCGAGTTGGATGACCAGTCTCGACCCAGGCCAGCTACAGCTGTTCAAGGCAGAGTGGGTGGTTCGGACTATCAAGTCACCAATTTGTCAAAAATAAAATATGGTCAGTTAGATAAATAGCAAATACATAAATAAAATAATAACAGTAAATAATTTAAACAACAATAGCGGGTACGGGACTTACAAACTTCTTTATTTCTCCAATAAACATCAATTTAGAATTTAACTAAAATGTCCCGTAAAATTATTCTCTCCGGTGTTAACAATTTTCCAAATCCAGTTAGATATCATAATTGGAATCTCTAATTCGGCGGCGTACGTTATCCCACGCTCTCACTCACTCTCATGCCCGGCATATGTCGTATAGCCGCTCTCGCCTATTTCTAATTTCAAATAATATTCTTCGATACCATATCGATGCCTGGTAGTCCTTGTTCTCCGTCCGCGATACGGCCTATCCCGAGCTAATCCCACATACTTTCAACAAAACCAAAACAACGGGACGTCGAGAGGTCACGTACGCGAAGCGACTCACGGCTGGCTATTACAATTCCGAATAAAATATGCCGTGCAAAAGTCCGACCACCGGGATTTCCTGCGATAGGTATGATCACAAATACCGAATAAACGATCGTCGATAATTTGATAATAATAAAGAATAGTAATAGTACTAAAATAATCAATGTGAGAGTAATACTCTCGATCGGTACCTCGTGGCTTGAATAAAATATAATGAATAAAATATAACGAATAAAATATAACGCATAAACTATAACAAATAAAATATAACCAATTATAAAAAAAAGAGTAATAAATAAGAAACAAATAAATAATAAATAAAATAAAAGAAAGAATAATAAATCAGAAACAAATAAATAAGGAATAAATAAATAAATAAATAAATGAATAAATAAGTAAATAAATAAGTGGATAACTAAATAAATAAAAAAATAAGAATATAAATAAATAAATAACTATGTAAATAAAGAAATGAATAAATAACTAGATAAATAAATCAATAGATCGGTAAATAAAACAACGAATAAAACGATAAATAAAATAAAGAAACGCCGATGGGTCTATTCGATACGCGACGAGGTCTATAACGTGCTAGTCCCACACACCAAGCATACAACGGGACGACGTACTAACGAGCGCACGACCTTCTAAATGAAAGGAAAGAAAACTCAAACAAAATCATGTAAATCTAAAACCCATAATTCGTTAAAATCCGTGACACGGTCTATTCCGTTCAGATCCCACACAACCAACTAATGAATTCAAACCACTCCGGGATAACGGCCTAACGCGCGCACGATTTAACTACCAAACAATTAATTAATTTAGTGACTTTTCCCCGGCTTCTATACGTTACACGATCTCGAGTTATTCTTTCTAAACGCCGCGCTACCCAGTACAAATTAATACTCTGCACGCGGTGTGCCAGAGTCGCAGGGGTGACCAAGCTCGAAGTAATTAACCGACAACAATTTTGAATGATTAAAATAATAAAATAACAGCGAAAGACCGTAGAAGGGAGAAGCGCTCACCGGCACGATGACGAAGCGTTGTTCTCGTGATCCAGGAATTCTTGAGAGGACGTGGAAATAGTTATCCCTCGATTTCTTCCTTCCTGTACGATGGTGGACAGTAATAGGCCCGTACGCGTGATGCCTCAGAATAGAGCGGGACACAGATATAAGAAGCGCTACGTCTGCCTCGCTCAACGGTCACCGGGAAAAAGCCTCGAGGTCCGTTCGGCACGCGTGCCCGTGAACTATGGCCCCCCCTTAACCCGCTAGACTCGGTTAATTGGGGGAACCTGCCTCGCACGATGACCGCGACTAGCGCCTTAGCTGGACAACGCATAAATTAACCACCGATAGTGCCGAGAGTAGCTGATAGCCGACGATGGATAACAGTGTATCGTTGGTAGATGTACGTTGAGCGGGACAGTATCCTCCAACAGGGAGAGGTGTAAAATATCGGCGAATGTAAAATATCGAATCCCGCAGTCAGCCATCGATGGATACGGCGTGGTCCTCCTCCTCCTCCCTCCATCCCTCGGCCGTATCGGACGTGTTATATATATATAAAAAAATACAACAAAAAAAAATAAAAATAAAGAATAAATAAAATACGGAAATCACCCCCTGCAGCCCTGGGCGATCGTGCTGGTAGCCGTTGAGCGAGGAGGACGCGGCTCGAGTATTCTGCCACGTTACAATGTATTAGAATAAATGTTATATTATAATGTTTATTGGAACGCAGAATTAATACAATTGTCCGACTTATTAGATTGGAGCACTTAAATTACGGAACGTACCAAAAAGTAACCGAGCACTACTAATATTGTCATTATACATATATGTATATATTAAAACACTTAACCGTATATTATTGGATTAAATATCTGAAGCAGATTGTTACGAGGACCGACCGTCGTGGTCGGCCCCCGGAGATGGACTGACTAATTGAAAATGAATAAAGCAGTGCAGAAGGCACGCGTAATAATTATTTGCAGGGCGCAGCGCGTCTTGTCGGTGCGCCGCGTCCCGCTGGCCAGCGTGTGAACGCTGACCTAAGCAAAAGGCGCGTACCCAGCAGCGATAAGCGCCACTAAGTTGCGCCAGGAATAAATGAAATAAAAATTAAAAAATTATCGCAGACTCAGGACGTAACAGAGAGTTAAAAATCAATGCACTCGTCAAGGAAAAGTAGACAAAATAAACGGGTTACAGTTTCATCGTTACTCACTCGTGATTAGCATTGCGCCTCGCTTGACGCCCCCACGCAATGGCCCGTTCTATGCTTTCCTCGTCCGAGAGGCCTTTCTCTATCTCCCTCAATAGGAAGCACAGCATCTCCTCCGTCCAAGCCACGGAGGAAGCTCTCTCTAATTGCAGCCCGTCCAAGCCATAAAAGGCCGGTATCCATTTGACCAGGGTACCCACCCGCAATTCTCGTGTAAAGGGACCCAGCTCGAAAAGGGCCCTTAAATTGAAAACCTCCTCTTCCTCCGTGCATTGGTCTTCCCATCTAGCAGGAAAACGAGGATATATATATATATATATATATATATAAATAAATAAAAATAAAATGGAAGTTAAGGATAGACTTAGATAAATATATATATCTAATAATAATAATAATAATAATAATAATAATAATAATAATAATAATAATAATAATAATAATAATAATAATAATAATAATAATAATAATAATAATAATAATAATAATAATAATAATAATAGTAATAATAATAATAATAATAATAATAATAATAATAATAATAATCCCGTGTCGGGTTGATGATCCCGCATCGGGCGCCTCCCCAGGTCGCGGATAGGGGGACGCCTTCCAGATATAGAAGGTACCGAGAATTCTCGGGGTGGACGAAAATCTAGGAGCTGCCCGTGATAGGGCCGGGGCGCAAAGTGGCCCGACCGTATCGGGGAAGGGGATCGTCTACCGACGACTCTAACCTCGCCAGGAACGGCCACGGCGCTCCCCGGTTAACGGGCGCCATAAGGAAACCGGGCTGGCGTGAAAACCGGATCAGGTGGACAAAAACCCCGTCGCGGACCAGCTCTGCCCAAGCCAAGGTGGGAGCCAGCGTGCCGAGGGCTGAATGGCACTGGGGTACAGTGTCGCGCACGATGCCTATGGGGAACCGGGCGAAACCTCATAGTATGAAGCCTTACCCCCACAATCAGGCTCTGTGGGGGCGGACGCCCATTCCTGGCTACTCGTGGGAACAACATGGACAAAACTCAACAAATAAAAACAAACACCGATAGTGGTACTCCGTCAGGGGTACGACTATCAAAAAATACGGACAGGGCAACACTGCACCTTCCGAGACGGGACAGGACGGACAGCGTGTCGAGTGCAGGGAGCGGGGTAGGCTATACCTCTGCGGCCTCTACTCACGACAGTGACAACAGACGTACTCGCACACAGACGGGACAGATGAAAGATACAAAAACGGACGCCACAACACTACGACAGAACGAACCTGACGTGACGGAGCTACTAACGCTCATACAGAGGACAGCGACGAAAATGGCCGAGGCAGCGGCAATACAAAAAAACATGAATATGGCAGTGAAAACCGGCATAAAGACGGTTCTCGAGGCCGCCGACGCTGCACTGAGCATACAGAACAGAACAGACTCAAAGGGACAAATGGCGGCAGACGACTTGACGGAAACAGAAACGGAGACACACGAACCGACAACGCGACCGTCAAAGCGTAAACGGGAGGCGACAAAGACCCCTCCGGAGGCCCCGCGTAAGCGACCCCCAAGGACGGAGGACGATGGAGCCTGGACAAACGTGACGAAACAAAAAAGGAAAAAAAAAACGACGGAACCGAAAAACAGGACGGACGAGACGAACGCACCGACCCGGGCTGAAAAGCGCAGACCGGCCCCCAAACATAGGGGAACGGCTGTGCTGGTCAAGCCTGGGAAAGACAACACGTACTCGGACATGGTGCGGAAGATTAGGACGACGGTCGACCCGACGAGCAATCACGTGCAGGTGACGGCTCTAAGGAAGACCAAAGACGGACGGTGTCTTATCAAGATACAGACAGACACGGACGGACGAGAACAGTTTCAGCGCGCAATTCAGGACGCGGTCGGAGACACAGGCACCGTCAGGACCATGACCTCCAGGGCGCAACTGGAAATCATGGACTTGGACTGCGTCACCACCGCGGATGACGTGATCCAGGCGCTGAGACGAGAAACGGGACGAGACGGCGACTTCGGGGTCCACATCTTTGGCCCGAATCGCGCCGAGCAGTACATGGCGGTCTGCGATGTGGAGTCGCGGGAAGCCGAGGTGCTGCTTCGGCGGGGACGGGTCGGGATAGGATGGGTGCACTGCCGCGTCCGAAAACGACTGACAGTGACGAAATGCCACAAGTGCTTTGGCTATGGACACGTCAAGGTCAACTGCACGAACACGGACCGGACAAAAAGCTGCAGGAAATGCGGCGAAACGGGACACTACGCAACGGACTGTAAAAACAAACCGGCCTGTCCTTTGTGCGCCGAGGCAAAGCACAAGGACGCGGCGCACCTCGCGGGTTCCGGGAGGTGCGCGGTGTTCCGAGCTGCGCTGGAGGAGTGCAGGAAGCAGGCCGGAAGACGGACAGAATAGTTCAGGGAAACCTGAACAGGAGTAGGACAGCAGACATGCTACTACCACAGATAGCTGACGAACATGACGCCGACATTCTGATCCTGTGCGAACCGTACAGGAGAAGAACGACACAAACGTACATTACGAACGAGACAGAGACCACAGCTATCTGGGTAAGGGGCGCTGCCCAATCTCGAATAATTAACTGCGGTGTCGGGGACGATTACGTCTGGGCAAGGGTCGGCGCTGTCACTTACGTCAGCGTTTACCTGACACCCAACTGCACCGCGGTGGATTTCGAGAGGAAAGTGGCGCTCCTTGAAGACGGAATCAGGAATCTGCCTGGAGACGTTATCATCGGGGGAGACCTCAACGCGCGGGCGATCGAGTGGGGAATGACAACAACGAACAAACGTGGACGGCTGCTGCTGGAGATGGCCGCAAGGCTAGACCTGGTTGTAGCAAATACGGGAAACGTACCGACGTACAGACGACCAGGGTTTGGAAACTCCATCCCTGACGTCACAATGACATCGGACAGAATATCGCCACGGATAGGACAGTGGCGGGTGTTCGACGGCTATACGGCCAGCGATCACCAGTACATTGTCTTCGAAGTGGCAGGACAAACGGCGACGAGACGGACGAGGACCCAGTACCCCCCGAGGTGGAACCTCAATAAACTCGACTTACGAAAATTTTCGGAGGAGCTGGCGGCAGCACCAGCACCAATGACGAAAGTCCCCCCTGAACTGATTGGCCGGCGAAGGGCGGAAAGACTCGCGGACGAGACGGCCAAACTGACGGACCGGCTGTGCAATAGCACAATGCCGAAACGACGACATCGACAGAACAGACAGCCACAATACTGGTGGACGGACGAAATAGCCGAGCTGCGCAGGGTCTGCTTGGCGAGCCGACGACTCGTAACGAGGGCTGGGGGAAGACCCGAAAGGGAAAACCTCCAAGCCGCATATAAGACAGCACGGAAGAAACTGACGAGCGCGATACGAGACAGCAAGACGCGTTGCTGGAGGAGGCTCTGCGAGGAGGTGGATCAGGATCCCTGGGGCACTGGTTACAAAATCGTGACCGGTAAACTAGGGGCCCGGGTACCACCAGAAATCAAAGAAGCCGAATCCGCACGACGGATCGTCGACGGCTTGTTTCCAACACACCTGATACGGACGGACGTTACAGACGATACGGACACACCGGCAGCCCCCATCTTCACGGCGGAGGAGCTCACTAGGGCATCCAACGCAATGAAGACTGGTAAGGCACCGGGACCAGACGGAGTACCGGCGGAGATTATCCGGCTGATGGTCAATCTGAGGCCGGAGATATTTCTCGATCTGTATAACACATGTTTGACGACGGGCACGTTTAGCGACCGGTGGAAGGCGGCAAGGCTAGTTCTTATCCCCAAAGGTAAGGGCGACCCCAATACGCCGTCAGCCTACCGGCCGTTGAGTTTACTCGACACGACGGGTAAACTCTACGAACAATTACTGAGACCGAGACTGACGGACGTGATACAAACCAGTGGAGGCCTTTCAGACCTGCAGTTCGGCTTCAGGAAGGGTCGATCGACGATTGGAGCGATCCAAAAAGTGGTTGACTCCTTCCTGGACTTAGAAAGACATTGCCACGCAGCACGACCTGTCGTTCTGCTGGCAACCTTGGACGTCAGGAACGCCTTCAACTCGGCCAGGTGGGTCGATATCCTGGAGGCGCTTGAATGCAACTTCGGGGTTCCGGCTTACTTGGCTCGGGTGGTGGAGGACTACCTGAAAAACAGACAGATTACGTACGAGACGACTGAAGGACCAGTGACGAGGCAAATCACCGCCGGGGTTGCACAGGGGTCCATACTGGGACCGGACTTTTGGAACGGACTTTACGACGGCTTGCTCAGGCTGGAAATGCCGCTCGGCGTACTACTCGTCGCTTACGCTGACGACGTGGCGGCGGTGATCACCGAGCGGTCTCCGGATCTGGCACAGCTAAAACTGAACCAGACGATGCGACGAGTGGGACGATGGATGACGGATCACGGACTACAACTCGCGACAGAAAAGACCGAACTGACGTTCCTTAGTAAAGGGTGATTTTTTAAGAGCTTGAGAACTTTTTTAAAAAAAAAAACGCATAAAATTTGCAAAATCTCATCGGTTCTTTATTTGAAACGTTAGATTGGTCCATGACATTTACTTTTTGAAGATAATTTCATTTAAATGTTGACCGCGAATGGGCCCTAGAAAAGTTGGCAGAAAATCCGCTTTTTTATCGACAAATTTTGTTCAGCGATGAGGCTCATTTCTGGTTGAATGGCTACGTAAATAGGCAAAATTGCCGCATTTGGAGTGAAGAGCAACCAGAAGCCGTTCAAGAACTGCCCATGCATCCCGAAAAATGCACTGTTTGGTGTGGTTTGTACGCTGGTGGAATCATTGGACCGTATTTTTTCAAAGATGCTGTTGGACGCAACGTTACGGTGAATGGCGATCGCTATCGTTCGATGCTAACAAACTTTTTGTTGCCAAAAATGGAAGAACTGAACTTAGTTGACATGTGGTTTCAACAAGATGGCGCTACATGCCACACAGCTCGCGATTCTATGGCCATTTTGAGCGAAAACTTCGGAGAACAATTCATCTCAAGAAATGGCCCGGTAAGTTGGCCACCAAGATCATGCGATTTGACGCCTTTAGACTATTTTTTGTGGGGCTACGTCAAGTCTAAAGTCTACAGAAATAAGCCAGCAACTATTCCAGTTTTGGAAGACAACATTTCCGAAGAAATTCGGGCTATTCCGGCCGAAATGCTCGAAAAAGTTGCCCAAAATTGGACTTTCCGAATGGACCACCTAAGACGCAGCCGCGGTCAACATTTAAATGAAATTATCTTCAAAAAGTAAATGTCATGGACCAATCTAACGTTTCAAATAAAGAACCGATGAGATTTTGCAAATTTTATGCGTTTTTTTTTAAAAAAAAGTTCTCAAGCTCTTAAAAAATCACCCTTTAGAAGACGTATACAGACGAGACTTCCTATGTTGGTCGGGACGGACAAAATCGTGGCCGGGGGGGAAGTCAAGTATCTAGGGGTAACTCTGGATACGAAGATGACCTTCTGGCCTCATATACAGAAAACAGCTCAGAGGGCGGCCGAGAGGATAGCATCCCTAAGCCGCCTGATGGCTAACACGACTGGACCGAGACCGGGCAAACGACGACTTTTAATGGCGACGGCCCACTCGATCCTCCTTTACGGCGCGGAGATCTGGGCAGATGCCCTGAAGACAAAGAAGTACTGCCACGCGATGACGACGGTACAAAGATGGGGTGCGCTGAGGATCGCCTGCTCCTATCGAACTGTATCTGCACAAGCAGTTTTGGTGGTGGCCGGCGTAATCCCCGTGGACCTCCTAGCTTTCGAGCGAAAGAGGATCTACGGGAAAAGCGCGGACATAAGACGGGAGGATGCGGCAGTTGCGGAGCGCAACAGGACAATACAGACTTGGCAAGACCGATGGACAGAAGAACGCACAGGCAACTGGACGAGACGACTTGTAAAGGACCTGAGACCGTGGATCGGAAGGGAGTTTGGGGACGTGAATTTTTACGTTACCCAGCTCCTGACCGGACACGGCTACTTCCGAAGGTACCTTTACAACATGAACAGAGTACGGACGCCAGTCTGTAAGTACTGCGGACACGAACGAGACGACGCGGAGCACACATTTTTCGTGTGTGACCACTGGACAGAACTGCGACTAGAACTCGAGACGATTGTTGGTAGCATCACCCCGGACAACATTGTCCAGGTGATGCTCCACTCAACAGAATGGTGGCAACTAGTTGCCACCTATACAGAGACGATACTGCGACGAAAAAACGTAGACGGCTGCCTCACCTAACTGAGCAGACGGACTGACGTGACGCGACAGGTTACAGACAACAAGACGAACGGACGAACACGGACAGAACCCCCAGCCAGAAGTAATATCGAAATAGTTCCTGGTCTGGGGGAGGGCAACAAGGAGAGGGCGGTTTAGTGGGTAGGCCTACTTTTTTGGGAGTCCCACATACCCCCCCAGTTCGAAAGGCTGGGGGATATCCGTAAAAAGGATTCCGCAACTCCTTGTAAAAATAATAATAATAATAATAATAATAATAATAATAATAATAATAATAATAATAATAATAATAATAATAATAATAATAATAATAATAATAATAATAATAATAATAATAATAATAATAATAATAATAATAATAATAATAATAATAATAATAATAATAATAATAATAATAATAATAATAATAATAATAATAATAATAATAATAATAATAATAATAATAATAATAATAATAATAATAATAATAATAATAATAATAATAATAATAATAATAATAATAATAATAATAATAATAATAATAATAATAATAATAATAATAATAATAATAATAATAATAATAACAACAACATAATAACATAATAACATAATAACATAATAACATAATAATAAATAAATAATGAAAATTAAAAATAAAATGAAACGAAATAGTTTCTTTTTTTTTGGTTATCTAATATGCAAAAGGTACTAACCCCAAGTTGTTCAGATGCAACAACATCGGCCGGAGAATACAGGTGTACTCTTTCTCCGACAGCGAGTACGACTCGTTCCTTTCCAAAGCGAGGCGCCGGTCCCGCATCAAATAAGAAATACTTTCTTCCAACATGCACCGCATCTCTTCGACCACCAAATACACCATTGTAAAAATCCGGAACACGTAAGCGGAGAAAGTTTCAAAAAATTTTTGCGACACTTGTAAGTGATCCCGAAAAATGCGAAAGCAAGCGTATATAAAGGAATCCCCCCTCCCCTATTTCCAAATTACAAGCCCGGAGTGACCGCCTTTCTCCCTCTCCCCCTCGCCTTCGTACACACATCCCGGGAAACAAGGAGTATCCGTAAGACCCTGCTAAGACACTGCCCACGTCACTATGGCCCAATTTCCACGTGAAGGAAACTAAGTGGAGTATACACTAATATGGGGCGGGAACGCAAACTCGCAAGCAACTATTGGTATAAAAAGAAAAACCATATATATGCAAGGAAAATAGGATACAACAACGGTATTTATTTCACCTTCTATAAATAACAGGATTAAGTAACAGCTCTACACCCGCATGCCCATGTTGTAATAGGAACGAACGACACCTCTAGCAAACGCTTAAACATTTATGATTCAAGGAGCCACGGGGCTGTACTATGCATCGAATTCTCATCCTTTTCTCACTTGGAGGAATCCTCGGGTCCCCATCCAGCGATATTCTGCAAATAAAGAACGAAGCTGGACTGTACTATGAACCCATGCAAGGGATTCACCTCGCGCAAGCGGAATGGCGACTAGTTACGTTCATCGAATTACAACCGTTCGGAGACAGACAACCAAGTTTCGCCCACGTGCCTTTGGACGCAATGATGGACGAATGTTTTCCGATCCTTCAAGATCGATGCACCACATTGATCAACAAAAAGGATATTTCGTTCAAAATAACACAGATTAATGCACGGCTAGACATAATCCGCGAATTAAAGAACGAAACTTTTCTTTCCTCCAAAGGAAAGGCTATAAATCCGCCACCCCCCGCCAGCAAAATGTTACATGGCTTGATAAACGAGGAAGACGTAACATATTACAATAAACTAATAAGCCAGTTGCATCACGGGAAAAAGGACTCTATTACAAAAAGGAAAACGAAAACGCAGGTAGTAACTCCCGAACTCTACTCTTTAGAATTGCGACTTGACGAAAAAGAATCCATGCACAATTTAACCTGGGAAACAGGAATAGAAGTTTTCCGGAAGCACGACTCCGAATTTGCCGATACTTATGCGACTCGTCTCCTCGAATGGAGATATAACGTAGAACGCGTTGCTGATATTTATTTGAGTAATCTGAAAACAATAGAAGACATAATCATATTCGCTAAGTTGGGATTACTCCACCCCGATGTATTAAACCAAAATATCTTAGAAGAAGCTGCAGAGGGATTCGCAAAAATCCATCACGAACTACGCTTCCCACTACCTGCGGGAGAAGTGTATCCAGAAATATTATCGAAAATATCCCGATTTTCGGCAGTTTATCACGACGGAAAAATCATCATTGTTTTACACGTTCCGCTGCTCGAGCCAATCGGATATACATTGTATGAACTTCATCCCTGCCCTACTTCTCAAATTATTGGAATCAATACAAATGCCGCCATATATATATATCCTAAGACTCCATACTTAGCGATATTATGGACTCAAGACAAGTACGCACTAATGACAAGGGACGATTTGACCCAATGCCAAGAGCTTGGCTACGACAGAATTTGTATACCCTCATATCCCATTTATATTAAGGCCCACCTGTGAGATGTCGTTACTGATGGAAGATAATATTCAAGACTACAAGGATTGCGACATTAGAATTACAAAAAAACAAGAATCATATTGGAAGCAACTCGAGTACACTAAAGGATGGTTATTCTCCCTCCCAGGAACCGAAAAGGTTAACCTCACCTGCGCCAATGAAACTCGAGTCATAGAACTATCAGAAAAAGGAATTTTTTAATTAAAATCAGGATGCATAGCACGCACTGATTACGTAACAATTATTGGAATTCGGAACCCAAGAATATAAAGGGTGATTTTTTAAGAGCTTGAGAACTTTTTTTTAAAAAAAAACGCATAAAATTTGCAAAATCTCATCGGTTCTTTATTTGAAACGTTAGATTGGTCCATGACATTTACTTTTTGAAGATAATTTCATTTAAATGTTGACCGCGGCTGCGTCTTAGGTGGTCCATTCGGAAAGTCCAATTTTGGGCAACTTTTTCGAGCATTTGGGCCGGAATAGCCCGAATTTCTTCGGAAATGTTGTCTTCCAAAACTGGAATAGTTGCTGGCTTATTTCTGTAGACTTTAGACTTGACGTAGCCCCACAAAAAATAGTCTAATGGCGTCAAATCGCATGATCTTGGTGGCCAACTTACCGGGCCATTTCTTGAGATGAATTGTTCTCCGAAGTTTTCGCTCAAAATGGCCATAGAATCGCGAGCTGTGTGGCATGTAGCGCCATCTTGTTGAAACCACATGTCAACTAAGTTCAGTTCTTCCATTTTTGGCAACAAAAAGTTTGTTAGCATCGAACGATAGCGATCGCCATTCACCGTAACGTTGCGTCCAACAGCATCTTTGAAAAAATACGGTCCAATGATTCCACCAGCGTACAAACCACACCAAACAGTGCATTTTTCGGGATGCATGGGCAGTTCTTGAACGGCTTCTGGTTGCTCTTCACTCCAAATGCGGCAATTTTGCTTATTTACGTAGCCATTCAACCAGAAATGAGCCTCATCGCTGAACAAAATTTGTCGATAAAAAAGCGGATTTTCTGCCAACTTTTCTAGGGCCCATTCACTGAAAATTCGACGTTGTGGCAGATCGTTCGGCTTCAGTTGTTGCAGGAGCTGTATTTTATACGGTTTTACACCAAGATCTTTGCGTAAAAGCTTCCATGTCGTCGAATAACACAAACCCAATTGCTGCGAACGGCGACGAATCGACATTTCACGGTCTTCAGCAACACTCTCAGAAACAGACGCAATATTCTCTTCTGTACGCACTGTACGCATTCGTGTGGTTGGTTTAATGTCCAATAAAGTAAACTGAGTGCGAAACTTGGTCACAATCGCATTAATTGTTTGCTCACTTGGTCGATTATGTAGACCATAAATCGGACGTAAATCGCGAAACACTTTTCGAACCGAACACTGATTTTTGTAATAAAATTCAATTATTTGCAAGCGTTGCTCGTTAGTAAGTCTATTCATTATGAAATGTCAAAGCATACTGAGCATCCTTCTCTTTGACACCTTGTCTGAAATCCCGCGTGATCTGTCAAATACTAATGCATGAAAATCCTAACCTCAAAAAAATCACCCTTTATATCGATCGCGAGTATTTGCCATTAACCTCATTAAATATCACGGAGTTAATGCCCACTATAATAAATTATCAGCCCCTGCAAGTTATTGATATAACAGGAACACCCACTCCAAGTGTAATCACCAGAGGAACCACAGGAAAAGAAGTGGAACGCCTACTGAGCGAACGCACCAACCAGACCAATGAAGAAGCAAGGTATGGTCCCGCCATTGCCGCCCTCTTTATCGGAGAAATAATATTACTAATACTAACGAGCAGCCACCTCCTATTGAATCTAGCCTCCGTCTTGTACAGACTACTCTCTTCAAGGGTACAGGAGGATGGATACCCTACCTACAGTTATCAGCGGGCCGACCCACCCCCTTTAGACATTCAGTTTAGCGAGGTGGTATACAACGTGCCCTCGCGCCCACGACCGACCACACAAGTTTTCCCTCCCACGCAAACCAACGATGTCTACAACACACCCCGTCGGCCGCGACCTATCACGTCGACGCCTAGTGGGCCGGAAAATTCTACGGGTAGCCCCGAGCTCGGTGTAGCATTTAGTCCCCGTTTCTCCCCCTTTACCGTTTTAAACAACCAATTCGGGCAGACCGACGCTAGTGTCCTCGAAGGACCGATGGACTCACTACCCATAGAAATGTCAGTCATTTCGACCCCTCCTACCAGTTAAAGAAAATGCAAAGAAGGAAAACAACAGGTCCCGAACCTGTAAAGAGGTGTACGTATGTACACCCAAAAAAAAAAAAGAGGAAGAAAGCCTATCGCAATAATTTACTGATAGTTTTTTTTTTACGTTGGTCGTTTTTATGCGCATATCTTATCATTACGGCGCGAGTTTAAAATCTGTCCTAGATCAATTTTGCGCGACAGCCTTAATTAACAAAACTTTATTCTTTTTTTTTTTATATATATCATTAATTTTTCTTCTAATAACGGTAATTAAACGAGTAGATTTGTATTTCTTTTTGGATAAAAATAATAATATTAATATTAGAATAAAAAAAAATAATAATAATAATAATAATAAATAAAAAAAATTATTAAAATAAAATAAAATAAAATAAAAAAAAAATAAAAAAAAAAATAAATAAATAAATAAATTAATTAATTAATTAATTAATTAATAATAAAAATAAAATAAAAATAAATAAATAGATAAATAAATAGATAAACTAAATAAAAAGTAC
This sequence comes from Cylloceria caligata, assembly GCA_963942595.1. Taxonomy (NCBI): domain Eukaryota; kingdom Metazoa; phylum Arthropoda; class Insecta; order Hymenoptera; family Ichneumonidae; genus Cylloceria; species Cylloceria caligata. The sequence goes on from OZ012711.1 coordinate 4,054,849, forward strand.
ACGAAATAAATGAACAACACGCAGAATTAAATTAACTTGTATTTTATTCCTAAAACTAGATTATTACAAACAAAAAAAAAGGAAAGAGGTAAATTTAGGGCTTGTTTGATTTTTTTTTGTTGTTGTCTGTGTACGTGTTCATAATTTCATTTTTTTTCTCCGGCCGATACATTCCTGGCTACACCGGCATGGTGAAAGAGGAGGGAGCCTACCCGCGCAGAAAGTCGTAGGGTCGAAATCGGGATCACCCCAGAAATCGAGCTCCTCTTGAGAAACGATGATGACTGGATCTGAAAAAAAAGAAAGGGAGAAAACAAAATTTTATTTTTTTTTCAATTTTACGTTGGCTTTTTTTTTGGGAAAAGGAAATGACAATTTGAAAAAGAAAAGAAGAGAGAGAAACTCACCCTGGCATCGCCTCCGCACCGAGCTATGTAAGCCCCCCTCGTCCTTCATTCCCTCTTCCAACTCTCCCCTGGAACGTTTAACCCCTCGAGTACGTTCTGGAGGAGCAATTATTTCCGGAACCGCTAATAAAGGAAAAAAGAGAAAGAAAGACATATATATATATATACATAGACAACATTAATACAATATATAGTTGATATCCAATGAGAAAGGTGTAGGCATGCAATAGAATTAACTAATAATAACAAAATATAAAAACATATATTTACCAGGGTTTTCGGGCGTCACCGCCAAGGCCGACAGTTTTTTTGCCAGAGAGTGAATCTTGCACGAAGTAGCTGCCATGATGTACTACGAAAGAATTACTACAGCCGTGCTGTGGAGTTTGGTAGTGGCAATTTTCCATCCCTTCCCGGTTACGGGCCTGATTGGTTATGACTGTGGAGGGGCTGGGACCAACATCACCACTTTGTCATTATTAGAGGTGGGTGAGTGTGACATCCCTCAACAAGAAGTAAACGTAACGAAAAAATACATTTAACTACTGCAAATCAACCAATACGGGTCTACCCACGTAATGCAATGTAAAGTAGAAATTTACAGAGAAGTTCGAAGATGTGGGATGTTTTCACATACTATGGATGTACCTAATGGGGAGTATTTATATATAGACGTAATTTCTCACGATAATTGTCGCCAAGTGCACCGCGATGGAACTATAAAAATCGGAAAAACAGAAATTGCTGGAATTTCTCGAAATTTTTCCACCACTCGACTAATATTCATAGCGGGCAATTTAGGCCTTGATGGAAAGTGCCTCGGCGTGCACTACTCGGACCCCTACGGCAATTGGGAAGACGTTATAGTAAAAGGAACTGTAAAAATAACATTGCGAGACTATACAGCAGAAGTAAATGTAGAGGCAAATAAAGTACATTTACGCTCAGGTACCAGTTGTGAATTAAACACAGGCCAATGTTCGGATATAGATGGCGGAGACACTTTTTGGGAGCCTTTACCTGAAGATTCGTGTAGAACAAAAAGATACGGGTTGCTTTACGAAGGACTCGCTGACCAGACCGTAAAAGGAACTATAAAAATAACGTTGCGAGACTATACAGCAGAAGTAAATGTAGAGGCAAATAAAGTACATTTACGCTCAGGTACCAGTTGTGAATTAAACACAGGCCAATGTTCGGATATAGATGGCGGAGACACTTTTTGGGAGCCCTTACCTGAAGATTCGTGTAGAACAAAAAGATACGGGTTGCTTTACGAAGGACTCGCTGACCAGACCGTAGACTTACACACACACTTTAAACAAACCGTGTATTCCTTAACGGAAGGAGACATTATATTCGCACTGACGGCCCAAGGAAAAACCACTATTTGTGGATATACACTGACGCGTACCGAACACCCGAAATTACTGGTTGTCGAAATCGAAAAAGGAAACCCATTTGTAAAAAACGAAGTTATTAACGTAAATAATTTGGATATAATCGCCTATGTAAATTCCAAATTCGTATACGTAGAAAAACATGTTAGAACGGAAATGAAACGAATGTATAGGGATATATTAGTCCAGAGATGCAACTTGGAACGCCAAGTGCTTCAAAACGCGTTAACCGTTGCCAGACGCTCCCCTGATGAGTTTGCTTACAATATAATGAAGGGACCGGGTTACATGGCCCTTCTAGCCGGGGAAGTAGCCCACATAATTAAATGCATCCCTGTAGAAGTAAAAGTTGCTCAAACCGAAGAATGTTACGACCAATTGCCCGTATCCATTGGCAATAATACCCTATATGTATCACCACGCACACATATTTTATCAAAGATAGGTACACAAATTAATTGTAACCGGTTAGTTTCGCCTATGTACAGGCTGGACGGCGCTTGGTATAGCTTCGGTGCCGAGCCGGTCCAGGTCATGCCACCCTTAGTCATAAAACCCCTCACCATGCCCACGTGGCAATATAGAAATCCCCGCAGCTTAGCCACCAGCGGCATATACACCCAAAAGGACCTTGACGAACTCCGAGACCATATTATGTTCCCCGCGGAGCGACCCGCTATACTTAACTCCATTGCACGGGGAATATCAGGACAGCCCACTATCACACAAGGAAAGTCAATGTCCAATTTACTAGACGACCAATCTATTAAAAAAATCATTGAGTCAACTTGGAATAAAACATGGGGATATTTATCGATATTCGGAAATATTAGCGCGGGTTTAATCGGACTATTATTAGTAGGTCAAATAATAAAATTTATTTTCGACACTCTTATACACGGATATTCGTTGCACACTATATATGGATGGTCTATTTACCTAATAGGAGCTTTATGGGATTCAGTTACATATCTTTTACTACATTTGAATAAACAACCCCATGTGCGACCGAACAACGAAGGCCCGGCAACAGAAGCATCTATTCCCTTACAAGAATTAGGAGTCACCCAATTAACTAAAAACCAAGGCATGATACCTCCTTCAGGAGGACCCGAACAATATATTAGCGGAAATACGATCCCCAGACCCGAACCGCGAGGTCAAGAATTCTACGAGTCTGCTCGTAGCAACCCCGCTGCAAACCCTCACGTTACCACTGCACCAAGTTTTCCAGCGGACTACTCCCCCCCCCCAATATTATCCACACCTCAGTAAAAGACAGGCCATGCGTCCGTTGTCATTCATGTGGGCCCCCCAGGGTGCAGCCTTACCTACGAACATATACCCATCCCATTCTATCCCCGAAATATCGACGACCAGCGACCAAGATCCAATTACTTCAACAGAAACCCCTTCGATCTACCCCTCGCTTAAGGTTGTGGATCAACAATCCAACAACAAACCCATTTAATATCAAATTTTCTTTTGATGTATAAGTTTTGTTGTTCTTTCTTCTTCCCCCTTTCTGGCACGTCTTAAATATATATATATATATATATATATATATATATATATATATATATATTTAAGAGTGCAAGTGCGCATGAAGTACATAAAAATTTATGGATAAATAAAATCTAACAATGAGTTTTAATAATTTTCATTTTCAGTGTGTGTGAGTGCACGAAGAGAACTAATAACACAATAGAGTAACAATAACAAACTAACGTTGATCAATGAAGAATTTAATAATGAATAATCATAAATGTGTGGTCAATAACGAATAATTATAAGAATTTAATGATGAATAATCATATATGGGTGGTCAATAACGAATAAGTATACTAAATTACTATTGGAAAGTCGGTAATCACAATTATGCTAACCATCTTAGCTACCACCGTGTCTCAATGGATTTATGAAGGGAACGCAGAGCTCCGTCATAAGGAACAACAATCAAAGCACAACGACCCGAAAGAACCAGCATTGCCCATACGATTACACTTCTTCAGACTGCGACGAACTATACCAGGAGCAGAAAGAATTTACTGCTACTGGCGGATCAGGTTATGGTTGGACCTTGCCAGAAGAACGTTTGATTTATATGTGCCCCCCGAGTGGAGAGACATCGATTTCTCTACTCTCAAGTCTTGGACACATCAACTCCGAGACAAACCTTTTGAAGACATATTGTTGGGAAATATTTACTACCAATGGCATATAGATATACTGGTCCCAATCGGGCAGTATATAACCCTAACGCACTATTGGCAACCAGATGTCGAAGGCCAAACAGGCATTTGGGTTCCCCCCGAATGGAGAAGCCTCACCCAGAAAAAAATGTCCTCATGGATCCAGACTGCAATCTCCAGAGCACCAGGGAAAATCGAATTAGGAGGTGTATCATATTCCTGGATCGGTAAAACACTAGCACCAGTTACACAACACCCTTTCGGAATCCAATACGAAGCGATTCGGGAAAAGGAAACAAACCCACCGGATCTTCAGGGGACCACACCCCAGTCGTCGAATCTCTCGAACCCTTTACTCGAAGAATCTTCCGAAAATATTTTACTTCCAGTCACCCGAATTGCACATTGCACAACAATCACGTCAAATACTCTTCCGTCTTATTACTCAGTCCCACCCCCTTCCGTTTCCAAAGCCTGGAAAACCGAAAACCTTAGCAGTATTGATACTCAACATACGATATCTCCTGGCAACTGTACGACAGATCCCAGAAACATTTTAACACCCATAGAAACAATGGATACAGAAGAAGACTCCAACAGCATCCTACTCGCAAGTATGATTCCTGGCCCTGTCACTAGAAGCAGGACCAAGATACCCACATCTTCTAATTTGGAAAGATCAGTCACTAGTCCCACCGCTGTGTCTCCAATACCTCCCCTTCCTACTCCCAAAGCCCCCCGTAGTACCAAACAGATTACGATCCAAAACTTGGTGGATTACTTGTTGGAAAGTGACTCTACATCCCGCCATCAGCCACAAGCCCCCACCGACGATATTCACTCTCTTATCAACAAGACGTGTGACTATTCAAAAACGCCATAATGGGACACTGGTAACACTTTCGTTACACAAATGGTAAATATGAAAAAAAAAAATGTATAAGCAAAGGAATAATGCAAGGAAAACTTCTCCCAACACCAAATACTCACGTAAGTAAATCTATTTTGAGCTAAAACTATATAACTATACCCTTACATATATATATTGATTCATAATACACAGAATTATTTTATTTATGCCTTTCCGCACCAAAAAAAAAAGGAGGTGTTGAATTTTTTCTCAGAATAAGAATAAAAAGAAAAAGAAAAAAAAAAAATTTATATATATATAAATAGACCTATATACTTAAAATAAAACAAAATAATATATTTGAAAAAAAAAAAAAAAAAAAAAAAGAGCCAAAGGAAAAAAAAGATATACAATAATAATAATAATCGTTAACCACACTATGATATCGCATATTAGTAATGCACATTATGTTTCACAGACACAAGAGTTTACAAGTCACTCATTCCGAGGGCCACCGTACTGCCCTGGATACCTCAACCAAACATTTACATCTCCTCAGAGTAAAAGGAAGCATTCGTTTTATACTGGACGATCGTTGAATCCTTATACCAAATCTCAGGGAGCCAACCATCATGAAGGCGAGACAATAGGAGAATCCACACGAACGTCCAGCATTATATGGACGAAAATTTTAAGAACTTCACGAACACCAACAACTCTAAAGAAACTTCACGAACGCCAAGAACTTTAAAACGCTTAGAACATCAGGAACTTCAAAACGCTTAGAATGCCAAGAACTTCAAAACGCTTAGATCGTCAAGAACTTCAAAAGGGCTAACAACTTCAAGAACTCCAAGAATTTCACGAACTTCAGAAACCAACGTCCACGAGCTATTGAATTAACACCAAGTCTGTATGAGAAAATTCATACCTACATATTCTTACACACGTCAGTTGCTATTATTCAAATCAAGTTAACCACTCCGATGTGTGGTATAAGAAAAGGAGAAAAAGGATATTTTAACCGTATCATCAGACATACATAATATTTGAGTTACAAAAAAAAGGGAGAGAAAGAGCAAATACTCTAACGAAGCAAAAATTTGGATAAAGATTACGAATTATAAGAAGAAGTAGAATTAAGAACACATACACTGTAACCAGGAAGTCACGTTCAATATTCACCGTTACTTAATCATAAGTAACATTTAAGAAAAGAATTCACCTAGCTTATTGTACGGTTGCAAGAAAAAAAAGAAAAGGGGTTAAACATTTCAAAGAAAAGAAAATATAACAGTAAAATCAAGAAGCGAATAAACAAAGTAAACAAGTGAAGAAAATATTAGAAAAGGAAAAGAGAGAAATACAAATGCCCATAAATAAAGGGACGCATGTATAAGTACAATAACATAACACTTATTATCGGGAAATATGAAGCAACGAAATAATTAAGTTAAAAATTAGGACCATATAATATTCCTACTAAGCATAGTACGGATAAATCCGAAGAAATATAATCGCACATATACATGACCTTAACGTAGAACAATATTTAACCAAAGCAAGAATAGCAATATGGCCAAACCGTTGCCAATCAAATATCCTTTCTCTATTAAAAGTAACGTTTTGTTTGTGTTCAACGAATTCGTCATGGTACGAACCAAAAGCTAGTACCACATACAGATTCCAAGATCCTGCAAGAGACAAGTCGTTAAAAGGAAAAGAATAGTACGACAAGCATAATTATTAGGCTTCTCCTAATAATCGTTTTAAGGGGGGAGGTGTTACGTCCTGACGTAACGTCGCATTTATCTTTTTCATTTCGATTACGTTAAAGTTCTTCTGTTTTAGTTTCGCTACAGTAAAAGTAACCTCTCACATTTCTCTTTTATTCTCGAACTTCTTAGAGGAGAGCGATTTTAACGGCAGAGATCGGAACAGGGTGAAGATGCGGCCCTACCGACCGTCTCCCGGGAAGAATTAATCTTGTAAAGATGGAATTTTTCGGCGCTCCCGGTCAAAAGGCAAACTTTCAAACCATGGGATCTACTGCGTAAACCCGGTTATCGACTGCCATTTATGGATCTATGATTCAGCGCGGCCATACAGAACTACAGAAGCTGTAACAAAATTATTATTAGTGGTTTCATGTGAAGGATTTATTTAAGTTCCGTAAAAACGCTGAAAAACTAAGCCATTACCATAGACACATCTACAGAGAAGCGAGCATAAGGATATTACCTAAACTAGGAAATTCTATTGAAAGTAGGCCAAGAAGCGGGGTGGTAAAAATCGCCTCATTTTCAGGGGAAAAACGCTTCGAACGCGTTCCCTCACCTAATCGCGTGGTCCTCTGTGTAGCACATCGCGCGGACAAATCAGAGCACGCCATACCGATGCACTTGCATAGATCTATGGCTCTGCATGTCGAGAAGCTACTCTGCGGAGTAAGGGGAATGAATACGTGTATGGTCGAGATAGACCACGGGGAAATTCTTATAATCAGGATAGGGTTTTATCCCTTCTCTTCTTTTACGCGCTTGACGACAAGAATTTTCGACGCTCAGGAGCCCTATAAAAGGCCGCGAAAATCGGCCGTCGACACAGTTTCACGGGGAGTCAAGTAAGACAGTTTCACGGGGAGTCAACTTCGGACTTTTTTCACGGGGAGTCAAGTAAGACAGTTTCACGGGGGGTTAAGTAGAGGACTAATCACTAGCCTGGCAGTCAATAAGTCGCCGGCAGTGAATTAGAATTTTTCCAAGGCAACAAGTAGTACTGTTTGCCGGGAAATAAAGTAGTACAGAACGATAATTTTTCACTACGGCTGAATTTTCACAAAGTATAGTTTCAAGTAGTACAGAGTAAGAGTACAGTACTTATAATTATTAACGCTTGTAAAACTGGGAATATTGAACGTGCAACATTCAACTACTCATGTAGTTTTATTTCAATAAATAATTATTAATACGCACCAACGCCTACGTTCGATTTTTAGTCTGTCTGACTACACTAATCTACGTCCATCTAACGTTCAACAGTAAGAACCACAGCAACAAACAACCGTAAGTATAATTTTCAATTACCAATTAAAGTGAAACCTTGCTCCGCGTGAAATTGTCATTCAAGTCCCTCCCCATTATTCCTGAAGTGATTATCCCCAACCAAGAACAAAACGCACTCCAGCCCTATCCCGAGTAATTTTCCGCGAGGTTAGACTCAAAAACGGGCTTGCGTCTTCGGTATTTTCTCGTCGGGTGTGGTAAAGGGAGAATTTATTCTCCTTGACCAGAGCACGGAAAAGATACACCGAAACGTGAAATCTATGTTAAATTCGTGGGTTCGTAAGATAGGCCGCGATTTTGATGTAACATTACATTCTAATAGATGCAGTCCATCCCGATACGAATAATACTCTGTGTGTGGCATACAAAAGTCGCAGGTACGACCAAGCTCGAATAGACTTATGAGTCAGCAAATAATAAAATGATGGCGAAAGACCGTGCAAGGAAAGAGAGCTCACCGGGATGATGCTGCAGCGAAGTTCTTTGTATTTCCGGGCAACCTCGAGTATCGTCAAAAGCCTCACGTCCAGATAGTACAGCGGCAAATATAGGTTTTAGTCAGACTGACTTTAATTTTCCATAGAGACAGCGCTTCTCTTCCTCGCTTCAACAATTATCTCGAATATTGTCAACGGTAGAGCGGGACAAACAAAGTGCGTACCCTACGTCCTGCTCGCTCGACGATAACCGGGAAAAAGCCCCGAGGACCAGCCAGCACCCGAGCCCGTGAACTATGATCCCCTCCTAACGAGCCAAACTCGGTTAATTGGAGGAATCGGTATCGCTAGGTGACCGCGACTAACGCCTCAGCTGAACAACGCATAAATAAACAACAGTGTAATATCTGTGATTCGACAATCTACATATGCAATGTGGAACCCTATGTATAGTCTTATTCCGATCACGTGACCAATGTACGTATGCTAACGGGAGTCTAATGTGAAGAGTAACGATGGGGAGCGAGTAGTCCGTCTCCGACCTTTGTCGCAAATACACGTAAATACAACAATTATAAAGTATGTGCTTCTTCTCCCCGAATCAATACGGTCCCAAGCCGCGTATAGCCCATTCCATAATATTACAAGATAATATATGAAACTAAACTAACCTACAACAATAATCAGAAGTGGGATTCGAACTAAAAAGAAAAAGTGTAATCGCGGGAACTGTTAGTATGGTTTTGTCGGATGACGTCACAAACCATTTCAAAAGTGGAACGGACGTTTAGTTTCACATTAATTGTGATCCAAGCTGATGTGGAATCATGGAACTGTGTAAGATCAAATAGTAAATACGTTACTACTGATTTTTGGCAAAACGGGGTTAGCAGATCATTTAATTGTGTGTAATTGACTAAGACGCTTACGAAGCGTCATCGGTTATTCCAGACAATAACATTTTTTCAAAGGGAGAGTGATTGTATACAAGCTTTGCACGAAAACTGTAATCTCCGGGTGTATTCGACGGTCCGTATTACCGCACCACGCTGTGTAATAGTTCTCCCGATTTTGCGAAAATGTATTGAAGCTGACTCGCGTCAGGCTGAACACAGTAAGACTTGAACAATTATAAATTGAAAGGTGAGTGATAGTTACGAATACGTATAGTATCAGGAGTACAAATTGAAAATGCGGGATTTTTTTCTATTTTTGAACGTTTATTCTGAAAAAATGGTAACAAATGAATTATTCAAAGTATTGTCCATCGCTAGCCACAACTTTTTCCCATCTTTCTGGCAATTTACGGATACCGTCGCGAAAAAATTCGGCCGGCTTGGCTGCTATCCAGTCATCGACCCATTTTTGGGCTTCTTCGTAAGAATGGAAGCGCTGGTCAGCTAGGCCATGTGTCATCGATCGGAAAAGGTGGTAATCGGAAGGAGCAATATCTGGGCTATACGGCGGGTGGGGTAAGACTTCCCATTTCAGCGTTTGTAGGTATGTTTTGACCGGCGCTGCAACATGTGGCCGAGCGTTGTCATGTTGCAAAATTACTTTGTCGTGTCTTTGCTCGTATTGTGGCCGTTTTTCTTTGAGTGCGCGGCTCAAACGCATCAATTGAGTTCGGTATAGTGCTCCTGTGATGGTTTCGTTCGATTTCAATAGCTCATAATACACCACACCCAGCTGGTCCCACCAAATACAGAGCATGAGCTTGGCGCCGTGAATATTTGGTTTGGCCGTCGATGATGATGCATGGCCGGGGTAACCATATGATTTTTTGCGCTTCGGGTTATCGTAATGGATCCACTTTTCATCACCAGTGACAATGCGATGCAAAAAACCCTTCCGTTTTTGCCGTTCGAGCAGCAGTTCGCATGCAAAAAAACGGCGCTCGACGTCTCTCGGCTTCAGCTCATACGGCACCCAATGTCCTTGCTTTTGGATCATTCCGAGGGCTTTTATACGATGGGAAATGGCTTGTTGTGTCACTCCCAATGAATCTGCGAGCTCTTGTTGAGTTTGACACGAGTCTTCATTGAGTATTGCCTCCAATTCAGCATTCTCAAACTTTTTCACTTGGCCCGGCCGCTCTTTGTCCTCAACGTCAAAATCACCACTTCTAAACCGCACAAACCATCTCTCGCACGTTGAAACCGATGGAACATGACTCGGATAAGCCTCGGAGACCAATCGATGTGCTCCAGCAGCACTTTTCTTCAAATTAAAGAAGTAAATTAAAACTTCCCGCAAATGCTGTTTTGTTGGCACGAAACTCGACATATTGAGAGCTCAAAAAAACTATGAATTTGACACTGCGACAAATTGACACATACTGAAAATTAAAGCTATAAGACGTAGCTTTGACATGAACATAGTCACAGTACTGCCTGATGCGTATAGCGTTAGTAACGCCATCTGTTATCAAACCCGCATTTTCAATTTGTACCCCTGATATCTCTGTGTGAGACATTTCTGTCAGTATCTTATACCGACGTCTCTGTGTGAGATTGGTATAGGCATAATACCTTATAGCAAGCCTGTAAAGTTAAAAAAAAAAATGAACCCGAACGAATTCAGAGTTGCTTCATTAAAAGAAAAGCTTCGTCTTTTATCACTTCCAACACAAGGGATGAAGGCGGAATTAATGAGTCGACTAAACGAAGCTGATCCGATTGAAGAATGGATGAAAACGACAGACGCTACGGAAAATGATAGAAATCCGAACGATGGGAACAGAGTCGACAACTTCAATTATGAAATGTTAGACGCAAACAGTGTCAGGGACACTCACACAAGGATGACGACCGAGGCGACCCCTCCACCATCGATCATGACTACGTCACCTGAGATTAGGAGAGAATTCGAGCTTATCCGGAGAAAGAGAGAGAGAGTGCTCGTACGAAGAGAACTCAAATTATGCGAACGAGAAAACAAAATATTATCAAGGAACCAGAATGTTCGTCCCGATGCACCAATACAGCAGCACCGGCGCAATGCAACAGGTTCCTCCTCCGACGTCAAGTACACGAGTCAACACGAGTGTAAATAAAATCAGTGATTTATTCAGCGATTTCAATGGAGCAGACGAAGCGTTCTGGAGGTGGGAACAACAAGTACGTCTATTATCGACAACTTATGAGTTGGAGGATAAATTAGCTCGACTCCTCGGATGTTCTAAATTGAAGGGCAAAGCCCTTTTTTCAAGAATATTTGAGCATTCTGCTATGCGTAGATAGACTGCGCACTGCAGGCTAGCATGGGCGACTGCTTGCTGTTGCTACTTAGCGACAGCACCACTCAGAAGCAGTAAATTTCGCACTAGGTCAACGTGCCAAGCAACAGGTCGTTGCGCGCAAGCGCTCTACGACTGCGTGGCTAGACAACGGCTGCTTTGTATAACAGAACCATCTTGCGTTTTGCTCTTGCACGGTTTCCATCGTCGCCGTATTTCGCGTGTGCTCAAAATAGTTCAGTGCATCTAAGTAAGTCTCAACTATCACCTCAGCCGACCTACAGTCTATACAAACTCAGCCATCATATCAGCATTGATATATTGACGTCGGCAACCAGTACATCAACATTTGGCTCATCGCGTCATGCACCCGGCGTCAGCCTCACCGCGAGGCCCGATCGTGACAGCACATCTCATCAATTACACACGATTAATATAATCGTGTGTGGTAATTACCTCACCGACATTTACTCACTCCTCTATACGCTTATCTCTATATTTTATTTTCTATATTTTGTTTGATTTATTTCTGTAATGACGTCCACTGCATTTGACAGGTGGAGCAATAAATGCTATTGTAATTAACACCTGTGTACTGATTATTAATTGACCTACGTATTCTTTACAGTCCACTTTACTCTACCATCTGAATTCTCGAACACCCTTGATTGGTTTTACTCGAAGCCGGATCTGATCGGACTAAGTATGGACGATCTCCTTTCGGAGATGAAAATTATATTTGATCACCGACCTCACAATTTGGCTTTGAGGAGAAAGTTCAAATCAAAAACTTCGAAAACTGATGAGACTTTTAATCAATATTATCACGATAAAGTGATCCTCGGGAATCGTGTACCGATCGATCTAGCGGAAATGGTCGATTACGTAGTTGATGGAATTCCGGATTCGCAACTTCAAAATCAAGCACGTTTACAAAACTTCGGGTCCGCCACAGAACTGCCCGAAGCCTTCGCAAAATCTCCTTAACGGATGCGAAAAATCGCTTCGTTCGCAATTCAACCGTGAAAATGGAGGTAAAAACCGTAAAAACAAATACGAACTCGATCAAACGAGATTCAAGAAAGATACGATGCTCCAACTGTAATAAAACAGGACATCTTTCCACCAAGTGCCGCAGTCCGAAACGGAAAAAGGGAGCGTTTTTTAACTCCAGGGAGATAGGACATCGAGCGACAAACTGCACAAAGAAAACGTCTCAGGTCAACATCATCGAAGAAGCATTGGACGAAGACGAATTCCATCGATATATTGAGTATAATATTCATACGCAAAATGGTTTTTATAAATGTCATTAGAATACGTTACTGGACACTGCGAGTGCGGTAAACCTAATCAAACAACGTTATGTAAATATTCACGCGATGAAAAGTCCGGAGGGGCATCGTGATCAATTTGGAGGAATCAATAATAGTACGTTGATCGTTCATGGAACGGTCGATGTCGATATAACGTTCGATTCTCTCATTAAACATTTTGTTTATTCGTCGTACCTGATACTACGATGGAAACTTCTGTCCTTTTAGGTAGAGATATGTTCGCGTTATTTGACTGGGGATTAAGTAGTAAGTCTCAGTATGATATCGGATCGAGCGAGGTATTGAACATCGACGTTCATGAGACGGTAGAAAATGTTATCGATGCAATGTTGATAAATACGGGAATCCCAGCGGGTAAAAACCTAAGACTAAAAGAACTATTTCGAGAAGAATATGTCCAACCTGAGCGTCCGATCAAACCGAAAATCAAAGCGGAATTGAAGTTAACATTACGCGAACATCAGCCGATTCGTTTCTCGCCACGTAGATTATCTTATTTCGAAAAGCAACAGTTAGGCACAATGATCGATGATTTGTTAAAGAAAGGGGTTATTCGAGCAAGCGAGTCCAAATACGCATCGCCAATCATGCTCATGAAAAAGAAAAACGGTAATATGCGGATGTCCGTTTGTTTGAGAATGCTTGAACATTCTGCTAAGCGTAGCGAGACTGCGCACTGCAGGCTAGCATGGGCAACTGCTTGCTGTTGCCACTCAGCGGCAGCACCACGCAGGAGCTGTGAATCCAACACTAGGTCAGCGTGCCAAGCAACAGGTCGCTGCGCGCAAGCGCTCTACGACTGCTTGGCTAGACAACAGCTGCTTCGTATAACGCAGCCATCTTGCGTTTTGCTCTTGGACGGTTGACACCGTCACCGTGTTTCGTGCGTTCTCTCAACGATTATGTTCATCAAAATCAAACTCACCGATCTACTCAGCCGACCTACAGTCTCATCAAACTCTTCGACCATATCAGCATTGATATATTGACGTCGGCACACCGGTACAGCATCATTGGACTCATCTTGTCACGCTCACCACATTTCATTCTTACTTTATTCTATTCTTTTCTGTGCTCATTTTAATCTATTATTCGCTATATTTTACTTGTTTATTTATGTATATTTGCGTCCTCCGCATTTGACAGGTGGAGCAATAAATGCGATTATAATTGACATCCGTGTACTGTTTTTTAATATAACCTTCTACTACTGTGTTCAAAAAGTAAGGTGAATTTTTAATTTAAACTTCCCGCGTTGCCCGAATCGGACAAATGAATTTTTTTTCAAGTTGTTAGGACTGTTAGTGACATCTGTGACAAATTACATGTCAATATCATCATTAGTTTTTAGTTTACGCTTGGTTTTGTGAACAAAGAAAAGTGAATTTGGCGATTTTTACGATGTCGAATTTTGTTGAGCAAAGAAGTGCTATTAAATTTTGCTTGCGGAATGAAATTTCCGCCGCTGAAATTTCGAAATTCGAAACGTATCGAATGTTACAAAAGGCCTTCGGTGACGAGACTATGTTACAGAAAAATGTTTACAAGTGGTACAAAGACTTCAAAGAAGGCAGAGAACGTGTTGATGATTTGGAACGCTCTGGAGACCATCGACGTCAATTGATGAGCAACACATCAAGAAAATCAAGGAATTGGTGCTCGAAAATCGTCGATTAACAATTCGAGACCTTGCCGACATGCTTGCAATATCAATTGGATCAGTGCAAGCAATTTTGAAGGATCATTTGTGCCTCAGAAGAGTCAAATCGCGTTTGGTGCCAAAATTTCTCAATTTTTTCGAAAAAGAGCGTCGCGTTCAAGCATGTGAATCAATGATTTCTGACTATCAGGACGTCTACAAACAAATTATTACGGGCGATGAGACTTGGATTTATGCCTATGATCCGGAAACAACCGATTAATCGAGCGAATATCGTACCAAACTGAACCGAGACCGAAAAATCCATGCCAAAGTCACTCAAAAATCAAGGTCATGTTGACAGCTTTCTTCGATTATCGTGGGGTGGTGCATTACGAATTCCTTCCCACTGGCCAAACTGTCAACAAGGAATATTATTTAAGTGTTATGCGTCGTTTGCGTGAAGCTATTCGCAAGAAAAGGCCAGAATTATGGAAAGACAACACTTGGATTTTGCACCACGATAATGCACCGTCGCACACAGCACTGGTTCTTCGTGAGTTTTTCGCCAAAAACTCCACTCATGTCGCTCCACAACCACCGTATTCGCCTGACTTAGCACCGTGTGACTTCTGGCTGTTCCCAAAGCTCAAGAGACCACTCCGGGGAAATCGTTTTGAGTCGATTGAAGAGATCAAACGTGAATCGCTACGCGCATTGAAGGCTATACCTGAGGACGACTTTTTAGCATGCTTCAAAGATTGGAAAAAATGTTGGCATAAGTGTATTGTAGCTAGGGGGGATTATTTTGAGGGGGACGAAATCGATTTGGAAGAATAAATAAAAAAATTTATTTTAAAACAAAATTTACCTTACTTATTTTCAAGGCTCAATCGCAGCAGAGCCGCCTCGACGCCATTGAGCTGGTGCTCCAGGGACTGCCACAAGAAGCGAATGAGACGTCCAACGAAGAACTCGACTCGCTGTGGGCTGTGGTCGACGAGACAAAGTACATCAGTACTTTGAAGTGATGTGGCCAATTGCGAGCGCTGACCACGAATACTTCAGTCGTGGTACGCATCTGGAGGAAGCCAAGCTTACACTTGCTGTGAGGATGGCAATTGCATCATTGCGAAATCGCTTACCACGCACTCAACCATCTGCTACACCTGCAGCACAACCTCAAGCCAATGTGAAGCTGCCTCATATAAAATAGCCACAGTTCGACGGTAAATATTCTGATTGGCCAGCCTTCAGGGGTATGTTCCAGTCGTTAATCATGGATCAGCAACAGCTGTCTAGTGTATATATGCTGCATTACCTACGGGGCAGCGTAACCGGTAGTGCAGCACAGCTCATCGCTGGCTTAGCACTCACAGCCGTCATGGGATATTCTCACGAACAGATTTGAAAATAAACGGCTGTTGATGGAAGAGCGCCTCGACAGCATTTTTACCGTCACTACACCTTCTGAGGGAGACGCGACGTCTTTAGCCGAAATTATTGCGACAGTGTCTGAAGCAGACAATGTTCTCAGAGGCCTCAGCAGCACTGATCAACTTTGGGATTGCGTTTTGGTACATCATGTGGCAAGAAAACTGGATAGGCTGACACGGGAAGCATGGGAGACATCACTTGGAGATTCGCAGGAATTTCCAGCATTCAGCGAGCTCAAGGGGTTTGTCACATCCCGGGTCAGGGCACTCGAAAGAATCGAGGCGACTCCAAATCAACCAGGCGTTAACACCAAAGCCTCTACATCAAAGGCGTCTTCAAGCTCATATAAAGGGTCAGCACGACCCAGTACAGCTCATCACTCGACTGCCCGGGGGGCACAAATCAAGGAAGCTCGCAGAGAATGGACCGATAAAACCAACCCCTGTGATTGTTGCCGATCTTCTGACCATTACGTGGTGATGTGCCCAGAGTTCCGAGAGCGCAACGTCACGGAACGTCGTTAGGTGGTCGACAAGAGCCGTCTAGGCTATAACTGCCTAGGAATACACAACGTGGCATCGTGCCGCTCAACCAGGAAGTGTAAGGAGTGTGGTGTCAAGCATCATACCATGCTCCACCAGGAGCCATCATCCAGCTCAAAGCGACTGCCATCAGGTACGTCTGCTCAACCTGCAGCTCAATGAGATGGAGGTGCAGTCGTCCAGAATTCAGAACTGCTGAATAAAGTCAGCTCGTCACTCCTCGCAACTGCTTTAGCACTAATTGAGACAACAATTTCAACTCATCAAGTTCGGCTGCTCATAGATCCAGGATCGGAACTATCTTTCGTGGCAGAAAGCCTCTGTACTCAGCTCAAACTAACACGTCAGCGCGCATCCATTCCGATCTTTAGTATTGGTGGCAAGAGATCAGCTCAAACACCCGGCTTGACTCAGCTCACTCTTGATTCTCAGCACACAGCCGCTATTGTCACCATAAATGCTCACATCCTCAGAACTTTAACGGTGATATTACCATCTGTGGAAATACCAAATCAGACGTGGCCACACATCAACAAGCTCAAATTAGCAGACTCAGAATTTCTACGCCCTCGGTCAATCGACATCATCATCGGGGCTGATGCTTATGGGCAGATCGTTAAGCCTACTATCATCAGGAGCTCACCGTCAATGCCAATTGCTCAGCTGTCGGTGTCGGATGGCTGGTGCTTGGACCAATTGATTCGGCACAACCGCTTGCCAGTTCATTTTATCATGCCCACCGTCAATAGGAGGAACAAGCACTTCAAGAAGCTCTCATGAAATTCTGGGTCCAAGAAGAATTACCAACCAACACTGACAGCTCACTCACACCTGAAGAACAGGAGTGTGAGGATCATTTCAGGTCGACGCATAGGCGTGACTGTACAGCGAGGTACATCGTCAGGATTCCGCTCAAATCACCGATAACGCTCTTGGGGAGTTCATTTTCGACGACTCATCACTGTCTGTCTCGAGTTTTAAAACGACACTCGAGGGATGACGAATTCGAACCACTGTACCATCAATTCATAGCAGAATACGAGCAGCTCAGTCACATGGAGAAGTCGCCAGCATTACCATCAAGTGCAGTGCATTATTATCTGTCGCATCATGGAGTTCTCAGGCTAGCGAGTACCACTACAAAATTGAGAGTGGTGTTCAATGGCTCAAGTGCATCATCATCTGGGTTCTCCTTAAACGACATAATGCACACTGGTGCCAACCTGTTGCTCAACATCTCAGACGTGCTTATTTGGATTCGTCATCATCGCCATATCTTCGCCACAGACATCACCAAAATGTACCGACAGATCTTGGTACACGAAGAGGATTGCAATTTGCAAAGAATACTGTGGATCGATGACCAGCTCGAGGAGGTGCCATACCGGCTGAAAACTGTCACCTACGGCACCAAAGCTGCACGTTTTCTGGCAGTTCGAGCACTCATCCAGCTTGTTGAAGACGAAGGTATGAGATTCCCACTCGCTGTGCCATCCATCACGCATGACCATTGTGTGGATGACATTTTTGGAGGAGCAGACACAGTAGAACAGCTCAATCAGATTGCTCAACAGCTAAAGGAGTTGTGCATGGCGGGCGGATTCTCGCTTGCCAAGTGGCACGCAACAGACTCGGAAATATTCGCCAGCATTGCTGCTACCGAGTCATCTTGCTCACTAATTATATTGGACGCCTGCTCAAACAAAATACTTGGACTCACGTGGCTTCCGCACGAATATCAGTTCGTGTTTTCAAGCCGGTTCAGCTCAGCACCTGCAAACTTCAACAAGCGTCTCATTCTATCTGAAGTGGCTGAGATATTTGATCCACTCGAGTTCATCTCACCAATTGTGATACGTGCCAAAATGCTTTTGCAGGAGCTTTGGCTACACAAGCTCAAATGGGATGAGCCACTGCCATCCCACGTCTCAT
This sequence comes from Cylloceria caligata, assembly GCA_963942595.1. Classification (NCBI taxonomy): domain Eukaryota; kingdom Metazoa; phylum Arthropoda; class Insecta; order Hymenoptera; family Ichneumonidae; genus Cylloceria; species Cylloceria caligata. Next base: position 4,073,325 of record OZ012711.1, read on the forward strand.
CACGTTGGCTAGCAATCAGAGAGAATCTCACCCACTTGGCCAAGATCTCAATTCCTCGTTGGTTCAACTCATGGAGCGGCTCCACAGTGGAGTTGCATGGATTCTCAGATACCTCTCAGCTAGCTATGTCGGCAGTGGTATACATCACTGTCATCTCACCGTCCGCAACAAAAGTGACGTCACTCGTGTGCTCAAAAACCAAAGTTGCACCGCTCAAAAAGCTCACCATACCCCGGTTGGAGCTCGCAGCAGCGCTGCTTCTAGCCAAGCTCATCTCAAGTGTTCAAGCCACACTCAAATTGAACATTGTATCAACGCATCTGTGGACGGATTCATTAGTCACGCTCATGTGGATCAAAGCTCATCCGTCGCGTTGGAAGGATTATGTTAGGAACCGAGTCACTCAAATACAAGATCTTACAGAGCATGCTCAGTGGCGACATGTTCCTGGCGTTTCCAATCCTGCAGACTGTGCCTCTAGAGGCATAACCACAGAACAAGTCAGAGCTCATCCCTTGTGGTGGACGGGGCCACCATGGCTCAATCAATCTCAAGAATCATGGCCTGCATAGCCTGCACTGGTCGAGAACCTAGATGTGTTGGAGTCTCGGCCAGGAGTAGCCCTTGTGGTGGCTACATCGAATCAGGACTGTCATTGTGATCTGGTGCACAGTGATCTGGTATTCATCGCTCAACAAATTGTATCGGCTCACAGCTCTCTGTTCGAGGGTGATAGCACGGCTCAAGAGGATACCTGGCTCAGCACCAGTCACACGCATCTCAGCACGTGAGATCGACGAAGCGAAGATTTTTTGGGTCAAGGCAACCCAGGCAGCTTCTCGCACGAGCTCAAAGTGATGTCATCTGGAATGCTGCTGCCAACCTCTCATCCTTTCAGTAGGCTCACAGCCTACCTCGATCTACAAGGCGTAATCAGGGTGGGAGGACGGCTTAAACAATCAGCACTCAACTTTGAATCGTGTCATCCAGCAACTTTGCCTCGTCAGTCTCAGCTCTCATCACTCATTATAGACCAAGCTCATATGCGCACGTTTCATGGCGGTACTCAGCTCACTTTAGTGCAAGTTCGACAAGTTCACAGGATAATTGGGGGTAGAGCCCCAGTCAAGGCTCACATCTTGCGCTGTATAGTGTGTGCTCGGCAGAGAGGGATCCGTGGGACATGGAGAGGGCGAGGGGCCAAAACACACAAGGGCTGGATTTGTGTCTTTGTGTGCATGGCAACGACGGCGTTATATCTGGAGTTCGTCATTGACTGCTCAGCCGACGCATTCCTTGCTGCTTTTCGGCGCTTCTCGGCCCGACGAGGAATACCTCGCTCTCTCAGCTCAGATTGTGGTACGAATTTCATCGGAGCTAGCAAAGAGCTGCGACGACTATTCTCATCATGCTCATCTGAACATCTCATCGTTGCAAATGCTCTCTCACAGGATCGTGTACAATGGCAGTTGAACCCTCCAGTAGCGCTACACATGGGTGGCAAATGGGAATCAGCAGTGAAGTCGGTGAAGCATCACCTCCGTCGGACGGTGGGTGAAACGGTCCTTACCTACGAGGAGTTGTCGACACTGCTGACTTAAATTGAGGCTGTTCTGAACTCAAGGCCTTTAGAACCTCTCAGCAACGATCCTGAAGATGTGTTAGCTCTAACACCAGGGCATTTTCTCATTGGCAGCGCACTTACCACTATCCCAGAACCATCTCTAAAGGATCTGGCGATCGCAAGGCTCTCTCGATGGCAGCTCATACAGCAGAAATTTCAAAGTTTCTGGGCTCAGTGGTCTGCTCATTATCTCCAGCGTCAACAGGCAATTTCGAAATAGCACCACCCTAACAACAACATCCAGATCAGCTCGCTTGTTTTGCTCACAGATAAGCGCTTTCCACCATGCAAGTGGCCACTTGCACGAGTGTTTGCGCTGCATCCTAGCAGTGACTGGCTCACAAGAGTGGTGACCATTAAGACAGCTACGGCGACGCTCACACGGCCCATTGCCAAGCTTGCAGTGCTGCCAGTTCCCTCAGCAGAACATCACGTTGAGGAGAATCAGCAACCACATTGCTGATGGCGGGCGGAATGTTTGAGAATGTTTGAGAATGATTGAACATTCTGCTAAGCGTAGCAAGACTGCGTACTGCAGGCTAGCATGGGCAACTGCTTGCTGTTGCCACTCAACGGCAACACCACGCAGGAGCTGTAAATCCAACACTAGGTCAGCGTGCCAAGCAACAGATCACTGCACGCAAGCGCTCTACGACGGCTTGGCTGACAACGGCTGCTTCGTATAACGCAGCCATCTTGCGTTTTGCTCTTGGACGGTTGACACCGTCACCGTGTTTCGTGCGTTCTCTCAACGATTATGTTCATCAAAATCAGACTCACCGATCTACTCAGCCGACCTACAGTTTTATCAAACTCTTCGACCATATCAGCATTGATATATTGACGTCGGCACACCGGTACAGCATCATTGGACTCATCTTGTCACGCACCCAGTGTCAGCTTCACCACAAGGCCCGGTCGTGACCGATCTTCTCATCACTTGCACACGATTAATACAATCGTGTGCGGTAATTAGCTGACCACATTTCATGCTCACTTTATTCTATCCTTTTCTGTGCTCATTTTAATCTATTATTCGCTATATTTTACTTGTTTATTTATGTATATTTGTGTCCTCCGCATTTGACAGGTGGAGCAATAAATGCGATTATAATTGACATCCGTGTACTGCTTTTTAAAACAACCTTCTATATTACAGTCCACTTTCTCTCCATCATACTGAATTCTCGAACAGCGTTGATTTTCAAGTTCTAAATAAACACACCGTAAGTGACAATTACCCCCTTCCGTTGATCGAGGACCAATTGAACGTTTTAAACGGCAAAACGTTCTTCAGCTTATTTGATTTGAAGGATGGCTTTCATCACATCGCGGTAGAGAGAGATTCGATCAAGTATACTTCTTTCGTCACGCCCTTAGGACAATACGAGTACATAAAAATGAATTTTGGTTTAAAAACGGCACCATTGAAATTCCAAAAATTCGTGAACGAAGTCTTAGACGAACTCATCAAGTCTGGCGATGTCGTAGTGTATCTTGATGATTTTCTCGTTGCAACAGAAACTTTGGAAGATCATTTTCGAATCTTGAAGCGCGTGTTTCGATTGCTCGTCGACAACAGATTAGAGCTTCAAATGAGTAAAGGTAAGTTTCATTTTACGGAGATCGAATATTTGGGGTATATTGTCATGCAAGATGGTGTGAAACCTACCGAAGCTGGGATTAACGGGGTCGATAAATTTCCGATTCCGAGAAATGTTCACGATGCACAACGATTTTTAGTTTTGTGTGCCTATTTTCGAAAATTTATTGAAGACTTCTTGACTGTGGCGTAACCGTTCTATGATTTACTCCGAAAAAATGTAACGTTCGTGCTCAGTGAGACCGAAATAAAGAGTTTTGAACTAATAAAGAAAAAATTGATCGCGGCACCAATATTGGCAAATTACAATCCCCGCAATGGGACTCAACTCCATTGCGATGTGAGCAGTTTGGGTTTCGGAGCGGTTTTTATGCAGAAAAAGGCCGACGCGAAATTTCACCCGGTCTTTTAGTGTTCAAAACGTACTACGAACACCGAATCGAAGTACCATAGTTTTGAGGTCCAGACATTGGCGATAATATATTGTAATGGAACGCAGTTAAGGCGATCCGCTACCACAACTGACAACCTTATTAAGTCCATCTAACAGACCAACCCACACAAAGAAAAACAAGACACATAGCATACCAAAATCAGACAAAGCCAACAAAACCGTTATCGGTAGACAAAATACTCCAGTACATATCCAAAGAAGCACCCACCGGACAAGGAGAATCGATAGGACTAGTAGGTACACACGCAGAATTATAAGTACACACCTTAAACGTAATGGCGTAAATAGGAGGCCTACCTAGCCTGAAGATCGCGATGTAAACAGAACAGGAGGCGTAACAACAAACACACGCCGGCCTACTAGACCAATGCAATAGCTCCCGCCCTACACGGTCACCGGGCCAAGCCTTAACACAGACGGCACAACCCCAAATAGGCCACACAATCCAAAAAGCAAGAACATCGAGAACGCCACAGCACGGCAGAAGTAGAAAAGAATTCATGGAACTCTCGAGATCCCACGAAACACAGAGAAAGATCAACAGGGTAACTTCTCACGAAACGTCGCTACGTACCCCGACTCATGAATAAAACATTAATATTAATAAAACACGTAAAACAAACTTATCTCTAACAAAAACCAAGAAACACACAGAAGAAGACGATCCTCACGTAGGAGAACACCTGAAAACAACAAAAACATAAAAATCCACGAGAAATCTGTCAAAAATACACAAGCAAAGAGATAATTAACAACAATTAATTATCCCGGGCAACTATTGGTCAATAAAACAGCAAGACAGCGGCATACGAAACAGGGGAAGACCCATATGGGCCTAAAATGTAGAAAAACCGAAGAAAACACCGATAAAAAGTTTGAACCTACAACAGGTAGGAAGATAACATTGTCCTGCGAAATTCAACCTCGCTGAAATCTCGTTTCAAACCCTAGAAGGACAAAAATCGGCTAAGAATAGAAAATCAAGAAATAACGGTACTCCTACACGTCACCCCGCACCTCTCTCACCTAGTGTTTGAAGTGCGACAAACATCACGTGACCTACCCCAAAACACCCTCCCGGGGTCCATCCGCCAACCTATATAAACCGCGACAGAACAAGCCTCAGGGCTCTTGTCAACTCTAATAAGTCAAGACGAAGTGCTGTTCGACAGCACACCCAACACATAAAATTACACGTAAAATCTCGAAGTAATAAAGTCGTGCTCTTTCGATCAAATCGATTCCTCTGCATTGCGCTTGGCCGTCGTTTGACCGAACGAACCGATAAGAAGAACAACATACTAACCGTTTGGGAAATACCATGTCAGAACGAGTGTTCTTTTCTCAACTGATTCCCCTGCATTGCGCTTGGCCGTCAGTTGAGTAAACGAACTCATTAGGATACTCTGTGAGGAGTAAGGCTCCCCTGCACTGCGCTTGGCCGCCCCTACTCACAGCGTCAGGGCACACTCCACGAACGGGTCCCCACGCACGGCGTCGTGGCTATCCGTCTCTTGGAGTGTGAAGCAGCACGAGTGACGCAAGGTCAAGGGAGTGGCATCCCGACTGAGTGCACCGCGCATTAGACTCGTAGGGTGTACCTGCGTGGGTGGGACCACGTTAGAGCCAGCACCAGCTACCACCTGCATCTCTCGGATACCTCGGCTGGTCGCAATTATTAAAAAACCAAGTCGTAAGCCCCTTAATGGCACGATAAGGTGATTAATTAATTGTGAATAAAAGCTTCAGTATCCGGGGTCTAAGATGAGCTAGCTGGTCAAGCTGCGAACCCGGTGTCTCTTGCGAACAGAGAGCTATAGCTAGGGACCCAAACAATAACAAAGACAAGTAACGATAAGTAGGTAAAATCATACACACCACCTCTCCACACTACACTCGCGTCCCTACTATAACTCTTCACGCGACCATCAGCAAGGCGGAGCCTCAAGAGGCAGATCTCGCGAACGGGCGGTCCCAAAACAATAACATTCCAAATAGCATAACACCAGCTAGACGTCCAATGATTAAAACAAGGTGGACCGGTACATCTTACGAAGGTACCAAGGAACGCCCCGTATGAGGACTAAGCCCAGCAACTAGGCCACACCCTGCGAACATCTAGGTAGAGCCACGCGAAACAAGACCTTGTCAAACGATATCCTAAAGAAATCGCTACATAAATTACACCAGATTAGACAACCCCGAAATAGATAAATTGAGTGTTGAGCTCCGTAAAGTTGATATCTAATCACTTTACGAATAATAAAATCAAAACCCATAGAAATTGGAAGTTCATGATTCCACTTGCGTAGTATTAGGAAAGCCGCGTATTAGCAAAACGCCATCACCCTTAAAAAATGGATAAATTGAGTGTTGAGCCCCGTAAAGGTGATATCTTATCACTTTACGAATAATAGAGTCAAAACCCATAAAAATTGGAATTTCATTATTCCTCGTACGTAGTCTTAGAAAAATCGCGTATTAGCAAACGCGACAAACCCTTGAAACAAATGAATTGAGTGTTAAGCTCCGTACTAGTGAGATCTCATCACTGTACGAATCATAGAGTCAAAAACCAAAATTACCGGAAGCAATTCCGCATACGTAGATCTTAGGAATAACCCATGCAAGCGAGCGTGAAGTTCACACGAACGACCAGATCGTCTCACGAATATCCTACCTTGTCTGAACTAACAATCGATCAGTAACTTACCCAGCAATCACGTGCCTTCAGCACAATAAAGAAAAGAAAGAATTACCCAATCAATAAAAAGACCAATGATAAAAGGGTAAACAAACCGCACGTCTGTCACAGACAAATGCGACGCAACAAAAACCTAAACTGATGTCTCACCAACAACAACAATAAGTTACTAATAACAACCTAAAATTGATTGCAAATCTTTAAATGTACAGATCCTCTTATTCCATCCAGCCCAGTGCACGAACTTGTTTCGAGCAAGCCTCCTCTCCACACGATCAAGGACGATATCGCTCGAAATAAGATTAAAAACTCACGCGATTTTACACCGCCACCGAACACGCGCGCATCGCAGCGAAATTGACAGTGAAATAAAATCGCGAAACGTTTCATTGGCGCCCAAGGTGGGGCTGGATAGCAAGAGAGAAGAACGAAGACCGACGAGACAGGATAGAAGAAAGAAGAAAATAAATAAAAACTATCCATAAACTCTCGCCTTACTAAAAATGGATCCAAACAAAGAAACCACATTAGGAGGCATACCGACGCCCACCACTGACACTCCAACCATAAGAACAGTAGGCATGGACGACTCCATAATCCCTACTATGGGGCAGTCATTAGCAATGTCACAAGCGCTACGTGGAAGCACGCCCGTACTAATACCGCCAATCTCAGATGCACTTCAGCATGCTACGAACATACGTGCACACTCCTCTGATAATAGAATTCGGCAACAACTGCATCCACTCGCAGGCCAAAATTATTGCACGCGCAACGTGACTATGAATTCAACAGGATATCCGGTTCCACCAACAATAAGTCCAGCACCTCACGAGGTAGTACAACAACTAGCTATGCAATCGCTCCCGCAATACTCGAAGAAATGCAGCAAAAACAAGCATCAGAGAGCGCAAAACAAGAGCAACGCTTCCGAGAACTGGATCACAACCTCTCAAGGAAGATAGAGTCCATCCAAGATTATGTAACTCAGTCAATAGAAATGCTACAAGACAAGGTCAACGAAATATCTCATAACCGAGAAGCGCTTCCACGAATAAACTGAACTTTTATTAACACAGAAAAAAACCAACGTGAACCAACCATGGATGTGAGTCCAGAAAACCGAGATCCACCATCCCCCAGGCTAACAACTGGAAGGGTAGGAACAACGAGGAGGAACCTATACGAAAACACTACACCACAGGGACCATCCAACACAACTGTAGCGAATAGTAACTCGAAACTCGAAGCACCAACATTTAATGGAAAGACTCAAGAACAATCGATGCAGTTCCTGTACGACCTCCGAGCCTACCGAGACGTGTACGTCCCTCGATATCACTTCAAAATAATAATTAACCAATGCATGACGGGCATAGCAAGGAGCTGGTGGAACATCACCAGATACACAATCAGACAGTGGGGAGAATTCGAGGAGGAGTTCAAGCGAAGGTTCTGGAACGAAGAGATACAAAACGCCATCAAATTGAAGCTCGACTATGAATGGTATGACGAAACAAAAAAAAACAGACTCGTATAGGATACGCGCTCCACTATATTAGCCTAGCCCGCGACCTGAGACCAAAATTAACCGAAGAAGAGATCGTCCAGAAAATTAAAAGACACTTTCCTGACGACGTCCGAGCTACGATAAAAACTCTGGGAATAAAAACAATCGCTTGATTACTAGATTTGCTGTCATCATACGACGAGGAAGGACCGCGCAACCGAGACCGTACTAAGCCTCCTAAACGCGAAACATACCACCCACAGAACAACAGTCAGCGGAACGCACCTCCTAGAACGAATGAGAGCGGCCTCACAAACACTCGTGAAGGGCAACAAACACCCTCGTACAACCATCAAAGTGCAGCGTACCCAAACCAGAATAGGAAAATACAAGCTCCAAGAGGCGAGACAGACAATCGTTATAAAAACCGAGAAGAAAATAAATATCCTTGGCGACCTCGAGATCAAAACCGTGACGATGCAAAAAACATTCGTATCACCACCATGTGGGAAGAAAGGAGCCAACCACTCGAAATAATAAACGACAACGAAATCTTGGAAAACGAGGAGCCGTCACCTCTCGGAAATTAAATACTGCAGAGGTGACGCTAGGCTATGGGGAAAACACCAGAGAATTTCTAACAAAAGAAGAAGAGCATCCACGGACAGAGTCGAGGCCAAAATGCCCGATACTCGTGATATACGTACAAGACATAACCATTCGAGCATTGGTCGATACCGGAAGTGAAATCAGCGCAATATCCGAACAGTTCGCATTAGACCATGAGAAACTATTCAGCAAATGCCCCATGCTACCCTTGACAGGAGTATCCGTAAGAGGTGCAACTGCAGGACGAGCGGTCAAAGTGACTCGACAGATATTCGCTAAAACTACACTAGAAAAAACCGGTACGAATAATACACTCATTATAGTTCCCAGATTAACTACAGATTGCATCTTAGGAATAGATTTTTTGGCAAAAATCAAAACCAAAATCGGCCTCGAAAAATACGAAATATCGTTCGTCATACCCGCACAACCTTTTCAAAGAATAAAATTAAAATTTGACAACCCACACTTTTCTAACCAAACAAAACCAGCAGTACGTACCTTCACCATAGAAGACAAACACAAATATGTAGTCACAGACTACGCAGCACTAACCTTCTTAAAAGAATGTAAGCTTGCCCACGCACGGATCACTAGGTGGTCACTGGCAATCCAAGATTACCACCCCACAATCGAGCATTGTGCAGGAAAAAGGAACAGAGTAGCAGATAGTCTCAGCCGTCCCAACGGTAAGAAGAGCGGTAAGGAAATAATAATAGCAAAAATCTCAACGGAAGTAACCTAAGAATTGAAAAATATATCAACCAACCTAGGGGAATTACAGGATAAAGACGAATATTGTACAGAAATATCATAACAAAAACTATAAAAAGGGGAACAGAAGTCAAAAACTACACAGTAATCGACGAAATATTGCACACTAAAAATCTTGGAACGCGGCGAGCTGTCATCCCCGCAACCGGCATAAAAACTCTCATAGAGAATTGCCATGAAATATACGGGCACGCTGGAGCTTGAAAATGCTATTTGATACTACGGGAAAACTTCTATTATCCAAACCAATACCGTTACATCAGGAAACAGCTAAAGTACTGCGACCCATGCCAAAGAAATAAAATATACACGCAAGGAATGTTCGCCGAAATGCAGAAACATCCTGCCGGAGAGGCCAGGAGACCTAGTATCACTCGATTACTACGGACCCTTACCAGCGGCAAAGTATGGAAATAAACATATCTTGGCCGTCATCGATGTATTCTCAAAATTAACAAAAATCTACCCGCTCAAAAACGCCACCTCAGAGACAACGTGGAAAAAATTAACGCAAGACTACTTCCCGAAGTACGGGAAACCAAGAGCCATACTATCGGATCAAGGAACCCAATTCACGGCGAAAAAATGGGATGAACTATTGAAGGAAACCGGTATAAGAAAAGTTATGACATCCATCCGTCACCCACAAGCCAATCCCGTCGAGCGAACAAATAGAGAACTCTCTCGGCTGTTTAGGACACTCCTACCAAACAAACACAACGCCTGGTATGACGCGATTCCCAAAGTAGAGGAATATATAAACAATACACATCACGAAACTACGGGATACACCCCAATACAACTACACACTGGTACCACGCCCTTGAGGCCATGGGAGCAAATCATAACAAACAGAAATAAAATGCCGGACTACGACAACCTCATAATGCTGGCCAAAGGCAATATGAAGAAAGCCCGGAATAAAAACGCCGAGAAATTCAACAAACAACACAAGCTTAAGGAACTTCAGCTAGGCGATCTGGTACTGGCAAGAGCGCTAAATGTGTCGAACCCTGCAGCCAAAATGAAAGCTAAATTTCTGCCTTTATACGAAGGACCATACCGATTGAAAAAACGCGTAGGAAAAACATCATACATTCTCGAAAACATAAAGAACGACCTAGAACGAGGTATGTATTACACTAGCGACCTTAGGCCATATTATTGATCCACGGATTAACAAAGGAGAAAGAAAAATAAACAAAACCTTTACCAGCCTAGACAAGGGGAAATATCCCACCATCGTAGTAAACCCCCCCCCCTCCCCATATAACGAAAGAGGGGAGCACAATCAGGCATCCCACGAGGAGCCGACGAGAAGCTCATTCAACAAAAGATCTTCAAGTAAGCAATATGGAAAACAAATCGACACAGACGATCACCGACGACAAAATCGGAGGCCGGGACGTGACACCAGGCGTATTCACGCCAGAAAGAAACGCAACCCGGGATCGACGGCAACGCGACGCAAAACCCCGCAGCATCCGCACACAGACGGAACCAGCTTATTTAAAATTCATTCGCGAGGGCACCAGAGTAGAAAGTCAACTACAAAATGTACACGCCAATACGACACCGGGCAAAGCTAAAACCACCATACTACCGATGAGGTATTTACCATGGGCCCCTGTCGTAAGGAGCATCGAACGGGTACACACTGAGGCAAACAGAGGGTGGATCCAAACCTCTCGGGGACCAGCAATACTGCTACAACCACACCTGATTCGTGCAGAAAAGCGGAGACAGGTACAAATTCAATAATTAAAATAATAAACACAAACGACTAAATCTCACACTGAACGAACAACCAACAGAACCGCACCAAGGCCCCAATCGCATACCCTATCATAGAGGAAGCAACTACGAGGCAGTACTCGACAATGGCTGTCACAGCACCGCTACCGCGTCCACCAACCCACGAGCTGCGAAACGCATCAAGGGACCCGCGGACGATCCGCACCTACACGACAGCACCTACTACCATACACATATGCACAACCTCGGATGGACAATCAAAAAAATAACAACAAATATACAGAAATAAAGCATAATAAATAATAGAATAAAAAAATATTTTTTGCTGAAAAAAATCGTTTGTGTAACAATTATTTGGAAGGGCGATGTAACGGAACGCAGTTAAGGCGATCCGCTACCACAACTGACAACCTTAAGTCCATCTAACAGACCAACCCACACAAAGAAAAACAAGACACTGTAACGGTATTAAACGTTAACATTGCCCTTAATGGGCTTGTTCAGACTCGAGCAGGAAGGAAAGTAATTTTAGGCTTTTGTAATAGATAAAAGTAGGGTTTACTCAATAAAACAGATAAAAATTATGCGATACAGTAGAAAAAGAAATGAATATTGTATCTTATTCTCGAACTTTTTTCCCTGGTATTACGGCTACCACGCGCCTTACAATAGATTATTCCCGGGCACACGAGTGCATTTATAATCGTGTCCGCGGGTGAATTTGAAGAATATTAATATGTACTATGGTAAACGTTGATAGGTAATATATTCTTGATGTGAAAGTATTCTTTTACTAAAATTGATTTGACAACAGAATGATAAATGCCGCTTGATAATTTCTATCTGTTCGCCGCGATCCCTAGGTAACTGGTTTAGCATGCGTACCGTCGGTAACTAACCGGCCGCCGCTTGATTCTACCGCTGAGTGGTTCAATTTCCAACGCTATGTTGTATCGCGGAATATATCTCTTCACGTATTCTCAGGAATATTCCTTAGCGGACACAGCTAGAGATAGAATTCTGAAAGATAGCTGTCATACAAGACAGGATGCGAAGTAGACGCCGACGCAGCATGAGGCGACTCGCGAGGCGATCTACGATAGGCTAAAGCGAAAGCTGCCAACTAAGGGATTTTAGCTAACGCAGTTGCTAACTGCTTCAGTAAAATCAGAATTAATTTAGACTTAACAGAGAACGGTTGGTTCCTCGTGAAATTCTCGAAACAACGCATTATTGTACTTTCTTCCTTTAACTTTTAAATAGACAATCGAAAGTTACCGTTGCCTATAATAAATACTTCCTTTTACATAAATTCGTGTTTTCATCGATAACTCGAGATCCATCTCCTTATCGGCAAACGATCCCGAAAAATAATAACTTTCTAATATTATACCGAGTACCGAATAATCTAATTACCCAGTACCGGCATAACATTTGGTGGCAGCGGTGGGATCTGCCGAAGTTAAGTGATTCGCGATTTATTAGGACAAAAGTGTTTCGGACAAAGTTAAGAGCGACACTAACGTGACGACTACAACGCGTGCAAGGACACCAGTGTAATTCGTGAAAACCCGTCTAATCTAACGCGAAGCCGTGAAGAGAACGTCGGTGCGGGGTGACGTATCGGTCAACCGTGTAAAGTCCCGATTGACGGTGTCACGTCAAGTCGCGGAGAACCGCACAAAGTGTGCAACCGAGTGCGCACAGCAGCTACTCGAAAAGAAGCCGTCGCGCAACCATTGGCGACGCACTAAGGACGAACCCAGGAACCAATGAAGAAACGGGTCAACAGCGTCAAGGAAGGCGTCAAGGATCATCAACAGAGAGGAGCTGCAGGACATCAAGTCGGCAACACCTTAGAACAACACCATGGAAAGGACCGTCTACCAGATCATCTTTCTGTAAGTGGCGGTTACTTTATACTCATACATAGCCAATAAACCGAAGCCAGACAGAAAAAATATTTTGGAATATTTGGAAAAAATTTCTCTTGAAATTTTGTGGGCATATTTTAGAGTTTTGTTCGCCGCAAAATTAGCAACATGCCGATATTTAGGGGAGCGAAACCGAAACGTAGAGTCAATTCATTAGGAACAGCGACACCCGGCGAAGGGGTAGACTCTACAGCTGGATTAGCTGCCGCCGTAGGGGAAATAGTATACGAAGCGCGCAGGGCGTTAACAGAGCTCTTGCCGTCGGGTCGAATCCCCACCGACAGGCAAGAGGCCGTCGCAGGCCGACTGGACGCCGAGTTCGGCGTAAACCCTCTCAGGGGCACGGCATTTCGCGATAACAATAGTATAGGTAGCGACGACGTGTTCAATATGACTACTGGCGAACGAACGCCTGAACACCTAGATGAAGACATGGATGAGCGGGAACTCGGAAGCTTGCAAACGATAGATCGCGTAGGTTTCCCGACAGCTACCGGTACGACGGCACGATCGGTGACTTTGTTACGTCAAAATCGCGGCCTATCTTACGAATCCACGAATTTAACATAGATTTCACGTTTCGGTGTATCTTTTCCGTGCTCTGGTCAAGGAAAATAAATTCTCCCTTTACCACACCCGACGAGAGAATACCGAAGACGCAAGCCTGTTTTTGAGTCTAACCTCGCGGAAAATTACTCGGGATAGGGCTGGAGTGCGTTTTGTTCTTGGTTGGGGATGATCACTTCACGAATAATGGGGAGGGACTTGAATGACAATTTCACGCGGAGCAAGATTTCACTTTAATTGGTAATTGAAAATTATACCTACGGTTGTTTATTGCTGTGGTTCTTACTGTTGAACGTTGGTTGGGCGTAGATTAGTGTAGTCAGACAGACTAAAAATCGAACGTAGGCGTTGGTGCGTATTAATAATTAGTTATTGAAATAAAACTACATGAGTAGTTGAATGCTGCACGTTCAATATTCCCGATTTTACAAGCGTTAATAATTATAAGTACTGTAGTCTTACTCTGTACTACTTGAAACTATACTTTGTGAAAATTAAGCCGTGGTGAAAAATTATCGTTCTGTACTACTTTATTTCCCGGCAAACAGTACTACTTGTTGCCTTGGAAAAATTCTAATTCACTGCCGGCGACTTATTGACTGCCAGGCTAGTGATTAGTCCTCTACTTGACCCCCCGTGAAACTATGTGTTACTTGACTCCCCGTGAAAAAGTGTCGCCGGCCGATTTTCGCGGCCTTTTACAGGGCTCCTGAGCGTCGAAAATTCTTGTCGTCAAGCGCGTAAAAGAAGAGAAGGGATAAATCCCTATCCTGATTATAAGAATTTCCCCGTGGTCTATCTCGACCATACACGTATTCATTCCCCTTACTCCGCAGAGTAGCTTCTCGACATGCAGAGCCATGGATCTATGCAAGTGCATCGGTATGGTGCGCTCTGATTTGTCCATGCGATATGCTACACAGAGGACCACGTGATTAGGTATGGGAACGCGTTCGAGGCGTTTTTCCCCTGAAAATGAGGCGATTTTTACCACCCCGCTTCTTGGCCTACTTTCGATAGAGTTTCCTAGTCTAGGTAATATCCTTATGCTCGCTTCTATGTAGATGTGTCTATGGTAATGGCTTAGTTTTTCAGCGTTTGTACGGAACTTAATTAAATCCTTCACATGAAACCACTAGTAATAATTTTGTTACAGATTCTGTAGTTAACTTCGACGTATGCAACCTGATTTCTGCGTTAATCTCTCACTAGTATAAATGGTTTCGTTGAGTTATGGCTTATTCCAAACATCATTGGTTATTCGTTAAATTAGTGATTACTCTAGTTATACCTAATGAGTTTTCTTAAATAATTTGTTAGTTAGACGTTAGATTTCTTATAGTTAATAAGTTTTCTTAAATAATTTGCTAGTTAGACGATTATTCTCGTACTATAGGAATGAGAGCGAGAGAGAGAGATAGAGATTTTACTTGAGAACGACTCGTCTAACTTGGTTACTCGTACATTTTGTTCGTACGCAAGTCGGCTAGATCGCCGTTCAGCCCTAGCGATAAGGCGTTCGTCGTGGCGCAGAGAGTCGCCCCAGCCTCGCTTTCCTGCAGAGGAAGCTCTATTGAAACGCGTGACCGTTTTCTCTCTTTCTCGATTCGTTTTACTTTTAGTACTTAGCTGTAAAACAATCTTAACATTTCATTTTATCCTGTCCGTATATGTGTAATGTATTCCATATATATAATTTACTAGTAAAACAAGTAATTTTATACATGAAAACGAGAGAGAGCGAGAGAGTTCTTTTCTTGAGAATGACTCGCCTAGCTTGGTTACTCGTACATTTCGTTCGTACGCAAGTCAGCTAGATCGCTGTTCAGACCTCGCGCAAGGCGTTTTCGTTGCGCGGAGAGTCGGCCAGCCTCGCTTTCCTGCAGCAGAAGCTTCATTGAAACTCAATTTTAGTCTCATCTCTTTCTCGTTTTTCTGTCTATTTTTCGCTATTTTACCATAAATAAGTTCTAATATTTCCTTTATCCTTTCTATATAGGCATAACATGTTCTATATATTTATGATGGTATTTTTACTATAAATTCCAACATTTTACGAAAGACATGTTAATATATAGGCATAACATGTTTTATATATTTATGATGGTGTTTTTACTATAAATTCCAATATTTTACGAGAGACATATTAATGTAATCCCAAGAGAAAAGGGGAATTAATCCTGATGTACTGATCTTTCTTCTATTACCCGACTATACTTGGTAAGCTCATTAATTCGATGTGGGTTGTACTCGTTTTCGAGTGACAGCCATGGGTAGTTTCCATATGGAAGCATAATTGTTCTTTTTGCTGCTGATATTTTATCTACAGTATTCGTGTGAACATTTTAATAGTCATAACTCTTTCGTTTAAATCAACAGTTCCTCTGCTTTTGTTAATTGTTTCGCTTAGTTAATAATTGTTCGTGATTTCATCATCCTTGTAAAGACAGAGAGAGAGAGAGAGAAGATTTTAGGCAAGAGCGAGAAGAAAGGGTGCGGTCGCTTGGTCACGTGATAGCGTTCCCTCCAACCGCTCCCTTATGACCAACAACGCCCCGACGGCGACTAGCCGAACCCCTGGTCTAGGATTGAAGGTAAGGCCGCGCTGAATCATAGATCCATAAATGGCAGTCGATAACCGGGTCTACGCAGTAGATCCCATGGTTTGAAAGTTTGCCTTTTGACCGGGAGCGCCGAAAAATTCCATCTTTACAAGATTAAGTCTTCCCGGGAGACGGTCGGTAGGGCCGCATCTTCACCCTGTTCTGATCTCCGTCGCTAAAATCGCTCTCCTTTCCTCTTAAGAAGTTCGAGAATAAAAAAAAAATGTGAGAGGTTACTTTTACTGTAGCGAAACTAAAACAGAAGAACTTTAACGTAATCGAAATAAAAAAGATAAATGCGACGTTACGTCAGGACGTAACAACTTCGAGAGTACAAGATCGGTTAGAGGCGATCGACCGGAGCCACCGTGATTTGGTAAGAGCTCGACGGCAGTGCGAAAGGCTGCAGCACGAGCACGAGCAAAGTTAACGCGAACTCGATCGCGAACTTCAGGTGGTTGAAACGTCGTAAGGAAGACGAAACTGGGTGGGCACGCTCAACGAGGTAGATGCAGACGAATACGAACTAATCCACTCCTTACGAGAGCAAATTCCCGAGCTCCAGCAACGGTTAGGAGGAGCAGGGATAGAGGACATCCCGCCCCCCGCACTGCCCCCGAGACGCACGCGGTTCGAGGAGACGCAGAGGCCCTCAAATATGCTCAGCCTCAGTCTCGGTATAAAAATGGTAAAAACATTCGACGGCAAAGATTCGAAGGCATTGCCGCTCTTCTTAAAGTCCTGCGAGACGATATTCCGCAGGGTAGCAGAGGAGGAGCATGACACCCTCCTCGAGTTGATCGTTATGAGTAAGCTAGAGGGTGCAGCAGCAAGACAACTGCAGCACAAAACCATCAGCACCATGGCGCAACTCAGGAGCGAGTTGGAAGCGTTGTACGGACAACGGAAGTCCCTGGCCGCGCTGCAAATGGAGTTCAGCTCCCTCCGGAAGGGACAGAACGAGGACATCGCCGCCTACGCGGCAAGGACGGAGAGGATCACGGTAGACATCGCCGAAATACTCTGCGAGCCGTTGCAAACAGAGGATCAGAGGATCACCGTCGAGAGCGTCACCCGACGAAGCGCACAGGCCAACTTTGAAAACGGCCTGCACGGCCAGGTGCAAGTGCTGGTGCGTGCTAGAAATTACCAAACGCTGCATGACTCTGTGGCAGGGGCCATAGAGATAACCAACATGGTACAGCCAAAGGGAGGGGTAGGTGGAGTATTAAGCCACCCCAGAAGGTCCCAAGGCGCATCACCCCGGCAGGGAGAAAATTGTTTCACCTGCGGA
This sequence comes from Cylloceria caligata, assembly GCA_963942595.1. Lineage (NCBI taxonomy): Eukaryota > Metazoa > Arthropoda > Insecta > Hymenoptera > Ichneumonidae > Cylloceria > Cylloceria caligata. The sequence continues at coordinate 4,090,756 of OZ012711.1, forward strand.
AAACCTGGACACATGGCTCGAGACTGCACCCAGAATACGGGACGAGTGAGCCTACTAGTACCCAGTGAAAACAAGTCAATCCACAATGTGGAAATAACCTGCAATTACTGCCAGAAGAAAGGCTACATGTGGAAGGAATGCCGGAAGAGACTGTCGCAGAATAAAACCGAGCCAACGCAGCCGCCCCGACAGCCAAGAAACGCAGGCTACAAAGATGCATAAAATACGGTAACTGCGGGGCCAGATGCAGCCACTGCAGGCGTGAACGCGCTGGGCGCACTGAGACTGAATACGCTAACTGTCCAGCAGAGACCTGCGTGCAAGCAGAAGAAAACAACGCTGCAGCTTCTACAAGTAACGCTGCCGGCGTCGAGTGCCACCGCCAGCGACTTCGATATCGATGCACAGTTGGCCACGACCGGGGTACTCACCCTCAAAGCGGACACCGGAGCGCAGTGCAGCATAATCAAGGAAGGCTGTCTCAAACCAGAGACCATGGTGAGCGACTGTACTGTACAACTGCAGGGGGTAGCGGGCGAAAAATTCACACCCCTCGGGATAGCTAAAATTGTACTCGAGACACCGGCTTCAAATGTAGAGCATTGGTTCTACATCGTTCCGAACAATGTGCCATTGAAGGTCAACGGATTATTTGGCATGGACTTTATCAAGCAGCATAAAGCGGACATCCTGCATGGCGAGATGCTCAAGTTGTAAGGGCACTGCATGCCGCTACGGGACGGCGCGACGAGGATATATTCGTCACCACGCAGTAGAACTGACGCCACGTGCAAATACATAGGCCTGCTTACAAAGATAAATCTTCCTTCCGGAAACGGGTCTAACATGGATGCCGCCAAGAAAAATAAATTTGTCAGACTACCTACAAGGAGCAGGATCGGCCGAGGCATCATAGAGAGACCCCGTGTCACACCGTCAAGAACCAAAAGAGTGAGTTCAAATGATCCTAAGTACGACGGAGAAGTCCAACAGCCGACGGCGACACTCGAGCCGTCGGAGATAACGAAGGCCGTACGTAGCCGACAGGTCAAGACACAGCGCGTAAGCTCAGAGAGCACGGGAGAGAAAGCCAAACGCTTTGCGCAGCAACAACGGAAGCCCGACTTGGTGCCTCCCATCAGTGAAAAGCAAGCAGCTCGCGCAGGAATAGTGCGCGAACACAACGGTGTATTCCATCTACGAGGCAACAAGCGACAGCGCACGAGGTGCAGTATCGCGCACCCTTTAAGGTCGGATCGAAGGACCTAGGATCGCAACCCTCGCCTGGGAAGAACGTAAAATCGGGGCATGGGTCCGGTAAAATGCATAAAGCCGGAAAAAGAAATACTGATGCAGACGCTCTGAGTCGCATATACGCGACCACATGAGCCCAAGTGGGACAGGAAAGAAAGTCCCACAAAAAAGAGAATGATAGCGCAATCGGGTATACGAACAGCCGCACAAAGCGGAGAGTCGAGGATACCCAAGGTAACCACTATAACTCGTCAGAGCGAGAGGCTAAACTCGCCCACGAGAAAGAGAACTGGAGATGCCAACAGACAAAATGCTAGCGGAAGGAATAGCCCAGTCCAGCAGGAGTCAATGTAACGCGCCGCTGATGGTCGTAGCTAAGAAACCCGATGCCGCCGGAGTGAAGAAAATGCGCGTAGTGGTAGACTTTCTGAAGTTAAACGAAGCCACCATCGGAGACTCGTACCCACTGCCCAATATCACCGAAATATCGGGCCAGTTGGGACGGCCCCGATATTATACGACTTTGGATCTCGCCTCTGAATTTCACCAAATTCCGATGGCGCAGGAAAACATAGAAAAACGGCATTTTCTACTCCGCGGGGTCATTTTGAATACATTCAGATTGAAGAACGCACCACCGAATATCCAGCGGCTAATGAACTCCGCGTTAGCAGGACTACAGGGCGTCAAATGCTATGTGTACCTCGACGACATAGTAACAAACGGAGTAAGAGCTACTCACGATAATATGAGCCCTAGCTCAATTCCGGCCATATATTTATGGTACCTGTTTCACAGTAGAGACGGACCACCAACCGCTCACCTGGCTGTCCGGAGTAAAGGATCCAGGTTCGAGATTGATGCGTTGGAAAATTAAATTGGCGGAACATGAGTTTAACGTAGAGTACAAGGCAGGAAAGCGCAACACGAATGCAGATGCGCTAAGTCGAATATTTCTTACTACGAGGGCCCAAACGAGAGCGAAGAACGAAGTCCGTATGTCAAAAGAAGACAGCACGACGGGGCAAGGAGGCACAACGAATCACCGCACAAAGCAGACGGCCGAAGATACCCCGTATAGCCATGGTAGCTCGCTGGAGCGAGAGGTCGAGCTCGCCCGCGAGAGAGACGAGGACAGCAAGCGCCCGGGTAAGGACAGCCGCACAAAGCGGAGAGCCGAGAATACCCCGGGCCAGTCTAGCAACGCGGCAGAGAGAGAGGCCACGCTAGCCGATGCGCCAGAAGAAGATAGAGAGATTCGCAGCGTGCCTGCAGATCGCTCTACTGAACCACACAGCCCCGCCGCGAAGCCGAGCGGTCGGGGAAGTGGCAGACCTCGCAAGCTAGTGCAGACAGGCACGAGTAAGACTGCGAGCATCGCTGAAAAGGACAGAGCGAGCGCAGCAACAGCGGAGCTTACGGTGGGCACGCCGAGCGAAGAAATTGCGGACAGAGCACCGCAAAGGCCTGCTGAGGAAGCGAGGCACGGCGGGGCCCGTGGCCTACGAACTTCCAGCAGCGCGGACGGAGACAGCGTTATAAAAGAGTATAGCAACTGCCGCAGTGGCGTAGCCACTCCTTCTGCCGATGACCGCCAGAAAATAATTAGAGAATACCACGACACCCCCATAGGAGGGCATCAGGGTATACGACGTACGTTACATCGGATTCGGACCAAATACGACTGGCCCGGCCTGAGAAGAGATTTAGAAAATTACATATCGTCATGTGAATCCTGTCAAAAGAATAAAATCAGGAAAAAGGAATGAGTGCCGATGGTGGTAACGGACACCCCATCGAGGTCATTTGAAAAGGTTGCAGTCGATATTGTAGGACCGCTGCCGGAAAGCGACTCCGGGAAAAAATATATACTTACAATTCAAGACGCACTCACCAAGTACAGCGCAGCGGTCTCACTGCCGAACCAAGAGGCCTCAACAGTAGCGAAGGCGCTCGTTGAAAAATTGATCTGCCGGCACGGGACACCGGAAATAATATTATCGGATCAAGGCACGAATTTCCTCAGCTCGACCTTCAGAGAGATGTGTCGACTGCTCCGAATCAAGAAAATACAAACGACTGCCTACCACCTAGAATCAAACGGCGCGCTAGAAAGATCGCATCGCACCTTTGCTGAGTACCTGAAAAATTTCATAGATGAGGATCAAGGAAATTGGGAAGTGGCTGCCGTATGCGATGTTCACGTACAACACCACTCCACATACGGGGACCGGAGTGTCGCCCCACGTGTTGGTGTATGGACGCGAGGCCGAAGTGCCGACCGCCATGAAACAAGAACCACGCAGCACTTATGCCTACGATGACTACGTCCACGAGTTACGCGAGCGATTACGCGCCGCATGGGCTGTAGCATGAGACAACCTGGAAGGCGCGAAAAGACGGTCGAAGACTACATACGACCATGGCGCACAGGTGCAGGAGTACCGCGTCAGCGAACGCGTACTACTCCGCGACGGGACGGTGCGAAGGGGGCGGTCAGACAACCTGACTCCGAAGTGGACGGGTCCTCACGAAATAGTAGAGAAGAGGCCCCCCGTCAACTACGTGGTCCGGAAGGGACGTAAAATCCAGACGGTGCACGCAAACCACCTGAAGCTCTTCATCGAGCACTAATAGCTCAGGAATTAAGGAATTCGAATACTTATAGCTAGTTAAAACTAAATATTAGCTAGAAAATAAATGTGGGAAGGAGCCCGTCAGGACGCAGGGTAGGGAGCTCCAATAAAGTAGAAGAGGTCTTAGAAGACCTAATTTTATCAACAGGAAAAAGAGCGTATACATATCGGAAAAATATATTGAACGAAACAATTTCATTACGCAATCCGGAGGGGACGGAATACTGTGACTGTGCCAGAAAAGCACCACGAAAAATATATAGCATAGTGATACTGACACAGGATAGTGTTCGGCGTAGAGTGTAAACAGAATACCGTGCACACTCTATTCGGTTGATATACACATGTTAATAAGCCTCAGAGTGAGGAAGAAGGCACGCGTAGACAATCTAGTCCCAACGCTGAATAGAGCACAGAAAGGCCTACAGCGAAGATGGACACCGAAATGGACACCGGTAACGGAAAAAATTGCGCGAAAAGGGTTATCGAAATCACCCATCCCTTAATCGTTCCAATGCAACAGCAAGGACGATGGTTATACGTCGCACCAACCCCGGTTCCCGTAGGAATAAATTGTGGGAAAAATCCCACTCGGCACGAAATATTAAATAATTCGGGAATACTGGCTTTGGTAGGCGTATGTATAGTAACCGCCCAAGATTTCAGCATCAAAACCATCGGGCAAACATCGCAGATCATACAGGAAAACTACCTCCCGTCGTTTAACTTGACATTAACGGAGATCGGAGCTCGGGCGCCCCCGACGCAGACCGAGAGGACCATCCCACTACAGAGCGTGCTGCGAAACCCCGAAGAGCTTCGGAAGCTCGGAGCTCGAGCCGACCGAATCATGGACAACCTCCATACTGCCGGAGACGGGATGCAACACATCCACAACCTGAGTTTCTACTCCTTGGGCGCTATAGCGCCGATCGCCTTGTTCAAATACAGAATACTGGGGAATGTTACTGGGGTTGAGTGGTTGTATGGCATATATGTATGGCTGTATTTCGAAACAGCGGCAATCAGCTAAGGACATAGGCGAGAAAAAACAAATACCCGGTTTCGGCATGCGCATTTATTCGACTGTCGTCCTTTTCCCGTTCCGTGTTATCGCTTTCCCCACTCTCTATTCTCTCACATTTATTCTTACCGCCTTGCGCATCTACATACACCACAGTATATGATATAATGTATCATTCCTTTTACAATTCATCAACGTGCAATGTGCACGTCATAATTTGCAGCAATCATGGTTCGTAAGTCGTGCAGAAATGATACTCTTCAAAAAAATGTTGCAAGCATAAAGACTTCTTGCACCATGAGCATCCGATGATGGCCACATTATTACAACCTAGTACTTCACAGTGTGCTTGAGACGATTGACCGAAACCAAAACTCACTGGATTGTCGAACTCATTTGGCTTATCGGTTATATAATTACTTTTGAACCATGCATATTTGAAAAGATTTATATACCTGGGTGATGAAAGTTGATTGTGTGCGAGCGATTTCAGTTTGATTATGTTGTTTCTCAAGTGTAAATTAATATCAGAATTAAGTAATAATACACTGTCGGAAAAATGTCGTACAAAATTTTTCCATATTCGAAAACCAAAAACGTCGAGTGGTTGGATTTTTCCTGTGGTGCCTTTAGGTATTATCTTTGTGATTGTTTTTCTGCCCCGAGACGTTGCATTTTGAACAACTTCTGGGCAGTGTCCACTGCACGAGTCTATCAACAATACGCTGTCACGGCCGGTGTTGGGGAAGAATACTTTTTCCAACCAAACTTTGAAGTGCTCTATACATAGGATGATATTCGTTATCGATATAGTATAATTCATCATATGTTCAATATTTTTTGGCAATCATTTTTGTCCATACCTGAAATAATTTTTCCGGATTTCGTTGCTGTTAAAAATACGTTTTCTGGCCTGAATAAATTTTTTTCCACGATTAGGCCGAACTCACCCTTTCGTAGCTGTGAGTTATAGATGATACGGATTGTACTACACATTGCACTTGTTCAGTTCCTCCAGCCGTCAGAGTCCTGCCAGAGTGGATTTCCAGTTGAAAACCGCTCTGATCTGAATTATATGTTTTCCGGTCCATATTTTTGAATATATGGTTTAATTTCATTCACGAAGTTTTCTGCATTCATCCTCAAAACTGGTTCGTCTTCTATAGTCTTTCGTGTTACGAATTTATTAATTTTCCTGGACACAATACGATGTGATTTCTTGAACTTCCGAAGCTAATTATGAGAAGCTTTAAAACGAATGTCTTCATGACCAATCTCTTTTTGAGCTTGTAGAGCCCACTTTCGAAGGTCGATATCATGAACAATGAAACCAGCATCTACTGCGGCTTGTATGTTTTTCAAAGTATATTCAGAGATTTGAGCTAATTTCTCCTTGTAGGTCCCACCTTTGTTCATATGATTTGCCCAGCGTTTTAATTGTCGTACAGATTTGACTTTTTTGAATTTCTGACTGACGGTATGGACACTGTAATTTTTCTTCTTACCGGATCTCCAGTATTCGATTGCTTTGCGTTTGTAATCGTAGCTTATGTCTTCTTCGTCTTTAGAACGAGTATCAGAATCCACTGGACCTTCATCATGTTGCCAAAGAGTGACCTCGACAGGGTTAACATCATATTGCTTGAATGGCTCTTGAAAATCTAGCGATTGTTCCTCGATAATTTCAATTCCGTTATAATCGTCCATGCAGTCGACCCGAACTTTTTCGAAATTCTGCTTTACCTCGATTTCTGCATTGTTAATCGGAGTTCCGGGAATATTCATGGCTTCAAACGTAGCCAAAAGAAGTTCAATGACGTTGATTGGATCCACTTTCATGGTCTATTGATTTTTTTGTCAGAAATTATAACTGACGCACTGGCACTCCGTTCAAATGAGCAACTGAAGATCGCTGTATGTATCGCGGTTTTTATATTTGAAAGACTTGTTGTTGAACCACATGCGATATCAGCAGATAATACGCAGTCCCAGATAGCCGCCTATGTAGAAAACACCTCTTACTGCGTCGAAAGTATTTTTATCATATTGGCGTGTGATTAGATTACTCAAAAAATAAGATCATATTCATTTCGTTGGATTAATTGACAATGTTCTATAGATGGAACGACTGTTGCATCATCGACTTATTCCGAAATTTGCGCCGAATCGAAATACTATCTAATCGAAAGGTCGATGACATATGACGATAAATTATTGATAAGCACAAAATCAGCACAAAAAGTGAACGCAAGCAGCTCTTTAACATGTAAATAACAAGAAACAAGAATGTACGCACAAATATACGTACTAAAGGATAAGGGGTAGTTTACCCCCGTAAACTCATTTTCCTGTGAATGTGCAAAAATACGTCAACTTTATTTTAACTTGCCCTTCCAAATGGTACATGTTCTGTTTAATTTAGTTAGTTAGTTTTTTGTGTAGGGTGGAAAAATGAAAAATCAGGGGGTTGTTCACCCCTGCAAATGATTTTTTTTCTTCAACTTAGCGTGGAATTTTGATTGCCTTCAATGAGGAGTATTTTGGTTTTTGTTTTATTAAAATCGGTTGACGCCTTCTGGGTGAAACTGCAAAATCACCCCTCGACATGCTAATTTCGAAGGGCGATTTCACCCCTTAGAAATGTTTTTCCGCCGATAAAAAAAAATACGTGTCTTTTAGTTTTCGATGCTCTACAACATACGTGAGTTTCATCAAAATCGGAGGGGGACACCAAACTGACCTTCTTGTAAGTACCAGCCGGTCACCCCCTTAATAATAAATAAAGCATCATGCAAAGTTCCCCCCGTTGACTTCGGCTAACAGGAATGTTTTTAATCAATTCGGACATTTAAATAACGAGAAACAAGAATGTACGCACAAATATACATACTAATGGATAAGGGGTAGTTTACCCCCGTAAACTCATTTTCCTGTGAATGTGCAAAAATACGTTAACTTTATTTTAACTTGCCCTTCCAAATGGTACATGTTCTGTTTAATTTGGTTGGTTAGTTTTTTGTGTAGGGTGGAAAATTAAAAAATCAGGGGGTTGTTCACCCCTGCAAATGAATTTTTTTCTTCAACTTAGCGTGGAATTTTGATTGTCTTCAATGAGGAGTATTTTGGTTTTTGTTTCATCAAAATCGGTTGACGCCTTCTGGGTGAAACTGCAAAACCACCCCTCGACATGCTAATTTTAAAGGGCGATTTCACCCCTTAGAAATGTTTTTCCGCCGATAAAAAAATACGTGTCTTTTAGTTTTCGCTGCTCTACAACATACGTGAGTTTCATCAAAATCGGAGGGGGACACCAAAGTATGTTTCCTTGTCAGTCATTCAACATCACATTATTAATTCAACTTCAATATTCGTTATATTGTAATTCATTCAACTGAATTCATTGCAAACTGTATTTCACATTTATTCTGTGTAATATCATTAAAATTTCGCACACACGTCTTGTACAGGTTCGCCTCATACACGTTATATCATACTTGACATATTCTACATTGAAAATTCAATATTCAAATTATTTATATTAAGACCATTTATATCCAATACCGGCAAGAGTTTATTTGTTGTCAATAAGAACGAAACATAACTAAATATTTATTCTACCATATCCAACTCTAGAATCGTTGACATCAAATAAATTGTTTTCTCAGTGTACTTGCGTTAATGATGCAATCACAGTTCAAATATTGTTTGGTATGCGTTTAACAGGAATCAGACGAATCAAAAAGTGTAGACCTTAGTATTTCTGTCACGACAATGCAGTCAAAAAGTAAATTGTCGCAACAAAAAAAAGTTATCAGCTCGAATACTAACACTGCATTAGGGAAATTTTTTGGGATGAAGTATTGCACTATTAATATCGCTTATCCGTGCTGACATTAATATCGTCAATCATGTGAGTTTTCCGACATTAGCATATAACTTCTTGGTGGCAGCATGTTCTGTCATTTTATAGATTCCATTTAACTGCAACCGATAACAGCGAATATTTTCAGTTGTGGCTGGGTGAATGTTGATCAACAGTTAACCATCGCCGGTTGACATTCAGTGTAGTGGAGCTTAATTGGTTACGGTATATAGATAAATACTCAATATATAAAAGGTTTAATTATTGTCAAGTCGCGAGTGTCAATTGTATCAATCGGTATTTAGTGAATTAAGTTGAAAGTTACGATGAATTTGGTGGATTATAGTGCTCGAACCAGCACTCGAGAGGACGTTCGAGGAGAATCACCGTCAATACGAGTAAGAGGAAAATCTTTTAAACATCAGTGGCTATTAATGCCCGAGTTTCCTGGCTGGTTACAGGCAGTGCAGTACGATCCTAAGAAAACGTTCTTGACTGTCTGCCAGAAAACTTTTGAGTGTGGCAAAAGCGAGATCCCGAAGCACGCCGCAGGCAAATGTCATATGAAAAAAGTGGCACTCGCAGCATCTGCCGATGTGGAGCCTGTTTCTCAACAACAGGTGGATAGAAGAATGTACAAGAAATTAAAGTAAAATCCGCGGAAATTAAATTGTCAGCATTTTTTTTAAACATAATGTCGTGAACAGCCTTTTATTCCGTCGTAGACATTAATTCTTATCATTCGTGCTATCTTCGTGTCTCGTGCGTGCCTTATTGTAATATTGATTTTGTCAGTCAGGCGTTAGAGCGGATATCCCATTAAACAGTCGCAAAGCCACGTGTCGTCGATACTTGCGAAAGTAATGGTGAAAGAGAGAGTAAACCGGATTGAACAAAGATATTATACTGTTTATTTAACAAAACACCGAAAGATAATGAAAACTTTTAGTAACTCTAGGTACAAGATCGTAATTCGTTGCCGCACGATAGCCGTCGTCGTTCCAGCTACGCGTGGCGTCGTCGTGATACAAAGGCCGTAGTGCCTTCCGTAGTAGAGTAGCTTCGAGCGTCGTACTTACGTCAAACCCGCGAATTTACGGAGATATCAGATAATATAAATTAGGAGAATTGCTTTTGTACTCACAGTTGGTTTTCTGTTGAAATTGTTTCGCCGGTAACAGATGCGTTGAAGGGAAAAGATAGCAACCGTTTGTTAGAATAAAAATGCTAAACTCGATGATTCATGAAACTGTTAAAATTTATTCAAATAACCGAATAAGTGATACACATACGTTCGCTATTACCGTGCACGAGCGATCATTACTTTCGACGCAATACTCTTAACGTGATACTTATGATTCGATAAAACACTAAAACGATATAAACAGTGTGGGCTTGTACAAAAACGGCAGAAAACAATTGAATTCAATTTCTTCTAGATTCCTTCTTTAAATTTGAGATAAATACCGAATGATTGACATTAAAACCAAGAAAAAATACATTCGAATTGAATTTAGACTGTTCAACCGTTTTTCTTCTGAGTACTCACTTTGAATTTTAACTGACTCTACAGGGTGGTATTCCTCCGCGGTGGGATTCTTTTTAGCTCGCCAGTTTTGGTCGCAACTGATTGAACCCTCGACACTGCGACTGTACGCAGTGTAAGCTGTTCTTCACCGGGCTCTAACCTATTAGCCTCTGTGTATTGGGCTAGACCTAGAAGCCTCTGATCATGATCATCCTTTTTCGGGCATTTGGTCTAATTTTCTATGCGGGGGATTCTGGGAATCACAATAGAGCTCGGCCTTCGGGGAGGCGGGGCTCATCGCAATGACTAATTTTTCTTCTAGCCGTCCCTTCCTTCGATTCTCGTTCTGAGTTGCTTGTGATGCGATACCACGTGTCGCAAGATAGTTGAAGAATTATTCCTTGCTTCGGTGGCACGCGCCGAGATAGAGAGAGAGCGAAAAACGCCTTCTTTGGGAAGCGAGGAGTCGAGGGGTTCGGGTCACGCTGCGCTGTAGATCGGAGTCGCTTATGCTGTCCCTTTTATGACTAATACAGAATGTAGTTCTTCGATAATATTAAACTTATTTAAATTCTTAATAGTGTATAGCGTGAAGGGGCATATATATCTACCACAGTAACTAAATGTTAATTGTTTTTATATCCTTTCACAATGCTAACAGTTTAGTTAAACAATGTAATTGCTTTTCGATTTTCTTTAATGTTTAACTTTCATAATTGCAGTTATTTCTTGTATCCTTTTAGGTAAGCATTTCTTTTCTGAATTCTTATCATATTTTTAGGCTAAAATTGTTCGTAAGTCCAAATTATTGTATATTAAATGGCTGCTTAGATTTACAGTGGACCGCAAAGTATGTATTTTATAAATGTATTGTTTCGAGGATACACTCCTCATCTTATGGTGTTAACACAGAGAGAGGGGAAAGACGGCATCGGCTCGGGTGCGACCTGAAGTGTTGAGGGGTATGTTCCTCCACCAGCAACTGCTACCGTAGCTTCGAGTCGTCTTTGCCATCGCTCCAATGACTAATAGGAATCATCTTTCTTATTTTATCCTCATTTAACTCTGGCTATCTGTATGATATTATAGTCTTTCCGTCACACTTCTGGGTTTGTAGGAAGACACAATGGGTGAGAGTGTAATAAATATTGGCTTTATTCATACAGCTAACTTCTCGCTCGTACACGTCGTCCTTCCTCCTGTCGCTTCCCGTCTTCGACTGTCTTCCTCCTTCACTCGACTGTCTTCTTCCTTTCCTGACTGCCTTCATTCTCCGCTCGACCCCTCGCCTAGCAGCCACGCTCGTACGCTATGGATCCTACACCCGGCCGTCTTGCGGAGACATTCGCGCTCGGATGTCTGCTTTTTTCGTTTTTCCCTGAATCGTCAAATTCGTCTTCGGGTTCGAAGTTGCTGTCGTTTGCCAACCACGGCTTCATGAAATCCACCGCAGTCGATGTTTGTTGAGGTCCCTCATGATATCCAACCTTATGGACGAGGTATCGATTGTTGCGTGATACCTTGACAACCTCATGTGGCCCAAAGAACTTTGAAGCAAACTTCAACCCTAAACTCTGCTGCGTCCGCTTAATGGCAACGAAATTGCCTTCGCGGTACGACTGTGCCTCCTTTCGTCTGCTGTTAAATCCTCGTTGATTCTCTTCTAGTATTTTCGCGATGCTCTTCGCTACTTCCGCCCGTCGTTCATCTCGGCTTTCTTGGAACGTGGCAGCCCACTCGTTCTCAAGTAACTCGCGAACATGGTCATCTTCGCGCAGCCTTGCATGAGTTCCGAACAGCAAATGGAACGGCGTTGTCGAGATGCTTCTGTGTATCGTCGTATTCAAACATTGTTGAGCGATGCTCAGGTATTTGTGCCAATCTTCTGGCTTCGGCGTCGCCAGCTTCGTTAATAGAGGTATGAGCGTTCGATTTATTCGCTCCACTTGCCCGTTCGCCCTCGGGATTCCCGTCGTCGTTAAAACATGTTGTATTCTCTCATTCTTGCAATATTCCTGGAAATCGCCAGACGTGAAGGCTATGCCTCTGCCGGAAATAATTCTCAGCGGATTGCCAAATATCGTTGCTTGCTTTTGGAGACGATCGAGCACTTCGGCCGTGCCCGTAGACCTCGTCGCGTAGAGCCAAGTGTACTTGCAGAAACTATCCGTTACCACAAATATGTGCTTATATTTTTTTTTCGTCGACGTCAATGTACGAAGATGGTCGATATGATAGGTATCGAGTGGCACCTCGCCTTTGTCGATAGGGTATAGAAATCCCTCCTGTTTCCCCTGTTGCTTTTCAGCCAGAATACAGTCGATACAGTTTTGTATGATCCTTTCGACCTTTGCACGTAGATTTTCGATGTGGTAACCTTGCTTGATGATTGCTTCAGTTTTAGCGAAATGAGCTATCTCATGAGCCCTTCGGATTATTTGCGAACACATCGTCTTTGGAACGATGAGCCGGATATTGTTGCGTCGGAAATAGCGTCAATTTGTCGATATCCCGTGATTGATTATTTTTCTTGCGTGGAGGTTGGGTGTCACTTATAAATGATACACGCGGTTAGAGGAAACAATAACGAAGAATGTTTATTGCCCTAGAGGAGGAAAAATCCAGTTGAATTGGAAAAAAACCTCCTCGAAGAACGACGATACTAAGAATGTGTGTATGGATCAAGACCGGTATGTGTATGAGTATATATGTGTGTTGTAATCACGCGGTGACCAGTGCCACGGGTTAATGTGTGCCGTTGTAGGCAGTTGAATAGTTATGTGATTCTGGTTATTAATCGCCTGGCCGCGAATAGTTGTGATAAGACTGAGCTCAGATTCTGTTTATTAATACGTAGCCGAGAGGCGTCCGTGTTTAATTGATACGTAGCCGAGAGACGTCCGTGTAACTAATAGGCTTCTACAAGACTGACGCCAAGATGCCCAGTCCGCCTGCATAGCCCGGTAATTTTTTGGCGGGAGTCAGACTGTGCGCTCGCAGCACCTCGATCGCCGCCGATTGTTCTCGACTCCCCCCGATCGACCGTTCTACTCGCGATCTCGAAACTTCTAGTCGTTGCTAGACGTCGATATAGATATACATAAAGAAATGGTGGCTCGATCACGCGCTCTCCTCACGACCACACCACGTGAATCAACTCAACAGATATCGTTGTCGATTTCTATAAACAACAACCCTCCTTGAATCAGATAACCACGTGCTCGTCCCCCTTTGGTCAACTGTATCATTCACTTCGTGTCGTTATCGTCGTGTTGTGCTTTCTTCAGTCTCGTAGTAAGGCCAGCGTCGTTTTCATCAATTAGCAACCAATCCGGCAATGGATTCCTACTTAACGCGTTTACATGAGCCATGTTTTTGCCTGGCCGGTGCTCGATTTCGTAGTGAAACTCCTCTAGTTATAACGCCCATCTCGCTACGCATATACATAAATCTTTTTTCGACATCGTTTGCGTAAAAGCGCGACAATCAGTGATAATCTTGAAACTTGTACTAAGCAGATACACCCGGAACTTTTTGAGCGCTTTACCGATCGCGAGGACCTCGAGTGCATAATTCGGATATTTTTCCCTCACGGGTTACTGCGCTGTAATAACATCGCGCCGTAACCGTGCATCAATGGGTTGGTATGCAACTCTGTTTCCGCACTGATCTGATACAATTTCAACACCGGTTTATCGATAAGCATGAGCTTGAGTTGATTGAAGGCGTCCGTTTCTAATTTTTCGAACTTGAACGTCGTTACGGCCTTCAGCAGATTCTTTAGCGGTCGCGCGATTATCGAATACTTCGGCATAAACTTACGGAAGTATCCGGTGAGTCCCATGAACGATTGAACTTGTCGAACGGATGTCGGCGTCGGGAATTTTCTGACAGCTTCCGTTTTGTGCTCCGACGGACGAACACTTCCGCCTCCTACAATATGTCCCAAATATTCGATGCTCACTTGCAGAATACGGCACTTTTTCCAGTTAATTATTAACCCGTTCTGACTGGCAACTTCTAGTACGCGTTTGAGTCTATCTAACCCGGTTTCATCGTCGACCGAGGGCAAGATCAGATCCTCTATATAGACCAGTACTTCTTTGTTACGAATGAGCTCTCTGAACACGGCGTTAATAAACTTCTGAAAGATCGCGGGGGAGTTGCAGAGACCGAACGGGACTCTGAGGAACTCGAAGTGCCTATCGGGGACAATGAAAGCGGTATATTTCATGCTCGATTCGTCCATCCTTACATGGAAAAATCCATTTTTTAAATCGAGTGTACTAAATATCCTCGTGTTCTCAAGCGCGTCCAGCTGGTCTTCTATCAGAGGCAATGGATAACGGTCTTTAATGATTTTAAACGTACACGTCGTCCTTCCTCCTATCGCTTCCCGTCTTCGACTGTCTTCCTCCTCCGCTTGACTGTCTTCTTCCTCTCCCGACTATCTTCTTTCTCCGCTCGACCCCTCGCCTAGCAACCATGCTCATACGCTATGGATCCTGCAATATTATTGCTTAATTCTTATATCGAACTCGCGTTTAGATGTTTTATTCCCTTTAAATTATTGATTTATCTATTAGATATATATATATATATATATTCTGTCACCTGAATATTATATACTTCGTAAAGAGTCCAAATCTCTGCTACAATTATGTTTCAATTGTTATTTGTGTATTCAAAAATTTCGAAAAGCTTCCTTTTGAGCTTTTTGTGTTCTGAAGTCAAAAACAAATTTTAATTTTCCATCAATACAATTAATAAGACAAATGTCTTCTTGTAATATTGAATATCAATCTTTCGTTCATTGCAACATTCGTCGTGGCATATAAGAACTTCCAAAGCAACGAAGACGTTGCTAGGGCAGTTGGTCTACTTTCGTGACCTAAAAACGGCAGCCGACAGGGAGAAGGGCGAGCACCCGACAGTCGCCAACAAAGCAAGAGGGTACGACCTATTAAAGACTTTGGTGACACGCAACACTAATGATATCCACAGGCCATAGAGGGAAAACTCTTGATACGAGATTCAGGCCCCTTCACTCTGACCGTTAGAGTGGGGCAGTGCCCTACCAACTCTTAGTTCTTCGTTATTAGGTACAGTGGTGAACCTGGCTGTTCGCTCTTGGCGCACACCGTGTGTTCCCACTGCCTTGCCTCGGTGTGGCTGTAGGCTACATCCCGCCTGTCGTCATTATACCTGTATAATCTCTGATAACTATAGGACCCGATCACAGTGCAGGATTATGATCTTCTTTAAAAGAAAGAAAGATATTAGAGCATGGTTACGTCAGGACGTAACACCTCCCCCCTTAAAACGATTATTAGGAGAAACCTAATAATCGAAATAACTAACATGCAATTACTTCCTGTTGTTTTTTCAAATAATAAATATAATTATGTTTTTCTATGTACTAAATTGGAATCTATGATTGGTGGCAGATTTCGTTTTCTCTTTTTTTTTTATCAAAGATTTGATTGAATTTACTTGTAGCAAAGAGATGGTAGGTATTGTAACGGTATTTTTCGTTAACATTACCCTGAAAGGGTTTTAGTTCGGACTCGAGCAGGGAGGAAAGTAGTATAGGCTTCAGTAGTAGGTAAAAGTAGGGTATATCTGAGAAAACATGGTGTAAATTATGCGATACATAGGTAGAAAAATAATATGAAGTTCAATTGTACGATCTTGATCCCTTTTACTGGTATTCTGGCTACCACACGCCTTACAGTTAGTTATTCCCGGGCTCTTGAATGTCTTTATAATCGTGTACGCTGAGATGGAAAATTTGAAGAAGGTTTGATATTATGGTTTGTTTTAAAATAAAATTATAAGTGTCGGTCGATAATTCTTTTTATCCACCTCGTTTGCTAGGTAATATGTCTGAGCTCGCGTACTGTCGGTAAGTGGCCGGCAGCTGCTCATGGAGCTCGGACTATCCTCGTATCTTTATTCCGTCGCTCGATGTTCACTCCCTACGTCACCGGACCGTTGGTGGGGGTGGAGCTTCCGCCTGGTTTCCTCGTGAAGGCCTTCTCGCTCGCCCACCTGACCGCCGCTGCAGTCTGGCGTCAGCGAGATGCACTCGGAGTGCATGCGCAGATTTTTAACATCTCAGGGCCGATCCTTATTAAATTCAATAGTATCCTATGTTATTCCTGAGCTACTGTAACTTATATCATAATTATCTTCCTTTGTCCTTATGCTATCGTGTTATATTTTCTATTCGTTACTTAAAAGCGTGATTTGCTATAGGCTATCTAATTGGTTTGATAGAATAGCCCACTGGATCTTCTATCCCCGGTTGCTAGAGTGAGTCCGCTTTGTCGTTCTTTTGCTGGCTCCGCAGTACGTTAAACTCGAGCGCAGCATAGGCTCAGCTGCTACCCGTCTAGTGTGCTACTGACGTTACAGTTAGGCTCTGCGTGTACCAGTGCGGCTGCAGCTAGCGATGGCTCATTTGAGCTTCCTTCCTGGTACCTGGACATTTGCGTTGGCGGGATCTGTGAACAAAAGTGTTCCCCGAGTGCCAAATTTCTGGTCTTTTTATACCAGTATCTTTTCTGTTCGCCCTATGCTTTTGATATCACTATATCTGGTGGCGGTCCTTTAGCCCATCTCCTGTAGCCCACTGATACTCTTGGACTTTTTAAAATCCGTCGTTGGTCTTTAACGTTGGTTACTCGTGCTTTTTGAAACGAGTAACGGGACTTGGCCTTCGACTTGCCGGCCTATTATGGTGTGAGTGACGCGCGGTAGTGGTGCTTTGTAGTGTGCTCCGCGCGTCATGAGTTGACAAGTATAAGCCGGTCTCATTTGGTGTGAGTAACGCGCGGTAGCGGTGCCTCGATGTGTGCACCACGCATTATTAGATGACCGGTACGTTACAGTATATATAATTTTCTTAATACTAATATTCGTAACTTGCCTTGAGTACAATTACTGATTGATTACGCACTCGTAGGGATGTATTTCCCGCAATATTTTCCTTTAATGTTAAATTAATGGATTATTTCCATTATTAGACTGCTTCGTTCTGTTTCAGATTTCTTATTTGCGTACTTATTTGTTACTAAGATACTTTCGTTGTTATATGACCTTTTCTAAATTTACTTACTTCTTTTAGTAGTAGTGCGATTATATTTTAAAATTACTTCATACAATAGTAGTATGTGTACACCTTCGCTCCATCCCACTCCTTCCCCCACCACGCGGCTACCCCCACCACCTCACTTTTCCACCGCCGCGCTACCCACCCTGCTTAACCAGTGTCGGTAACGTGGAGATGGTAAAATGAGGTGGTGTGGGTACCTTGGGGAACAAGGAAGAGTAAAGATAAGAGCAGGATGGAGCAAAGGTGTACACATACTTGGAAAAATGAATAAAATTATGTACTCACCACCGCAGCTGTTGTAGGCATCTACCCTCCTGTCAAAGCGATTTTTAACTCCTGTCTCTCGAATGTACTCTCTCACACACGCACACGTACACACGCACAGCGTCGTGTCTTTAATTCATTACTATGTCCTCGTCAAAGCCCTCGTCCACGGCATCGATATCGTAGCCGATATCTATCTCATCACCGAGGGCTTCTATAATAAACGCCGCCACGTCCGCGCGTTCACCGTTCGATAATCGAATCCGCGGAACGCTATCGCCGGCAAGAGGTCGCATCATGACAGCGATCAAGTCATCTCTACCGCACGCTTTTTCGACGAGCTGCTCGATACCTGCAACATCCACGCGTTCGAGTCCGTATATGGAAAACTCCATGACAAGAACCAGCAGCATACTTGCTAGAGGTTCCGGATAAAATAGGTAAGACCAGTCGATGTAAATAGTTTCGCCGAAATCGACTAGCAACACCTTGCAGTACCCATCAAGGTTCGGGTAAACCACTTCGCCACGGACAACGCTATTGAAACGAGGCACAATACAGGACATGCCGATATACAGCTCCCCAAGTTCAACGGGTCTTCCACGACGTTCCACTAAATACACGCTACGTAAGAGCTCTTCCAGATCGTCGTATGCATCGCACATTTCCTGTGTACGCAGAAACACACTCATCACACTCTCGACAAACATTAATCGGCACCAAAACGCGTCGCTTAAAATCTCCTTGCCGTATCGTGGATACATGCTGCTTTTTATTGTTTCCAAGTAGGATGCTAAAGACAGACTAAATGCTCCAGATGCTGCTAGAGAGTATCACGGGCATAAAGATAACAGCCTCCTATGAATCATAACTAGGTATCCATCACTTTGAATGCAACGAAAGCGGTTTTCGAGCATGCATAGCCCTGCGGTATGCTCCTCGCAAAGCGCTTGCTCTGCAGTAAAAGATATAGAATATGATCCCTCACAGAGAGAGAGAGAGAGAAAGACTTTAATTATGATTCTGTAATTATTATGCTATAAAAATAAGAGACACAGTAAGATCAGATATTTTTTAATTAATCAATATTTTATGGAAAGCACTTTACACATTTACCGTCGTATGCAACAGCCCTGCAAACACGGTCATCCACGCCCGGAGATTCCTTCACCGTTAATTTTATTTTTATCGCTATATGGAATTAATTTGTATTATCACTCGTAATATTGCTTTTAAATTATTTTTCGTCGTGGGCGTTGTCATCATAGTGTACTTCTGGAAAAAGAACGAAACAACTATTTAATTGAACGCACTGATCAATAAAAAACATCGTGTACAGAATAATCGATATTGTCTTACCTGATATGCCACGCCTCATTATACAAAGTTGGCAGCGTTGATGATCTTCTGCCACCGACGACAACTGTGGATGATGATGTCGGGTGGCACTTTTCTTTCCCGAAGTTGGCTCTATCTGTACAGTATATGTATCTTCCTCTCGCTCTCCATGACACGAATAACGAACCCTCGGTGTCGGCTCATATACAGGGGCTGCTCGCTCTGCAAAACATTATTTTTTATAATTAAAAATAAATATTACATGATTTAAAATTACGATTTAAAAATTATTTGATATTTTTTACTTACCAAGCTCTGCTGCTTTGCTGCTAATCGACATTGGCACGTATTCCATGATCTGCAGTGTTAATGAAACAGAGACGAGCGCTCCGTCTTCTTTCTATCGCAGACCTTTGCTGATGCTTCGGTTTTAGGACTGTCTCTCTCTCTCTCTCTCTCTCTCTCTCTCTCTCTCTCTCTCTCTCTCTCTCTCTCTCTCACCGTGACTAACCTCGGTGTATACTTTATAATATTTCGAGCGAAATGTACACTATATACAATTATTTACAACAGTGTCTTTATCACAAATAGCTGCACATACGTAGAATTATTGCGTTCGCAACGCAACACCCGATGCATGATCAGCGATATGACCACGAAACAGCACAATTATTTCGGACAAAATAATTTTCATAAACTCCGTATCCTCTGGCGTTAGCAAGATCGCGATGTGTTCGAGCGCTTCTTCAAAGAATTCCTTGGCACCGATGATCTCATACGCTGCTGCACGAGGCATTTCACTGACAACTATCTTTTCACGGACATAGGATACCACCTCGTTCATACACCGTTGAATCCTTTCACGTTTGCTCTCTAGAGCCTGCATATGAATATCAATTCTTCTACTTATTTCGACGAGCATATCAAATGTAGACCGCTGAAGAACAATGTTTGGAGAGTATTTTCGGAAGCGTTTCCGTTTCGATTCTAGATTCCTCTTGATTCTCGTATTCCTCATCAGCGCTACCGCTTATTTTACCAAATGACACAGCTATGTACTGGTAATACGAGGTTAAAAGTGTGTAATGCGTTGTGTGCTCTATGCGGGTATTACACATTTTCTCGGCATCAGTCCCATGAGCTTCGAAATATTGTTGTACGCGAGAAAAATCACTTTTAAACACTCGCCACTCGTACGCACCGAGTGTAATTCCGGTAAAAGTATTCGACAATATTTTTACCACTGGTGTAAGAGTACACGTAGAGTTCAACTCGAGCCCAGCTACGATTATTTTAACAAATGATTAATTTAAACCGTACATAACGGGGTTCGCTATATATGGCGATATCGCATGAGACGTAGCACCGTTATTTGCCATTTTTATTGCTTTCGTCTAGACTGTAACTTTTCGAATGAATCGTCGGTGGTGTTCATACGCCGTTTTATACAGATTTCCCCCACCACCTAGCTGCATCGCCTCTTCTTTTGATACTGCAAATCATACGACTGAAAATTGCTAGCCAATATACTTTGATATTTGTCGCATTCTCCTCAACAGCCTGGTAACAGCAGCAAATATATCCCAAAACTCTTGCATACTCTCGCACGCTTATGTGCACACGCACACATCGACATACAGATAAGATGTGCCATGAAAACTGAATAATATTCGTCGACGAAAGTTGATGATTTTCCTCATGGCCGAGTGCCTTGAAATTAGATGAAAACAATATGACTTTCATCAGTGAAACTCGATAACTAAATACATCACCATCGCTAAATATTTCCCTAGTTCTTGCTATTGTAAAGTGATCCCGTGCGGCCATCTTCTTGGTTAGTCGTATTCATTACATCGCTGCAGTATATGCAGTGAGAGAGAGAGAGAGAGAGAGACAGAGAGAGAGAGCTTGTTAAAGAAATATATATAAAAGTAAGCCGCTTCGAAAATTCTCTAGTTCATTGTCTGATTTACTGTGGTTACTACTACTACTACTACTCTAACAGCACAATCATGGTCAGAGTGGTAAAGCGCTCATTGATAAGAAAACTGATAGAGTTTATATTGAAGCGTAAACTGTCGTTGCGTTCGCGCTGGGGAGAAGAAATTTACAGATCACTCTATGGGAACTTCCGACACAGGCGGCTGTTCGTAAAATTCGCGGTGTGTTGTGCGAATGTCATCAGCGCGATTTAGTTGACGCGTATAATATTGGATTGTTTGATAATTAAATAATTATTAATTCGGTGGTGCGTGTTATTCGTCGATGCGGTTGGCTGAATGAGCCTGCTCGGCAACCCATACTCAATGAAAGACGTAAGTAATATACAGCGCTAATTACTTTTATTTTATTTCCTTTATTTCATAAGATTTTTATATAGTTCGACGGTATGAGGACGCAAAAATGGGATCCGACACCTATGATTTCGATGAGGAGGGTAGAACAGATTCAGATGATCATAGCAGGGACAACGATAGCGACAGCTCCGCAGGGAATCGTTGGATAAATTTTACCCAGCCATTCTGCGGCTATAAACCTACAAACGGTCTTTTCATAGCAGGCCCCTCGAGAGAACCAGATGAATCCGTCGCAGGCCCATCGTGACAATACAGTTCAAACGATGATACCAACAGCAATACAGACAACGAGGAAGAAGAAGAAGAAGAAGAAGAGGAGGAGGAGGAGGAGGAGGAGCAAGACGTAGACAATGATGACGAGGAGGAGGAGGAAGAGGAGGAGGACCCTGTAGATTCAGGTAAGCTTTTAATAATACAACTACGCTGACAAAAATAAAAAAATTACGCGGATAATAATAGTAAAATGAAAAAACAGGGTACGAGACAGACCCAAACGTTTTTCGCTTTGCACGATTCACTGTGCCGAGGCCGCCGACTATCGAGTAGGTTTACGAAATGCGTTGGCGGTTCCCGGGTGCAGTCGACGGATTCGAGGACTAGAAGCAAATATAAGTTTGTAATTCTTACGTTACACGAATTATATGCATAGTATATAGCTAGCGACAAACAAAAATTTAAAGTAAATGAAATAAAAATTCTAATAAATGGTTTAATTATGCTTGCAGCTGGACAGACTGGCGATGGAACGACTGCTGCACGGGGTGGTAATATTTTGCCTCCTGGTGAACGTTTCGATATCGACAACGAGCAGAGACGCTATTTTATACGCTTTAGGATGCAGGGTCGAGAGACAGATTTTTATTTTCGTCAGCCACCGGTTGGTATCGATCATCTGACATGGTTCGAGGGAGGTGTACGAGATGTTCTCACACGCCTTACAGAATCGTGCGAAGGACATGATTATGTGGGTATGACTCTGAGCCTACCGTCTTTCGCGCAAGGACCTGTATGGCTATCATTTCGACCAGCTCGTGACATCGTTCCCGACGATATATGGCGACTAGTTAATAGTGTAGCTCAGAGCGCACGCGAACTTCGAATAGACGCTGGTACATGTAGAATGACGACATGTATAGTACGAGGCGTCGAAGGAGCTGGTATGGGCACTAGGCTTACACACGAGTCTATAGGAATAAAGTCAATTTTACGCATAAGTAATCGCGATAATTTGTGTCTACAACGATCCCTTGTCACTGCCCGAGCGCATGCCGAACGCGGTCAAATACGTGCGGGCGTGCTTCACAGACGATGGTGTCAAATTCGGAACGGGCTTCGAGGTGTGCAATATACAGCAGCGATAGAGCTCACGCGTAATGCAGGGGTAACGACACCGTCTAGAGGGTGTGGTGCGCGCGAAATTCAGCTCTTTCAGGAGTACTTGGTTCACGCGGGTATTGCGATTGTTGTTTATGAATTTCTCACCTTCGGAAAACGCGTTCCGGCTCTGTACGATGGGCGAAAATACGTACTTACCGCAACAGGTAAAATTAATCATACACTCTTTATTCTCTATTACGAGCGTTCTCATCACTATCAACCGATATTAAATCTCGCCGGTGCGCTAGGCAGTCGAGGGTTCTGCACACAATGTAATTCCAAGTATATTCGAGTACTCAAGCATCGATGTAGCTATCAATGTGCTCGATGTAAATCCACTTATTGCAACGGTAATAGAGAATCTCAGCCTGAGTATTGCGCAGACTGTAATCGTTCGTTCTTTGGTGCTTTTTGCCTCGCTCATCACAAGGGTGAGGGCTCCGCGGGTATCACGTCTCGTAAATATAGACGGTACAGCGTCTGTAACGCATTGAAAATCTGTGGAGGCTGCTCGCGTATGATTAAAACCACAGATAAAAAGATGCATGTATGTGGTATATCGTTCTGTACTACATGCAAACAAACGCGGCCGACTACGCATGCGTGTTTTATAGCACCTCTTAAGAAACCAGAGGCGCAAAAGCAGAAGAAAAAAAAACAAGTCTTCCACGAGATTTTTATTTTATGATTTTAAGACGCAGCAGCACGAGCAATTGCATGATGATAAATCGACACGAATTCACGAGCCGAATTTCTGTGTTGCATAATGCGTATGTATCGCATGTCTGGATATCACAGATATAGAGACCGATTGTGCTAACTGTGGTAAACGTGAATTCGTTTTTATCGATGATCCTGTTGGGGAGTTCGTAAAATTGGCATTATCGCAAAAATTTAAAAAGACTATCTGCATCGCCCATAATGCTAGAGGTTTCGACGCACAATTTATTCTACGGTATTTAATCGAGGTACAAAAAAAAAACAGCTGCCCTCTCTGATTATGAATTTACAGAAGCATGCACGATAGCATCAGCATGTATGAGAGTATTTCGAAAGAATTTTCTACAGAAAGATCGCATTGCGGTGTTACCACCAGGAGGATATCGCTGGGGCGATAAGCAATCGCGCAAGTCCATCGTATGGCTCGTATGGCTTTAGCGTGAGCTCAACTGCGTTGTCGCTCATGCGAGATGCACGAGAGAGTATCGCCCTCCGGCCGGCCTACCGGCTGTCGACGGTTACTACGTGGATGCGGGGGTCCATCACGTTCTTCAATTTCACGGCTGCTTTTGGCATGGTTGTCCGCAATGTTATCGCGTGAATAGAGATGTTCGAACTAAATTCGGCGATACAATGGATGAGCGATACGAGCGTACCGTTCTTATTTCCGGGCGAATCAGATGAAAAGGGTACACTCTAACCGAAATATGGAAATGCGATTTTGACAGATTACTCGAGAATAACGAGGAAATGTCTTTATACGTGAAAAATCACGCCATGGTCAAGCAGGCGCCTCTCGAACCACGCGATGCATTCTTTGGCGGTCGAACGGAAAATTTTGTAAGCTTGTACGGCGTTACGAATGGGGAGCAGATACGCTATGTGGATGTTTGCTCGCTGTATCCATGGGTGTATAAGAATGGAAAATATCCCGTTGGACACCCGAAATTGTACGTAGGTGACGAGTGTCGAGAACTCCTAGGACTTGAAAACGATCCAAGTGTCGTCGAGGGTCTCGTGCAGTGTATCGTGGTGAGACCGCTCGATTTGTATATACCCGTACTGCCTGCTCGCAGGCACGGGAAACTACTGTTCCCTCTGTGTAGAACGTGCTGTACAGATATGGACACATCCGAGGTTTGTACACACGATGACACGACTGAGCGAGCGTTAGACGGCACATAGGTCGTGGACGAACTGAGAAAAGCTGTGTCGCTGGGATATAAAGTGACGTGTATCTATGAAATTTGGCAACACGTTGTTACACAGTATGACTCGACAATGCGACGAGGCGGTCATTTTGCCGAGTACATCGATACATTCCTAAAAATAAAACAGGAGGCGGGTGGACCGCCAACAGAGTGTAACGATGACGAGGAAGCAATGAAGCGTTTTATAGCGTTGTACAAGGAGCCAAATCCGGGTTTACGTTCACTAGCGAAATTGGCTCTTAATATATTATGGGGAAAGTTTGGTCAACGAGAGAATCTCACGAAAACCGTTATCGTTTTCACGCGCGCGGAGCTAATGAATTTACTAACGAGTCCGGAGATTGAGGTGACGGGGATGCTACCGGTTGATCACTAGATTATGTATGTAAACTATGTGAGCAACCGCGATGCTATCCAACCATCTCCGACATGAAATTCCGTGATTGCAGCATACACGACGGCACAGGCACGCCTAAAATTATACAGTTATCTTGAGGGGCTCGGGCGACGAATATTGTACTGCGATACGGACTCCTGTATGTACGTGAGCCGCCCCGGTGGTAACGAGTATGAGCCGCCAATCGGTCAATTTCTAGAAGATCTTACGGATGAATTAAGCGAATACGGGCCTGGTAGTTATATAACTTCGTTCGTTTCAGGTGGACCAAAATTTTACGCATATCTTGTTCGTAAACCCGACGGTACGATTATTGAAAAATGTAAAGTAAAGGGTATCACGCTAAACTTTGCGAATAGCCGTCACGTAAATTAACGCATTACGATCTTTCGTGACAGGAGCAAAGATCGCACCTATTATTTAAAAATTCGACGCTATTCGACGTACGGAATTTCATCATGTAGTAACGCGTAAAGAAACGAAATCATGCGAACCTGTTAACACGAAGCGAAAAGGGCACGGGATGTACTCTACTGTACCGTACGGCTATTGTGAAATACGCTAATTAGTATAACGCAAAAAAGTATATAGTTTTACGGTTGAATTCGCGATATTTTAAAATAATCTTTTTGTCTAATTTCATGTATCATATTTACTGTGCACAATACATTGAATAAAAATTGATTCATTATGTATAAAACCGTTGTCGGCTCGTTCTTTTTGTGCTGCTATTCGTAGCAGTAGCTGCTATCTCTCTACCGTTCCCTTTTATTCTGACTTTCTCATCGTTGATTCCTTTTGTTCCGTCTTTCTTATCGAGTGTGTCCTTTTGTTCTGACTTTCTCGGGCTACATCGGTGGATATAATATTGCTGTTTAGAATTTGATGATTCGTAAAATTTGTTCATAGAGATGTATGCATAGTGAAATAAAAATATTGCTTTATTTGTGAGAAATATAAGAACTATCGTTATTTAATTTACATACAGCGTAAACACCAGCATATACCGCGGGCCCACGCCTAATCAGCGAGTGCAGGCGCGCCGCGCCTTATCAGCTCGTTAAGGCCGCGAAAATAGCTGATGCCGCGGGGTCGCCGCCGCCGCCGCGGTATAAGCTTATTTAAGAGTCTGCTGATTGATTTTGATAGACACTCATCGATATGGATACACGTTGGAAACATCCGTGGACAGCTGTGATAAGCGTTCCTACGGGTTCGGGTAAAACATATTTTGTAAAAAAATTCTTTAAATACATGCGCGAAATGACGGATGTCACGTTCGAGCGTATACTTTTTTATTACTCAGAGAGGCAGTCCGGGTATTCAGAGTACGGTGATAAAATCGAATTTCGCGAGGGTTTACCGCAAGCAGTGAACTATTCGAATGATGCAAGATCTAAACTTGTGGTTTTTGACGATCTAATGCGCAAGGCATCCAACAATACTGCGGTCGATCTTCTCACCAAGGGTAGCCATCATAAAAATCTTAGTGTCATTTTCATCACGCAAAATCTCTTCCATCAGGGTCACGGACAGCGCGATATATCCTTAAACGCTAATTATATAGTTCTCTTCAATTATATAGTTGTCTTCAAAGATCCGCGAGATCGCGCGCAACTTCAGCATCTAGCCCGCAGGAAGTATATTTCGATGCTACAGCCGCACCGCACGGCTATCTATTATTCGACTTGAAACAATCGACGCCTGATAATTGTCGATTTCGCGCCTGTATATTTCCCGATAACCAATACCATTACGTTTACGTGCCTCAAAAAGCAATAAAACTTCGCGATGCGTCGCGCGATGTACCAGTAATGCGCGTGTAATGGTTTTGCGCAGACCTCTCGATAAAAAGCAGATAATTATATTGCAAGCGTTGTGTTATCTGAAGCAAGAGCAACGACATGCAATTTTGCGCAAAGCAGATGTAACGCTCGTACGCTTTATATGCGAGTGTGCTCCAAACGTTTTACAGGGAAACGTGAGTCTGAACAACGTGCAAAAGAATCATCTTCGGAGGCACGCGACAATTCTTCGACGACTAGCCGCCGAAAAGGGAAATTGAAGCGGTAAGAGGAAGATTATCGTCGAGCACTGTGTCGGATTTCTCAAGTTGCTTCTTGTGCCTGGCTTGGCCTACGCGAGACATGGAATATGCCAGAAAGATGGTACTTATTCCTCATGATAACATACATCGTCTCGCTGGACTCGCCACTACTGCTGCTGCTACTACTACTACTACTACTAGTGCTGACCCGTTGCCTTCCGTACAGACTACCGGTACGCCATTATCACGCCTCGACTCTGAGCTCCGTGAAATTCCAAACTCTCACTTGTACAAGAGCGAGAGAGAGAAATGGATAGCGTACTAACAGGTTTTACAGCGTTATCTTCACATGGTCGAGTACGATAATGCAGTACCGAATATTTCATCAAAACGAAAAGTAGCAATACTCGATAGCCACGAGAATAAATCCGACGACGTTTTAATGAACAAAGTTAAATCTCGATTCAATGACACACTTATTATCGATAGCGTACCAAAAAAATTTTAATCTAAAGCAATATCGTTGCTTCGCAATTTGCATCGCAGCACCGTTGGTAAAAAAATGACATGGGATCGTAACGGTGTTGTTTCCATAGACGGCAGATGAATTTCAAATTCCGATATCGTTGATCTTGTTAACGATGCTATGCGAGCTAGAAAACGCGAGAAACCCATCGGACGATCTCACTTTGATAAACTCCTGCGAGGGATACAGATGCCACGCGGATTTATCGGCAATCCCGAGTTACTACACGAGCCTACACCTACATCATCCTCGACACGACAGCGGCGTCTTATTTTACCACGCGAAAGCGATAGTAGCAGCAGCAACAGCAGCAACAGTAGAAACCACAACAACAACAACAACAACAACGAGGCCGAGACCGCACACTCAAACAGAGATATAATGCTCACGGTTGAAAACGATATCATCGTGGGGGAGGAGGGGGATGAAGAAGAGGACGAACAATTGCAAAACATCGCACAAGTAGAATATCGATCCCACGCACCGTTAGAAAAGAAAAAGCAAAAGAATCCATTTAACTGGTCATCGTTAAAATTATGAAAATTCTTTAAAAAATCTATTATGACACCACTCATCCTGCCTCCTATTCTCGAGCAAAAAATTTGGCCCAGGTGGATCGAACAGTAGCACGAAAAAATATTTTACCATGGCTCGAGACACAGGATTCATATAACATGCATCGTCTCGTGCGACGACGATTTCCCCGTCGGACGTACAACGTGAGTAATATAGACGATGTATGGGAGGCTGATTTAGCTGATCTTCGCTCGATAGCCAAATACAACGATGGGTACGCATATCTGCTAGTTGTTATCGACGTGTTGAGCAAGTACGCGTGGGTCGAGGCCTTGCGTGACAAAACGAGTGCAAATGTGGCCCGCGGTCTCACACACATACACGCACGAAGTAACAATCGTCGCCCGCAACAATTGCAAACTGATCGAGGCAAAGAATCTATCGGCACTCCATTTCAGGAAATTCTCAAGAAAAAGAATATCGATTTTTGCGCTGCTCGTAACCCTGATATAAAAGCCTCGATTGCCGAACGCTTTAATCGAACAATAAAACAGCGAATGTGGCGCTACTTTACATACACGCGAATTAAGCTTTACATCGATGTTTTACAAAATTTTTTATATGTCTATAATCACACTAGACACAGCGGAACGCGTATTCGTCCGAGCGAAGTAACCCTCGAAAACGCCTTTATAACCCGAGACAATTTAGCACGGCGTTACGAGCGTAATGCGAAAAAAATTAAAAAGCCTAAATACAGCGTCGGTGACTTGGTACGTATCAGTACAGCTAAAGCAGCTTTCGTGAAAGGACATGAGCGTGGTTGGAGTAATGAATTATTCAAGATTCAACGAATGTCGGTGAATCGAGAACCATTCGTGTATATTTTACACGATCTGAATAACGAGACTATCGACGGTATTTTCTACAAGGCAGAATTATCACGAGTACGAGTGCCTCCGTCATCTGAGAAGACGAAAGAGAAGAAAATGACAAAGAAAAAGAACGCTCGGGATCATCGTCCGTGATAAATATGAGCTCCAAGGATAGCTCTTTCTTTGTCGTACTACCGAGCAACAGTAGTATGCAGTATTTTCCGGATAATACGACGACGAAATTTATTACAAAACTACCGTGTCAGGTACGCTTGCACGGAGAATGGTCTGTTTCTCTTATGGAAATTGCTTACCCGATGACTCTTTTACATGTTCCTACTGTAGGAAATCTCGTAACTTTTGAGGATGGTGATTATGATTTATCGGGTTTAAATCTTTTAACACGGAGACGCGCTGATAGAGACCAAGTAGCACCTGGTCTTACACTGATTTATACGCTCTTTTGGAGACTATAAATCAGTTACCTCACGTGGCCGATCATTTGCGCTTTAAATCGCTTCCGAACGGGCAGGTCGAAGTGGCACGCGTATGCGACGATCTACGCTACCACGACTTTCGCGTATCGCCCTCTATCGCAAGGCTACAAGGATTTTAGGAAGAGGCCTGTACGTCAGTAATGATAGAACCGCATTGCGAATACACGGGGTGGAGGCCTGCATCTCTCACCGGTGCTATACCGGGCGGCATGTTTTTATACACAGATATCTGCGAGAGCTATATTACAGGCGATGTACAAACACCCCTCTTACAAGTTGGTCCCATTGATACTGATGACTGTCCGTATGGTTCGACAAAAATTAAATCGTTTTCAACGCCGCGATATATACCTCTCTTGCGCAATAATTTACACACTATCGAGATCGATATACGAGACGAATTTGGGGATCGTATACCATTCGAGCAGGGAACGTTGACTGTGACACTACATTTCAAAGATCTCACGATTGATTAGACCACTATGGATGATATTGACAGTGTCAGCACGGATGGGGTCGTCGCGGGTACGGTGGCATTAGCCATGTTTATATCGGAACACCTAATCAACGAGGACAAAGTATCGGTAGCTTTCTCGGGGGCCTGTTTCGTCGAGTGTTACCACTTTTAAAGAAGGGCGCTAAAGCAGTTGGAAAAGAGGCGTTGCGCGCTGGTGTAAACGTAGCCGGTGATATCCTCGATCGAAATATAGCTGTGAAAGATGCTATTCGCGAGAGAGCGCGAGAATCAGGCAGTAATCTCAAACGCAAAGCCTCTAAAAAAATTGACACTCTCATGCGGGGTTCTGGTTATAAAAAGCACAAAATTTCACGAACTCCTCATTCATCGAACGAACGTAAACCACGACGTATCTCCCATAAAAATAAAAGTGTAATAAAGAGAAAAGTAATAAAGAAGAAGAACAATGATAAGAACAATAAGAAGAAGAAGACTCGACAACGAACAGCTGCAGATATTTTTGGATAGCTGAAACAAGATGGCTTTTCTACATGCGCACTCGTGCGAGTGTCACAAATCGGAACTTGAATTATTTTCACTCCCACCGACGCAAACTACTATCGAAGGCTCCAATTGGGTGTATTACAAACCAATATCTTCGCTAACAGATGATTCACCGATTGAATTTGTTATTCCTGGACAGGGTGATGAGTATATCGATCTCGCCCATACTATGCTTAGTCTGAGAGTGAAAATAAGATCTCCTACCACTACGGAAATTGCCGCGGCCTCATCGTCGAAAGTACGTGCCGGCCCTGTAAACAATCTCTTGCATTCTATGTTTAATCAGGTGGATGTATACCTGAATCAAAAATTAGTTTCACCTCCAAATAATACCTACGCTTATCGAGCGTACATAGAAACACTTTTGAATTACGGTCCAGCAGCAAAAAATTCGCATTTCACGAGCGTTCTCTGGTATGACGATATACCTGGAAAAATGGATGATATAACATCGGAAAATACGGGTCTTGTGAAGAGAAAACAATTTTTTAATCTCGAAAAAACTGTAGACTTGCTCGGTCATCTGCATTGCGATATATTTAATCAGGAGCGGTTCCTATTAAATGGCGTCGAGATGCGATTACGGTTGGTGCGATTTAGAGATTCATTTTTCCTTGTGGGGGATACAAAGAATGGTCAATGCGGCTTAAAGATTCTTGAGGCATCGCTTCTCGTTCGTAGAACAAAAATAGCTCCTGGTGTGCTGCTCTCGCATGCTAGAAGTCTTGCAAAATTTACGGCTAAATATCCTCTTACAAGAGTCGAGGTAAAAGCCGTTTCAATACACTCTGGTGTTCGTGGGGAGACTATCGATAATATCATGTTAGGTCAATTGCCGAAGCGTATAATTTTCGGTTTTGTCGATAACAAGGCGTTTAACGGCGACTTCAGTATGAACCCATTCAATTTCCAAAATTACAAGATAAATTATCTATCGTTGTTTGTAGATGGTGCTCAAATACCTTCAAAACCGTTACAACCTGATTTCACGAAAAATCATCTATATGTGGATGCTTTTCAAACGTTGTTTTCGGGAACTGGAATACATTTCTTGAACGACGGTAATTCGATCGATCGCGATAATTATTGCGATGGATCCTGTCTGTTTGCTTTTGATTTGACACCCGATCTTTCGGCGAACAGCAATACCCATTGGAATATAATAAAGCACGGTAGTGTGAGAATAGAGGTGTGATTTGAGGATGCGCTTGCTTCAACGATAAATTGTGTAGTCTACGCGGAATATGATAATGTCCTTGAAATTGATGCCTCTCGGCAAGTAATGGTGGATTTTACCGGATAAGCGAAAAATGTGCTGATGTCGGCATAAAATTATTTCGTGTTAAGACACGTAGAAGCGTATCCGCGAGTAACTGATCAGTCGAACTCGAGCATCTGTACGGATTAGACGTGAAAATGGATATCGTCGTGGATATACAGGGAATGCGTGGTAAAGATTCGGAATTTATTCCGAAAGAAATTGCCGTGGTAGCAGTGGATAGACCGTACTCTGCTCGTTGGATCGTCGCACCGCCGTGTCACTTTGCCGAATTACCACAGCATTCGAGAAGCCAGAATAATTTTCTCTCGAAATATTTTCACGGTCTGGAGTGGTACGAGGGCGATGTGAGCTGTAAACAGGCATACGCTAACTTGCGTGAAATTTCGCGTGAAAATCAAGACGCATCTATACACGCGGTCACGAGAAGGCTATACTTGTTTGCGATATCACGAGTCGTGAAATTTCCAACCTGGAGGATGAGGAGGGTGCCCCATCGTACACATTTATGCCGAAATCTTTGCGAAAATGCTTCAGACACGCTATGATAAACGATACAGCGTCTTCGCATTGTGCAATGCGCCAGGCTTTCTAAATAAAAAATTAACTTCGCGAGCATCCATTTTAAGGAGAATCATACATGAATCTTTGGTCAGCAGACGAAGAGGAAGAGAATAAGAAAGAGGAGAAATCTTCATCATGTAGTCGTGACACGATCGACGATGCTGTGAAATGAATTTTGCATATATATACGTCTTTCAAAGCGTATCGGTCATCATTTAATCCTTGACTATGTGTTCAGCATGAACACTAGACAAATCTATGAGAGTCTGCAGTATCTACCACTTTCAACCGTTGGCGTATACCCGGCTGACAGAATTCCTCGTGTATGGTCGTTACCAGCCGGACTCGTAGCTAACACGGATAACCACGACGGACCTGGAGAGCATTGGATCGCCATGTACGTTAACCATCATAGAAAAGGAATGTACTTTGATAGCTACGGGCTACTACCGGTTATACCGCAACATCTCGCACGACTACGAAGAAACTGCAAGTTCTATCGGTACGGCCTCAAGCAGCTACAGAGTAATACGTCGGATGTGTGTGGACAATTTTGCATCGTATTCCTACATCTTATGTCGTGCGGCTTTACCATGTCATTTCAATAATCTCATTAGCGATAATGTAATGAAAAACGACAGATTAGTGCGTGAATATTACAATGCTTTTGCCTCTCGACGATCAGGCAGTGATAAAAATAATTTCAACGGCGGAGGAGTCTCCGAGCGAAGATTACCGTGTTTGCAGGGATGTTGCATACGACGGTAAATATGTGTAAAGTGATTTAAATAAAATATTGATCAATTAAAAACAAATACATCGGTTTGCTGTGTCTCTCATTTTATAAATATATATAAATTATAATCGAGGTCTCTCGCGGTACGGCATCATATTCTGCGCCTTTTACTGCAGAGCATTCGCCTCACAAGAGGCACAGCGCAAAGCGGCACGCCCGTGCGAAACCGCTGACATTGCATTCAGAGCGCTGGACACCTGGTTATGATTCAGAGGGGCGTTTGTTATCTTCAAACGCTGTGATCACCGCCAGCATCATCCGGAGCATTCAGTCTGTCTTTAGCAGTGCACGACGAAAGTTTAAATCGAGAAAAATGTATCCGCGGTACGACAACTTCGCGCTAGCCGTGGCTTTTGTGTGTCGGGTGGTTTGCGGTGCGCGGGATAACGCGATTTTCCTGCGCACGGAATCAATGTGTGTTGCGTGGCTAAGACTAGAGGACGATTTAGAGAGCGTATATATTGATGGATTCGCTGACAGGAGTGCTTTTAAATTTGAGGAGTTATGTGCGGGAGCCTCGTGTGTCGTTGTGCGGCATCAAAGGGCTATGCGCGGGGAAATCATCGACATGGATAATGACGGGTGCTGCGAGGTGCTGCTTGTCGATATCGATGAATCGATATACGTCGATTGGCAGCAGCTATTTCATCCTGAGCCACCGATTAGCGCACTACCTGTGTTGCTTTTGAAGTGTACGGTATTCGGCCTCGATCATTTCATTGACGAGAACGGATATCATGACCTGCACGAAGAAACATACGGTAGCGATACGCTGATCGGGATACGGATGCCCACGCCTGACGGTGCCCAAGCTCCATAGGTGCGGGTAATTCGCATTACCCTGACGCGTAGCTCTGGTTTGTGATGTGATTGAGTGAGTGAGTGAGTGAGAGAGAGAGTGAGAGAGAATGCGTGTGTGTGTGTGCATATGTGTGTGTGTGCCCGTCACCCTGGAGAGTCGTCGCAGATGCAGCCAACACAAGGATGAGTTAAATATTTTATTCCATGTATGTGTACACCTATGCTCCATCCTGCTCTTATCTCTACTCTTCCTTGTTCACCAAGGTACCCACACTACCTCACTTTACCATCTCCACGTTACCGACACTGGTCAAGCAGAGTGGGTAGCGCGGCGGTGGTAAAGTGAGGTGGTGGGGGTAGCCGCGTGGTGGTGGAAGGAGTGGGATGGAGCAAAGGTGTACACATACTACTTACAATATTTCTCGTTCTCAGGCACTTGATGTCGTTAACTGGATTCTAATAGTGCTGATGTATTGATAAATGTACTGAAACGTTTCGCGATTTCTAACACTACTTTTGTTTCCGGCTACGATGCGCGAGAGTTCGGTTGCGGTGTAAAATCGCGTCAAGTTTGAATTTTGTTCCGAGTGATATCTATCGTGATCGTGTGGAGAGGCAGCTTGCTCGAAACTAGTTCGTGCACTGGGCTGGAGGGAGCGAGAGGATCCATGGATATGTAGATTTGCAATCAATATTAGGTTGTTATTAGTAATTTTTATTGTTTTTGTTGGTCAGACCTCAGTTTAGGTTTTTGTTGCGTCGCATTTGTCCGTGACAGACATGCGGTTTTGTTTACTCTTTCATCATTGGTCTTTTTTTTACTGTTTGGGTAATTCTTTTCTTTATTTTTACTGGACGGAAGGCCCGTGATTGCTGGAGAAGCTTCTGCTCGATGGTTAGTTCAGCTAAGGTAGGGAGGATGGTATGTGGAACGATCTAGTCGCTCTTACGAACTCACGCTCGCTTTACATTAGTTACTTAACGTCTACCTATGAGGAATCGCTTCCAGTTCCATTTTTATCGGTTTCGACTCTAATATTCGCAAAGTGATTAGGTATCACTTGTACGGAGCTTGACACTCAATTTATCAATTTCAAGGGGATCGCGGCTGCTTAGTACGCGATTTTTCTAATCCTACGTATGTGGAATTTATGAAATTCCAGGTTTAAATCAGGTTTTGATTTTATAATTCGGAAAGTGATTAGATATCATCTTTACGGAGCTCAACACTCAATTTATCAATTTTCAAGAGAATCGCGTTCGTTAGTACGCGATTTTTCTAATCCTACGTATGTGGAATTTATGAAATTCCATGTTTAAATCAGGTTTTGATTTTATAATTCGCAAAGTGATTAGATATCATCTTTACGGAGCTCAACACTCAATTTATCAATTTTCAAGGGAATCGCGTTCGTTAGTACGCGATTTTTCTAATCCTACGTATGTGGAATTTATGAAATTCCATGTTTAAATCAGGTTTTGATTTTATAATTCGCAAAGTGATTAGATATCATCTTTACGGAGCTCAACACTCAATTTGTATATTTCGGGTTCGTTAAATCTGGTATAATTTTGACGTTAGATATCTATCTCTATTAGGATATGGATGGCAGAATCCTGTTGGCCATTTGCGTTTTGCGTGTCTCTATTTTAGATGTTGAAGGGGGGGCCTAGTCGCTGGGCTTGGTTCTCATACGGGGCGTTCCTTCGTACTTTCATTAGATGTACCGGTTCGCCTTATTTTAATCATTGGACATTAGCTGGTGTTATGCTATTTCGAATGTTATTGTTTCGGACTGCCCGTTTGCGGACTTTGCCTCTTGAGGCTCCGCCCTGCCGATGGTCGCGCAAAGAGTTTATAGTAGGGACGCGAGTGTCGTGTGGTGAGGTGGTGTGTATGATTTTACCTACCTATCGTTTCTCGCTTTGTTATTGTTTGGGTCCCTAGCTATAGCTCTCTGTTCGCAAGAGACACCGGGTTCGCAGCTTGACCAGCTAGCTCTTCCTAGACCCCGGATACTAAAGCCTTTATTCGTAATTAATTAAGCACCTTCTCGCGCCATTAAGAGGCGTACGATTTGGTTCTTGATTAATTGTGACCAGCCGAGGTATCCGTAAGATGCAGGTGGTAGCTGGTGCTGGCCCTAACGTGGTCCCACCCACGCAGGTACACCCTACGAGTCTAATGCGCGGTGCACTCAGTCGGGATGCCACTCCCTTGACCTTGTGTCACTCGTGCTGCTTCACACTCCAAGAGACGGATAGCCACAACGCCGTGCGTGGGGACCCGTTAGTGGAGTGTGCCCTGACGCTGTGAGTAGGGGTGGCTAAGCGCAGTGCAGGGGAGCCTTACTCCTCACAGAGTATCCTAATGAGTTCGTTTACTCAACTGACGGCCAAGCGCAATGCAGGGGAATCAGTTGAGAAAAAGAACACTCGTTCTAACATGGTGTTTCCCAAACTGTTAGTATGTTGTTCTTTATCGGTTCGTTCGGTCAAACGACGGCCAAGCGCAATGCAGGGGAATCGATTTGATCGAAAGAACACGTCTTTGTTACATGGAGAGTCTACGTGTAATTTTATGTACTAGGTGTGCTGTCGAGCAGCACTTCGTCTTGACTTATTAGATTTGACAAGAGCCCCGAGGCTTATTCTGTCGCGGTTTATATAGGTTGGCGGATGGACCCCGGGAGGGTGTTTTGAGGTAGGTCACGTGATGTTTGTCGCACTTCAATCACTAGGTGAGAGAGTTGCGGGGTGACATGTAGGAGTACCGTTATTTCTCGAATTTCTATTATTAGCCGATCTTTGTCCCTCTAGGGTTTCAAGCGAGGTTTCTGCGAGGTTGAAATTCGTTGGACAATGTTATTCTCCTACTTGTTGTAGGTTCAAACTTTTTATCTATTTTTTCTCCGGTTTGATTATGGTTTTTCCCGATTCAGGCCCCTATGGGTCTTTCTCTGTTTTGTAGGCCGCTGTCCTGCTCTTTCGTTGATGACTAATTACCCAGGATAATTAATTGTGGTTAATTATCTCTTCCTTGGTGTGTTTTTGACAGATTTCTTGTGGATTTATATGTTTTTTGTTATTTTCCGGTGTTCTCCTACGTGAGGATCGTTTTTCTCTATGTTTTTTTTTTTGGTTTTTGGTCGATATGAGTTTGTTTTATGTGTTTTATTAATATTAATGTTTTATTCATGAGTGGGGGTACGTAGCGACGTTTCATGAGGAGTTACCTTGTTGATCTTTCTCTATGTTTCGTAGTATCTCGATAGTTCCATGAATTCTTTCCTACGTTTGCCGGGCCGTGGCGTTCCCGATGTTCTCGCCTTTTGGATAGAGTGGCCTATTTGGGGGTTGTGCCGTATGTTTGAGGCTTGGTCTGGTGATTGTGTAGGGCGGGGGCTACTACGCTGGTCTAGTAGGCCGGTGTGTTCTTGTTGTTACGCCTACTGTTATGTTTACATCGTGATCTTTGGCTAGGCAGGCCTCTTATTTACGCCATTACTTTTAGGGTGTGTACTTGTAATTCTGCGTGTGTACCTACTAGTCCTTTCTATTCTCCTCGTCCGGTAGATACTTCTTTCGATCCGGTCTGGAGTGTTTTGTCTACTAAGAACTATTTTGTGTGCTTTGTCTGATTTTGGTATGTTCTATATCTTATTTCAGTTTGTGTAGGTTGGTTTGTTAGACGTGGTGAAGGTTGTGAGTCATAGTAGCGGATCGCCTTAATGCGTTCCGTTACAGTACATATATAATTTTTATCATACGTTTTTGGTGCATCGTTATTAGCGAAGAAGCTCTTGAAGTCCTTGAAATTTGTAGGGTCGATAGCTGGTAATGTACCGATCGCCATAATCGATATATAAAATGTAGATCATAGGATCGTCCAAAGCGATTGCGCGAAAGAAGGAGGCTAGTCTACCGCTCTAGCTTCTACTCCAAGGCCTACTCGTCTGTGAACGCCCGGTGAGCGAACACGTTCTGCGTCTACCATTTCCCGATAAATATATCAAATAGTAATCGGTTTGGAGTTTGGTTCTAGTTAACCCATCTGGGAAACTAAAAAGCGAATCGCGTGTGTAGTTGTACCGGCAAAAATTCAGGACGGTTGGGACCTCGTGGAGAATTATTTCTCAACGCTTTCACCTATCCGATTTCGTAAAGCGCCACGAAATCTTTATTGTCGTCAATGGAATATCTCTAAAAAAGGCGATATACTGGAAAATAAAAGAAAATGAAGGAAATAAAAGATATTGCGGAGTGAGGTCTATGGTATGAGCGTTAAGCATGGCTCTCGGAACAAGTACAACCGCCATCTTCTCAACCACCGTGCGATGCGACAAAGCATCATATTGTCGTAAAATATTCGATACTGCTGATTTAAGATAAGTGAACGAATATTTACTGTGCAATTTTGACACATTATATTGTGATAATTGAGATATAATTTATTATTGATTGATTGGTCATTATGTGAGTTATTCTGATAATAGAATAGGCAACATCATACTGGCATCACTATGAAATAATATCTCAGGTCGTTGCTCCGAGATAAAAATATATGAAGTTTGTTGGATAATTAATTATGTACAAGAGCCGAGGCTGATAATGAGTGATACCTGTAAAAATGAATAGATCCATGAAATGATAAATTGCTGCGGGCATTAGGTCACCAAATCCGGAGATGTCACAAAAACTAGCTACGTCACCGCTCAGGAATTTCCTCGCTGCCGTAAACAGCAGGTCAGCGACCAGCTGGCCTCGCTTGGTGGCGAGGGGAAGACGGGTGGCGCGACAGCGATAGCCGCAAAATTATTAAGACTCGTTAAATTTGAAAATTGAAGCCGAAAATGACGTAGAGGGGTACCAGACGGGGGGAAAGGCTATAAAAGAGCCTGCGCTGAGGGAAAAGCTCTCTTACTTTTTTAGTCTTTTGCCACGAGGTATTTCTAATCGAAGATACAATTACAGTGCATTCTGTCTACAGTTCGGAGATCAAAAATAGTATATTACCATTAATAGTATTACAATTTATTTAAATACGTAGTCGCATAAGTGAGGAAATCGAGTTAGTAAAAGTGTGGAACGAAGACTGGAGAAAGAGGAAAGACTAACGAGGTATTTAAATAATCTAAAAAACAATCTGTTATAACACAAATTTCTTTTATTTTCTCGGAAAATAGATAACTTCAGTATTATAGATAGATCCCCTTATACAACCTCCATCGGTAAGGAAGAATCCGCTTTATTTTGTATTAAACATGAGAGTCTACAATTCCTATCACAGGTCGTAGTAACGCAGGTTGGATAGTAACAGATTCGCTTCAGTAGTAGTGGTTTTTTCGTTACCGATATTTTATACTCACTACGGTAATAGAATCATTTAAAACAACTCAGACATTTTTCATAGCTTCAGTAGTATAGTGGCATTTACACAAACTCAAATATCAGCTACCACTTCTAGTATAGTGGCATTTCGATGCCGTTAGTAAGAATTGATAACAACTGCGGTAGTATATCAACCCCGCGTCTCTGATATTCTACTAGTACAAACCGTTTGAATTTGATACACCGATATTCACAAATAGACCTTAGCCGACATACTACGGCAATCAATATTATACACAAATATTCACGAATAACCCTCCGCCGGCATACCACGGCACGCAATGTTATATACATACGATAATGCAATGACATTCATTATAAGAAATATACTTCGACATTTAATATAAGAAATATAAATCGACATTCAATATAAGAAATACAAGATCGTCCATTATCTCGCAAGACAATAGTTTCCATAACAATCGTTCAACGCTTGAACCAACAACTCTCATTGACGGGGTTAAACCGAACCCATATTCTCTGATCGGACAAAGTTATTATGATCGCTAATATTCAAAGGAATACACATTTAATTGTAGCACAACGGGCTAGGCTAGCAAGTAAATTCAGAGTTTAGAAGAACTGGCTCAATATACAAAAACACTGTTTATGTCTCACCCTGCGAGAGACGGTACTTGCGACCTTCACTTGTTATTGTTCTTGGCGTGGCGTGATTCCGAGTATTTTGGTTCAGATAAATATGCGCAGGACTCGTTACCTTAATAAAGGTAGACTTCGAGAATTTTCGATGCGATG
Organism: Cylloceria caligata; assembly: GCA_963942595.1. Taxonomy (NCBI): domain Eukaryota; kingdom Metazoa; phylum Arthropoda; class Insecta; order Hymenoptera; family Ichneumonidae; genus Cylloceria; species Cylloceria caligata. The sequence goes on from OZ012711.1 coordinate 4,130,910, forward strand.
ACAGATTTTATCTATCGCATCCAGAAAACTCCGTATGTAGGAACTTCCAGGAACGACGACGATGAATATTACGTTTTAGGAAGATCCACGATGCTGATTTAAGTCCAAATATGTCGCATAGACCATCATTTTCGTCCTCGTAGTTTCACGATTGTAGATCCAGCGTCGCAACCGCCGTACAATGCGCAGATAATACGTGAAATGCTTTCGGCTTCGCAACAGGCCAAACTAAGTAGAAATGTGTATACGCGGTGCGCAATAGGAAACGCGATCCGCCGTGCGACGAGCGCCCAGTCGTCCGACTATTCTATTAATCGAGACAATGGTATCAGTACCCAGATAATAATAATATAAACGAGCGCAGACACATACCTGTATAATTATCGAAGAGCATGCCACGCAATGAGATAGATGAGTGCGTAGACAAATTCAGTGCCTGTCACCAAATACTCAATGAGATTGTGAATTGGAATTTACAGCCAGTGAGTGCTAGCATATGCAAATCTGGCCACTGAATATAATTGTATTGTGACAGGCTGTGAGGTAGTCTACGCTGCAGAGCACTGAAATGTGAGCTTGAGGATGCACAAAATGATTAGACTGAATTCACAATACTTTCCCAGCAACTTTAATTCGGGAAAAGTACAGTGAATTGGTAAAACACACGCAATTATATTAATCGAGTATGCTAATAAATGAGTGAAAACGTGGTGCAGCCAATGCTGCAGAGCACGCCACAGGGTGAGACCTTTTATGATGATGTACCGATATATGAATCTCCTCACCATCAGTGAATTATGTTAAATTATGACGGTGTTCTCTTACCTTAATTTGAGTCCTGGTGAGCAAGCAGAAGTTGAGAAGATCCATTTGAGAAAAGTGAAAATTGTCCGAGCCTTGCAAATGCGTGCGCTGTTCGATGCGGGTTTTCACGTAAGTGCCGAAATATCCAACATAGCTGCGGGATATGAAAGCGTCATTGGGCGCTGAAGTCAATTGAGAGAGATAGCCGGTGAGCGAAGCCGAAGTCAAGGGAGAGAAACATCCTCTCGCTCAACGCGGCATGCCTACGAGGCACATCCTTGGCTCCGCGAAGCCCTGCCTCGGCTATCTCCGGTCCAACCGAACGCAGTGTGCTAAAGCACAGCAACATATCGACGTACAGCAAATATCGATCGCCGTGCGCCAGCTGATTATCCAACACTCTTAGTTTAATGAAGAAATAAGATGTTTAATAGCTGGAGGGATGGGGAGGGGTCCTTCCTGTGTCCGTATTTGCTTGGCTATACAAACACAGCAACGGCCGCACGTGTGGGTCCTTATGAAACGACCTCCACGTAGTAGGACCTGGGACGTGAGTAGAGCATTACAATTTATTTTTATTCAACAAATTGTAATGATCCTTTCGTGAAAAGGACTACAATTTGGTGTTGGATATTGTAATGCACTATACATTTGCTGACGGCTGCAAAATTAGTGAGCGTTTTATATATTTCTTTAATTTCATTACTTATTTATTTATATACTATTTATATATATTCATTAAAAATCTTCCATAACTCATTTCATAAAAGCCCGCGCAATGGCTGTTGTGAAGTGGGTGGGGCTAGATAGCGTACTAGATGCGTCGAAGTCCAGCAGAAACGCAGAGCCGACAAAATAACAACAAAGCGGACTCACTCTGCCAGCCGCGGATAGACGATCCAGCAAGTTATTATATCCAGCGAAACCCAGAGAAGACAGCAAATCGTCTATCGATATCTATGGTATCTAAAGAAAAATATAAAATTATATTAAATTCTACGAGGTTCGGCCCTGATATGTGCAATCTCTGTGCATGAACTCTAAGTGCATCTCGCTGACGCCGAACGGTAACGGCGGTCAGGTGAGCGACCGGGTAAGCCGCCACGGGGATCCCAGGCGAGAGCTCTACTCCCACCAACGGTCTCGTGACGTAGGAAGCGGATATCAATCGACTAACAAGGAAAGGTACTTTGGTGTCCCCCTCCGATTTTAATGCAACTCACGTATGTTGTAGAGCATCGAAAACTAAAAGACACGTATTTTTTTTTTATCGGCGGAAAAACATTTCTAAGGGGTAAATCGCCCTTCAAAAATAGCATGTCGAGGGGTGATTTTGCAGTTTCACCCAGAAGGCGTCAACCGATTTTAATAAAACAAAAACCAAAATACTCCTCATTGAAGACAATCAAAATTACACGCTCAGTTGAAGAAAAAAATTCATTTGCAGGGGTGAACAACCCCCTGATTTTTCAAATTTCCACCCTACACAAAAAACTAATCAACCAAATTAAACAGAACATGTACCATTTGGAAGGGCAAGTTAAAATAAAGTTGACGTATTTTTGCACATTCACAGGAAAATGAGTTTACGGGGGTAAACTACCCCTTATCCATTAGTACGTATATTTGTGCGAACATTCTTGTTTCTCGTTATTTACATGTTAAAGAGCTGCTTGCGTTCACTCTTTGTGCTGATTTTGTGCTTATCAATAATTTATCGTCATATGTCATCGACCATTCGATTAGATAGTATTTCGATTCGGCGCAAATTTCGGAATAAGTCGATGATGCAACAGTCGTTCCATCTATAGAACTTTGTCAGTTATTCCAACGAAATGAATATGATCTTATTTTTTTGAGTAATCTAATCATACGCCAATATGATAAAAATACTTTCGACGCAGTAAGAGGTGTTTTCTACATAGGCGGCTATCTGGGACTGCGTATTATCTGCTGATATCGCATGTGGTTCAACAACAAGTCTTTCAAATATAAAAGCCGCGATACATACTGAGATCTTCAGTTGCTCATTTGAACGGAGTGCCAGTGCGTCAGTTATAATTTCTGACAAAAAAAAATCAATAGACCATGAAAGTGAATCCAATCAACGTCATTAAATTTCTTTTGGCTACATTTCAAGCCATGAATATTCCCGAAACTCCGATTAACAATGCAGAAATCGAGGTAGAGCAGAATTTTGAAAAAGTTCTGGTCGACTGCATGGACGATTATAACGGAGTTGAAATTATCGAGGAACAATCGCTAGATTTTCAAGAGCCATTCAAGCAATATGATGTTAACCCTGTCGAGGACACTCTTTGGCAATATGATGAAGGTCCAGTGGATTCTGATACTTGTTATAAAGACGAAGAAGACATAAGCTACGATTACAAACGCAAAGCAATCGATTACTGGAAATCCGGTAAGAAGAAAAATTACAGTGTCGATACCGTGAGTCAGAAATTCAAAAAAAGTCAAATCTGTACGACAATTAAAACGCTGGGCAAATCAAATGAACAAAGGTGGGACCTACAAGGAGAAATTAGCTCAAATCTCTGAATATACTTTGAAAAACATACAAGCCGCAATAGATGCTGGTTTCATTGTTCATGATATCGACCTTCAAAAGTGGGCTCTACAAGCTCAAAAAGAGATAGGTCACGAAGACATTCGTTTTAAAGCTTCTCATAATTGGCTTCGGAAGTTCAAGAAATCACATCGTATTGTGTCCAGGAAAATTAATAAATTCGTAACACGAAAGACTATAGAAGACGAACCAGTTTTAAGGATGAATGCAGAAAACTTCGTAAATGAAATTAAACCATATATTCAAACATATGGACCGGAAAACATATAATTCAGATCAGAGCGGTTTTCAACTGGAAATCCACTCTGACAGGACTCTGACGACTGTAGGAACTGAACAAGTGCAATGTGTAGTATAATCCGTATCATCTACAACTCACAGCTACACTATCCAGCCAACCATAAATGCAAATGGAAAATTATTGTCACCCCTTTTTATCGTTCCAAAAGAGGGAAAGGGTGAGTTCGGCCCAATCGTGGAAAAAAATTTATTCAGGCCAGAAAACGTATTTTTAACAGCAACGAATCTCGGAAAAATGACTTCAGGTATGGACAAAAATGATTGCCAGAAAATATTGAACATATGATGAATCATACTATATCGATAACCAATATCATCCTATGTATAGAGCACTTCAAAATTTGGTTGGAAAAAGTATTCTTCCCCAACACCGGCCGTGACAGCGTATTGTTGATAGACTCGTGGAGTGGACACTGCCCAGAAGTTGTTCTTGATGCAACACCTCGGGGCAAAAAAATAATCACAAAGATAATACCTAAAGGCACCACAGGGAAAATCCAACCACTCGACGTTTTTGGTTTCCGAATATGGAAAAATTTTGTACGACATTTTTCCGACAGTGTATTATTATTTAATTCTGATATTAATTTGCACTTGAGAAACAACATAATCAAACTGCAATCTCTCGCACACAATCAACTTTCATCACCCAGATATATAAATCTTTTCAAATATGCATGGTTCAAAAGTAATTATATAACCGATAAGCCAAACGAATTCGACAATCCAGTGAGTTTTGGTTTCGGTCAATCGTCTCAAGCACACTGCGAAGTACTAGGTTGTAATAATGTGGCCATCATCAGATGCTCATGGTGCAAGAAGTCTTTATGCTTGCAACATTTTTTTTGAAGAGTATTATTTCTGCACGACTTACGAACCATGATTGCTGCAAATTATGACGTGCACATTGCACGTTGATGAATTGTAAAAGGAATGATACATTATAATATATACTGTGGTGTATGTAGATGCGCAAGGCGGTAAGAATAAATGTGAGAGAATGGAGAGTGGGGAGAGCGTTAACATGGGACGTGAAAAGGACGACAGTCAAATAAATGCGCATGCCGAAACCGGGTATTTGTTATTTCTCGCCTATGTCCTCAGCTGATTGCCGCTGTTTCGAAATACAACCATACATATATGCCATACAACCACTCAACCCCAGCAACATTCCCCAGTATTCTGTATTTGAACAAGCTATTTTTTTCAGTAAATAACGCGAAACTCGTGAATGGACCATTCTACTTGTAAGTACCAGCCGGTCACCCCCTTAATAATAAATAAAGCATCATGCGAAGTTCCCCCCCTTGACTTCGGCTAACAGGAATGTTTTAAATCAGTTCGGACATTTTAATAACGAGAAATAAAATTGTATGCACAAATATACGTACTAATGGATAAGGGGTAGTTTACCCACGTAAACTCATTTTCCTGTGAATGTGCAAAAATACGTCAACTTTATTTTAACTTGCCCTTCCAAATGGTACATGTTCTGTTTAATTTGGTTGATTAGTTTTTTGTGTAGGGTGGAAATTTGAAAAATCAGGGGGTTGTTCACCCCTGCAAATGAATTTTTTTCTTCAACTAAGCATGGAATTTTGATTGTCTTCAATGAGGAGTATTTTGGTTTTTGTTTTATTAAAATCGGTTGACGCCTTCTGGGTGAAACTGTAAAATCACCCCTCGACATGCTATTTTTGAAAAGCGATTTCACCTCTTAAAAATGTTTTTCCGCCGATAAAAAAAAATACGTGTCTTTTAGTTTTCGATGCTCTACAACATACGTGAGTTGCATTAAAATCGGAAGGGGACACCAAAGTACCTTTCCTTGTAAGTAAAGATCGGAGGATAGTGAGAGCTTCATGAGTAGGTACCGGCAACTCACCGACAGTACGCGTGCTCGGATAAATTATCTAGCGAACACGGCAGGTGAAAGGAATTATCAACCGACACTCATAATTTCATTCTAAAGCGAATCATATCATAAGACATGTTTAAAGTCTCCATCTCAGCGTACACGATTATAGAGGCATACAAGAACCCGGGATTAATCAATTGCAAGGGGCGTGGTAGCCAGAAATACCAGAAAAAGGCATCGAAATAGTACTGAATACAATTAATATAATTGTGTGCTTCTCATCAAGTAATGTGCAGAATTCACTTTAAATTCATTTGTGGTTTTTTGTACATTTTTATACTGATAAAGTCGATGGTAGAATAAATAACCATTTTCTCTACCAACATCTGCTAGACTGGTTATTTCACCCCCTGCCGTGAGTGAAAACTCATTATTTTCAAAAACCTTTAAGATTAGTTCCACCACCACCCAAGGAAAGGAATCTCAGCATTTGGTCCTTCGAGCCGGATTTCGACTCACGCGCAGGGTAGTACCAGTTTTAACTACCTTCGGCACAGCTCTTGGCACATCTTGGCGTAGGACTCTACGAAGCCCACATCGCAGGATCCTAATCGGCTCATCAAGGACTCGTCAAGTAGGCAGTGTGGTAAAGTAGCGCCTTGCGAAGCATCTTCGTTGCTTTCTTTTCTTTTACTCTCACGTGGATCTCGCGCCAGTGATGTCTGAGCGTAACTCTTCAGACGCCGGGGTGGCGTCTGGTGGTTCTGAAGAGAAGAAGGCATTGCTGGTTCCTGAGGCCGGCGTAGCTGCGAGGAAGACCCGATCACCATCTCGCCTGGCAACCGAGTTGGTGTTGAAGGTCCAGTCGCAGCAACGACGGATCGCAGCGCTGCACGTCACGCTTGACGAGGGCTAAGACTCCCTCTCCATGGCTTCGCTCCATTCCATGGTGGAGCAGATCACTGAGCTTCATATTTCGGGGTTCGCCTTCACAAACGAATCATTTAACCTGACTTGGTAGACCCTCGTGTCCCGATACGAGAATAAGCGACTGTTGATGCAGGAGCGTTTGGAGGGGCTCTTCTCATTCAAACCGATCTCAGGGGATGCGAGTTCGCTCTCATCTCTTGTCACGTTGATCTCCAAGGCCAACAAGGTTCTTTCTTCGCTAGCAACGAAGGAAAAGCTTTGGGATTGCGTGCTGGTGAGTAGGCAGCTAGACCAAACCACACGCGAGCCTGGGAGACGACGTTGTGCCGCTCATCAAGTTTCCCGACATTTGTCAAGATCGAGGAGTTTGCCGAGACCAATATCAGAGCTTTGAAGAGGGCGAAGGTCACTCTAAAATTTGGTTTGAGCTCGCATCGACCGTCATCGGCGAACCCTCCTCCTGCAAAGGCCGGAAAACAACGTGCATTGGCACATCACGCGGAAGGTAACGCAGACTGCGGCGCTCCGCCATCACGCATCAACGCGACTACGTATGCCTGTGATTGCTGTCTAACTCTTGGGCATTTCATCGTGATGTGCCCAGAGTTTCGTTGGCTCACAATGGCTCCACGGCGCAAGATGTCGGAGAAGTCCCGGCTGTGTTACAACTGCCTGGGGCGGCATAACGCCACGGCGCGCCGGTCAACTAGGACTTACAAGGAGTACTCAGGACGGCACTACACTATGCTCCATCCTTTCAGCACCACCTGCAACGACTACCGACGCTCAATCGACGAAGACACTGTCGTCAACACAATAGGGTTTTGACGCAGTCGTTCTCTCAACGGCGCAGCTCTCTCGGAAATGCTACACAATACTAGCAACAGCACTCGAACACATTCACTCATCGGTATTGACCCACCAGACACGACTTCTCATTGATCTCATTGATCGGAATTAACTTTCATTATGGAAGAGCTCTTCCGTAAACTCAATACATCACGCAAGCACTCATCAATTTCGATCACGGGGATCGGCGGAAGACACTCAACGCAGACACGTTGTTCGGTTCAACTCACCATGTGCTCCACCTACACCAAAGAAAAAGTCACGGTACTGGCTCACATTCTCAACATTATTACAACTCATTTGCCATCATTTGGGTCACCAGCTCGAATATGGCCTCACATAGTGAAGCTTAAGCTGGCGGATCCGGACTTTCTCACACCACGATCGATTGACATCATAATTGGAGCAGATATTTATGGATAGGTTATTAAGCCTAACATTATTAAGGGCACATCATCATCGCCTATTGAACAATTATCAATATTTACGTGGCTTTTCATTGGACCAATTAACTCATGCCAATCTGAAGCGATCACTGTTTATCATGCTGCCGTGCATCACGATGATCAGGAATTACAAGACGTGCTCACAAAATTCTGGGTTCAAGAAGAGCCACCACAGGACAAAGTCGATCAACTCACACCGGAGGAGCAAGATTGCGAGGATCATTTTCGCAACACACATCAACGAGATGCAACTGGCCGATACACTGTTCGGCTTCCCCTCACCTCTTCACCTGCAAATCTGGGAAACTCATACTCAAAAGCACATCGGTGTCTGCAGCACATTATACGGAAATTGTCAAAGGATGCTGAATACAGCCAGCTCTACTCACAATTCATGGACGAATATGAACAACTTGGTCACATGGTGAAGGATTCAAGATCATCTTCAAGAGAAATACAATATTATCTGCCTCATCACGGTGTTCTCAGGCCAGATAGAGTCACCACCAAATTACGTGTGGTATTTCATGGCTCTAGCTCAACATCTTCTGGAAAGTCTCCTAATGACATCATGCACACTGGACCTTATCTGTTGCTCAATATTTTGGGCGTGCTTATTTGGATCCGTCACCATAGACACATCTTTGCCACTGATGTTACGAAAATGTATCGTCAAATTCGCATTTGTTTGAGAAATCCTTGGATGTTGTTGGATCGACCTGTCAATATATTGAAAACTATGAGTCTTCACTCACGACAGGGAAAAAAGAAACCAGACATATTGATGTTTAATTAGAGAAAGTGGTTTATTACACCTTTCGCATGTCATTTACAAAATAGAAAATATACCAAATACTATTATGTGCCCAACTGAGTTCCCGCTGTTTTTTTTTATGAAAATGCAACTTTATTGTGAAAAAATGTTTACAAATGAATCATTCAAAATATTGCCCATCGCTAGCGACAACTTTTACCCATCTTTCTGGCAGAGCTCGAATACCGTCACGGTAGAAGTGTTCGTCTTTTGTGACTATCCACGAATCAAGCCATTTTTAGATGTCTTCATATGAGCTGAACTGCTGATTAGCCAGACCATGTGCCATCGAACGGAACAAGTAATAATCGGACGGCGCAATATCTGGGGAATATAGCGGGTGGGGTGGGACTTCCCATTTGAGCGTTTTTAAGTAGGTTTTAACGGGTTCGGCAACGTGAGCCCGAGCGTTGTGTCGCTGTAGAATCACTTTTTCGTGCCTCTGCTCGTAATGTGCTCAATCGCATCAATTGAGTTCCATACCGTTCTCCAGTGATGGTTTCGTTCGGTTTCAACAGCTCATAATAAATAACACCGCCCTGGTCCCACCAAATACACAGCAAAATTTTCGCAGCGTGAATATTCGGCCGAGCCGACGACGTAGAAACATGACCGGGCAGTCCCCATGATTTTGTTCTCTTTGGGTTGCTGTAATGAATCCATTTTTCATCACCCGTACCGATGCGATGAAGAAAACCCTTCTTTTTTGCCGCTGGAGCAGTTGTTTACAGGCGAAAAAACGACGATCAACGTCTCTTGGCTTCAAATTATAAGGAACTCAAGTTCCTTGTTTTTGAATCATTCCCAACGCATGCAATCGCTTGGAAATGGCTTAGCGGGTAACTCCTAATGCTGAAGCAAGCTCTTTTTGCCTTTGGCACGGATCCTCATCGAGCAATGGCTCCAATTTAGCGTCTTCAAAGGTTTTTTGCCTTCCTTCACGCGAACGGTCGTCAACATCAAAATCACCGTCTTTGAAGCGACGGAACCAATCACGGCATGCAGTTTCACTTAGAACAGCATCTTTGTAAACTTTTTGGAGTTCTCGATGCCCTTCAGCCGCCGTTTTCTTCGAATGAAAGAAGAAAAGCAACACTTCCCGCAAATGACGATTATTTGGCACAAAATCAGACATTTTCACACAACCAAAAGTATATGACGCAAAAACAAAATCACTAATGTGTCAAAGCGGTTTGTTTACCATATGTCTAAGCTTGGTTCATGACGTTTTGGTTATGTCCCAATCGACCAGCACTTACTACTGGAGCCATCTCTTGAAAAACAGCGGGAACTTAGTTGCGCACCTAATAAATAAAATATAAAAGAATTAGAATTTTGAATTTAAGGCAATTTGAGTAACACTCAATTATATTAATTGAGCAATTTGAGTAACACTCAATTATATTAATTGAGTGCTGTCCTTGTGAAGTGCTTGAGTAGCACCTAATTGTGTTAAACGTGTGCTGTATTTAATAAGTGGCGTGTACGCAGTGCAGCCAGCGCTGCGGAGCATGCCACGCAAGGAGATAGATGAGTGCGTAGACGAATTTAATGCCTGTCAGCAAATACTCAATATGATGGAGAAATAGAATTTAAAGAGTGAGTACTAGCACATGCAACTCTGACAGTTGAGTGGAGTTCTAGTATGACAAGCTGTGATGCAGTCTACGCTACAGAGCACTGAAATGTGAGCTTGAGGATGCACAAAATGATTAGACTGAATTCACAATACTCTCCCAGCAAATTTGATTGGGAGAAAGTACCGTGAATTGATAAAACACACGCAATTATATTAATCGAGTGTGCTACAGGTTGAGTGAAAACGTGGTACAGCCCGTGCTGCAGCACACGTCAAGGGGTGAGCCCTTTATGCTGATGTACCGATGTATATAAATCTCCTCACCGTCAGTGAATTATGTTAAATTATGACGGTGTACTCTTACCTTAATTTGAGTCCTGGTGAGCAAGAAATAGTTGAGATGATCGGGTGTAGAGAAGCGAAAATTGTCCGAGCGTTGCCAAAATGTGTGCGCTGTTCGAGCGGGTTTTCACGTAAGTGCCGAAATATCCAATATGGCTGCGGGGTACGAACGCGTCGTTGGGCGCTGAAGTCAATTGAGAGAGATAGCCGATGAGCGAAGCCGAAGTCAATCGAGAGAGACATCCTATCGCTCAACGTGGCATGCCTGCAAGGCAAAGCCTCAGCTCTGCGAAGCTTTGCCTCGACTATCTCCGGCCCAACCGAACGCAGTGTGCTAGAGCACAGCAACAGGTCGACGCATGGCGAATTTCGATCGCCGTGCGACAGCTGATTATCCAACAGCATTCGGATATCTTCGGAGGGGCGGATTCAACTCATCAAGTCATTGAAATAGCTCAAGGACTTGTGCATGGTGGGCAGTTTTCCACTCGCCAAGTAGCACTCGTCGGACTTCAAGGTCCTTGCTAATTATTCTTCATCACCGTCAAACTAAGCTATCTCAATGGATGACTGCGCGTCAAAAATTCTTGGTTTGACTTAGCTTCCTCACGAAGACAAGTTCACATTCGCATCTCGGTTCAACTCAACTCAGGAAATTTTATAAAACGCCTTGTTCTTTCCGGGTGGCTCAACTCTTTGATCCACTTGGTTTCGTCTCAGCAGTTGTGATTAGAGCCAAAACACTTTTAAAAGAGTTTTGACTTTACAAGCTCAATTAGGATGATCTACTGCCAACCCAGGTCTCAACACGATAGATTGCAATAGGAGAAGATTTCACTTGTCTGGACAGACTCTCAATTCCTTGGTGGCTCAATACATGGAGCAACTCAACAATGGAATTGCATGGCTTCTCTGATAGATTTCAACTAGCCATGGCTGCAGTGATGTATATCACTGTTAACTCATCATTCACAGGAAAGGTGGCTTCACTTGTCTGCTGAAAAACACGCGTGGCACCACTCAAGAAGCTCACCATACCACGGCTTGAACTGATAGCTGCACTGTTGCATGCAAAATTGGTTGCATACGTTCAAGTCAGACTCAAGGTTGGAATCTCATCAACTAACCTGTGGACGGACTCGTCGGTAACTCTCACCTGGATCAAAGCTCATCCGACTCGGTGGAAAGACTATGTCCGAAACAGAGTAGCGCAAATTTAGGAACTCACACCCAAAGCTCAATGGCGTCACGTCTCAGGCACAAGCATCCAGCTGATTGTGCCTCGCGGGGTATCACAACATCTTAATTGGCTTCTCATCAGCTGTGGTGGTCAGGTTCATCATGGATAGTGAAACCGGTTGAATTATGGCCAACAACATCAACTGATCATGAAGATTTGAGCATTTTGGAAGCCCGACCGGGGGTAGCTCTCCTCGCTGCAACTTTGACGCCTGAGTACCATTGGGATCTCATTCATCGCTGCTCATCACTAACAAAACTGTGTCGTCTCACCTCATTTTGTGTCAGAATAGTGGCCAGAATGAGGAAGAGGTTAGAATCGGCAGGAACAGCTCCACTCACAGCAAAAGAGATGACTGAAGCTAACGTCTTCCGGACGAAAGCAACACAAGCCGTGTTTTAAAAAACACGAAACACAAGTGCTGCAGTCAGGCTCTTTTCTACCATCCTCTCACCCCTTCAGTCGACTAACAGCTTTCATTGACCAGGAGGGTGTACTCACAGTAGGAGGTCGTCTTGATCAATCAGCACTCACTTATGAAAGAAGGCATCCTGCCATTCTACCTCATCACTCTCGACTTTCAACTCTCATTATTGATCAAGCTCAACTGCGGACTCTTCACGGAGGCACTCAACTCACATTAGCTCAAATATGGCTAACTCGTTGGTACGTCGGCAGAAGAGCTCCTGTGAAAACTAATATTTTACATTGCGTTGTGTGTGCTTATCAAAAAGGAATTCGGGCTCAACAATTGATGGGTCAACTACCTCTGTCACGAGTCACACCAACGCGTGCATTTACTCACGCAGGAGTTGACTACGCCGACCCTCTTACACTTAAAACTTGGAAGCGGCAAGGAAACAAATACACAAGGGCTGGATATGTGCCTTTGTGCGTCTCGCCACTTCAGCTCTTCATCTCAAGGTTGTCAGTGACTACTCAGCTGACGGCTTTTTCTCAATGTTCAGGCCCTTCTCATCACGGCGCGGCATTCCTAATATCCTGTACTCTGACTGTGGCACCAACTTCGCTGGCACATACAAAGCCATACGTCAGTTGTTCAGGAAGACCTTTCAAGAGCATCACATCATCGCATCTTCACTCGCAAATCACCGAATTGCTTGGAAAATTAATTCACCTGCTGCTCCACACATGGGTCGCAAATGAGAAACAGCAGTAAGATACGTGTAATTCCATCCGCGACGAACGGTGGGCGATACAGCACTCACATTTGGGAAGTTCACCACACTGCTGGCTCAAATTGAGGCCATACTCAACTTAAGGTCGCTGGAACCACTCAGCGATGATCCTGATGATTCATCAACTCTCACACCTGGACATTTTCTCATGAGTGAAGCACTCACAACTGTCCCAAAGCCAACTCTAGAGGACTTAGCAATCTCACGGCTCTCAAGATGGCAATTGTTGCAGCAGAACGTCCAACAATGTTGACGTCAATGTTCTGCTCATTACTTACAACGGCAGCAGTCAATCTCAAAGTGGTATCACCCTAACAATATCATTATAATCGGTTCTTTGCTTCTGCTCACGGATGAGCGCTTTCCCCCGTGCAAGTGGCGACTCGCACGGGTCACAGCGTTGCAGCAAGGCAAAGATGGGCTCACCAGGGTGGTGTCACTCCGGGCTGCTACCACTACACTCACCAGGCCAATCTCAAAACTAGCTGTCTTGCCCGTAATATCTAACGCACAACATCATGGAAACTAATCATCAACTCCGTTGCTCATGGCAGGCGGAAATGTTGGAAAATCACCTGGCGCACGGCAATCGATATTCAACGTGCTTCGACCTGTTACTGCTGGGTAGCGTGCTGCCCTCGGCTATCACGGAGGTAGCCAAGGTAGTGCCTCGCAGACATGCTGCTTGAAGCGAGCAGCTATCTCTCTCGCTTGACTTCAGCATCGCGGACCGGCTATCTCGCTCGCTTGACTTCAGCGTCGCACAACGATGCTTTTGGAAAGCGCAGTCATCTTGCAAAATTAGACACTTTCGTGAAAACCCGCTTGGACAGGGCACATCTTTTCGTACCCACCGTCGGACTTTTCACCATCTCACCGGATCTTCTCATCATTTTCGTGCTCACCAGGACTCAAACAAAACGGAAAGAGTGCATTGTTACAATTTATCTAAATTCAATGACGGTAAGGCGTGTAAAACTCACTTGTGCATCCTCATAATAGTCTCATTGCGTGGCGTGCTCTGCAGCGCGGGCTGCACCACGTTTCACATCAAATTTTCAAGCACTCAATTAATATAATTGCATGTGCTCACACTCATTCCCTGTATTTTTCTCATGCGTATTTTCTCTCATTTTTACATTCTTACAATTCTCATTTCATGGTATGCTCTGCAGAATTGTCTGCACCACGTTTCCCACTCAATAAAAGACAGCACACAATTAATATAATTGTTTGAGTTTCCGTCCGTTGTTATTTGACAGCTATGAAATATATTGAAAATTATGAGTCTTCACTCACGACAGGGTGAAAATAAACCAGACGCATAGATGGTATTCACAGAAAGTGGTTTATTTAACCTTCCACAAGTCACATACCAATCATAATTCAAATGTAATTTTGATCAATGTCAAATTGAAAATTAAATACAAAATTAGGTTAAATTTAGAAAAAATACAAAGTTGATATAAAAATAAATGCACCAAAATGAGAGAATTAAAACCTGTATATAAATAAATGAAATTGAATTAGATTTTGTCTGTGAGACTTGAGCAGCACACAATTATATTAATTGTGTGCAGTATGTACTGAGAGCGGTGTGCTTGCAGCAGTCAGTGCTGCATAGCACGTCACGCTGGAGAGAATGAGTGCGTAAGGAGATATAACAATTCACAGCAAACTCTCAGCAGCTTAATGAAGTGATGTTGCAGTGAACAAATGAGAGCTCTTGCAATTGAAACTGCTTGAGTGCTCTACATGTATGAGACAAGCTACGCAGGCAGCACTGCGTAGCACAATACAACACATAATGAGGATGCACAAAATGAGCAGTGTATAGTCGCTGTACTCTTCCAGCAGATGTCCTGGGGAAAAGTACAGTGACTATAGTACACCTGCATAATTATATTAATTATACCGGCAAATTAAGCTGAGAGGAAACGTGGCGCGACATATGCTGTGATGCCGCCATAAAGTGAAACCACAAAAGTTGATGCACCGATGAGAATCCAACTCCTCGTTGCCATTGAATTTATGGTAAATTATAACAATGCACTCGTACCTGATTTTGAGTCCTGTTGAGTACTAGTGATGAGTTGATCCAGTGACAGAAGCCAACGAGAAAGGTCCAAAAGTGTGCTGTGTGTGCCGTTCCTCGATGCCGTTGCGAAAGTGTCAACATTTCCAATATGGCTGCGAGTATGAAAGCGTGGTTGGGCGCTGAAGTCAGTTGAGCGAGATAGCCGGTGAGCGAAACCGAAGTCCAGCGAGAGAGACATCCTCTCGCTCGACGCGGCGTGCCAACGAGGCACAGCCTCGGCTCTGCGAAGCCCTGCTTCGGCCATCCTCGGCTCAACCGAGAGTCGTGTGCTCAGGCACAGCAATAGGTAGGCGCACGACGAATATCGATTGCCGTGCGCCAGCTGATTATCCAACAATAATTGTGTGCTTCTTATCAATTAATTGTTCAGAATTCACATTAAATTCAATTGTTGTTTTTCGTATATTTTTGTACCGATGAAGTCGACGGTAGAATGAATCACCACCTTCTCTACCAACATCGACTAGTCTGGTTATTTCACCCCCTGCCGTGAGTGAAAACTCATTATTTTCAATATCTTTCAGATTCGTTCCACCACCACCCAAGGAAGGAATCTCAAGAGATCCCAAAACAATGACTTTTTAAATATTATTCGGTCGATCGTAATATCCTATTTACGCGATACCGGCTTAATACGAGTAACGACCACCACTCATCAACAAACATAAAAACATGGAAAAGACATTTAATAATGACTATACCAAATAAATAAAATTAAAGAACTAACACCCGAGACATCACCAACACCTAGAACGCAACTAAAAAACGAACATCATAGAATAAACGAAAGGCAAACAAAAAACACCAAAAGTGCGATTTCTAGTACAAAATCAATTGGAAACCAACGAAAACGAATCAGATAAATGAAAGCAAATACCGGCATCGAATCAAAATATAAAAAATACGAAGAATTACGACGAAAACCTGAAACAACACTGAACATACAATCAATAAGAAACTAACATGGGAGCAAGCGATTAAACCTCGCAAGAACCTCGATTAAAACTCCAGTAATTGAGACAAACTATATATAGGTGAGGAACTTTTTTACCATTGGATGCCATATTTAAATTAGGCAGTAATAAAGGAGACCGCATAAATTGATATATCTATAAATGCAACTTTTATAAAAATACAAGATACTTTTTTAGAGGCCACAAAAAACTTACGGAGGTCGCAGGTTCCCCACCTATGAGGCAAAGGATATACCGAATTTACAAAAAAAAATTGCCATGAAATATTTTTTATTTTATATTTATAAATAATTCATTTCATTACTTTGGGATAAACAAACAAATTGTACACATATGTTTATGTAAACATATTTGTATATTTACTCTTCTAACTTTCATAGTAGAAAAATCGTGTATAACGCTCTCAAAATTTATATTATTTGTAATTACTCGTTCTATGGACAATATTGCAAGATTTTGTAGTCTTAAATCGCTCATTGAAGAACGAAGATAATTTTTTATCAACTTCAAATTGTAGAAGCTCCTTTCGCAACTAGCGACACTGATAGCAATTGTTAAAAAAAATGTTATCAAAATTACAATTTTGAGTACAGAATTAACCAATCTATACTGTAGAATAAATTTTAGTAGATTAAGAGGGCCTTCCCCCCGATTTTTCAACGTTTTGCCTCTTCTTGTAGTGCAGGCACAGCTATAAAAACCTGGATATTTTTTCTTTCAATATGGAACTGTTCTTTATCAATGTCAATAAAGTCATTTATTTGGCATTTAACTTCTTCATTTAGTAGGTTACATGGTGTTATACACGAATATTTTCTTACAAGGACATGCAACTGATCAAAGCGTTCTTTTATTTCCTTTATAATTCTATCCATAGATAAAAACAATTCTCTTCGTACTTCTTGTTCTATGGATAGCCCCACGTCTCGTCAATTTTCACCACTCATATTTTTTCTCCTTCTAACTCTACATTCAGTCGATATCTCCGACTCTTCACAAAATGTTTTGGCTGCTATAACAGCGTTTTGTATAAGCGCATCTCTTTGTTCCATGAAATGGGTTTGCAAAGAATTTAGTTTTATATGGCATCGATGAACATTTAACCCTTTTATTTGCAGGTATTTTTGCGCGTCATTAATTCCCAAAAGGACGGGTTCCCATTAATTGAGATAACACATAAAAGAAAAAGAATGCATTGAATTGAGTAAGATTCCAGCATCTGATCTCGTTTTACTATATTCTTCTTCAGATGTCAATTTTTCCAAGGCGCTTAAAATGTTTAAAAAATGATTTCTTACTATAATTACTGCTTCTGCTTTAGCGCTCCAGCGAGTATCTACGCTGCGTTTAACACCTTGATCAGTGACAGAAAGTAAAACATCCCATCGACGAGTGGAAGAAGAAAAAAATCATAACAACTGCTCGATAATTACAAAAAATGTTATGGAATCAATAGCAGTTGTAGCTGCGTGTAAACGTGCCAGGTTTAAAGAATGATTTGTACATGCTACAAATTCTGCATTTGGATGTATTAATTTAATGCAAGTTTGAACACCGCTGTGCTTTCCTGCCATGACGGCGGCATCATCGTAAGCCTGTCCTCTGCAATTTTTTATATCTAAACCGTCATTTTCTAATTTCGTTAAAATCATATTTGTGATTTCCTCAGCAGTTTTTCCTTTAGTTTCTACAAAGTCAATAAACGATTTTACAACTTTAACTTCGCTGCCATCAATAACTACATATCTAATAATTTGACTGGTTTAATCTTTGTGAGAAATATCTGGAGTAGTGTCAAATATCATACAAAAGTATTTATCTTGTTTTATCTGATCCATAATTGTTTTTCTCACTGCGCCTCCCAATAGGTCTATGAATTCATTCCGAATCTTCGGCGATAGATAGTAGATACAATATTTATTACCCATATTAATTTTTACTACATGTTCACGTAATACTGGGTCGTACTTAGCCAACAAGTCAACAAGCTCTAGAAAATTTACTCTATTTTCCATTGAATCGATGTCTTCCTGATAAACACTTTAACGATGACCTCAAAACGCTAAATTTTGTTTTGCTAAGAATCTAATTATATCAAGTATTCTTGAAAGAATTTCTTTCCATTTTTTGATTTCCTTATCAATATTCTGTTGTTTTAGGTTATCAAAAGTTGCGCCATGTCCAAGTCTTATTTCTAATTCCGTCCATTGGGAAAGTGATCGAATGTAGAGTGGGCTAAACTCGTGTTGACTTATTTTGGGATTAAGTTTCCACCATTTGTTAAAACCATTTTCCGTGTTAAAACTTGATTGACAAAGATCATCAAACAGTTTGCTTCAAAAACAATATATACTTTTCGTTGATGGTGAATACACCATCCACGATCTTAACAGCTTTTCACCATTAGGCAAAATTTGAAAAAGCCAGTCGTGATTAAGCTTTCTTGTTTCACCTTTGGCATTGATTGTGTTGTGCCGTGAATTAATTATTTGTATATTATTTCGCCATTGTTCCTTCTTCGCGTAAGGCCACTCACCGAAGTAGAAAAAATGTGCAAACGTAAGCAACGAGCTGCGAACAATGACTGCTACGAGCTCGAGCTACGACTTGCTGGAATTCGCAAGCAAAGATTATTGTGAAATTCATTCCGACATTCCATTTCGGTCAAAGGGATAAATAACTGCTTTGCCGAATTCATTCCATTAGTAGATTCAAACGCGACAGGTTGGTTTCTCGTACGGGCTCGAAACCACAATTTATTGTAATATATGATACTTTTATTGACTTTTAAATGGACAACGGAAAGTTACCGTTGCCTATAATAAATACTTCCATTTTTTACATAAATTCACGTTTACACGAATTACTCGAGATCCATCTTCTAATGGGTAAATGATCCCAAAATAATAACTTTTTAATATTATACCGATTACCGAGTTATCCAATTACGCGGTAACGGCATAGCATTTGGTGGCAGTGGCGGGATCTGCTGAAGTGATAAGTACTACGTAATTTATTTGGACAAAAAGTGTTTTGGACAAAGTAATAAGAGTGACTTTGAAGTGACGACTACGGCGAACGCAGGAACCATCAAGAGACGGATCAACGGTGCCAGGGAAGACATCTGGATCAACCTTCGAGGGGAGCTACAAGACAGCAAGTCAACAGCACCGAAGGAAGAGTACCCCAAGTACCGCCATGGTGAGGACCATCTACAAGATTATCCTTCTGTAAGTGGCGGTTACATTACAAATATACATATAGCCTTGTAGAATCGAAGCCAGTCGATCCGTAAATTGGGAAAAAAATTCCAACAGATATATATACATCTCTCGCGAGATTTTCGGGAAATATTAAAGTAAAGTCTATCGCGAAGCAACATGTCGTAATATAAAGGCGCCAGACTAAAGCCTGGGGGCAACTCGTTAGACACGACGTTGGAAAGCACAGAGGTAGACTCTACAGCCGGATTAGCTGCGGCTGTAGGGGACATCGTGTACGAAGTGCACAGGTCGTTATCTGAGTTCCCGCCGACGGGACGAATCCCCGCAGCCAGACAGGAGGCCCTTGCCGGCCGTCTGACAGCCCAGTTTGGCGTGAACCGACTTAGGGGTGCGACGTTCGGAGATCACGACAGTATCGATAGCGACGATATATTCAACATGGCTACTGGCGAACGAAGGCCTGAGCGCATCACAGAGGATATGATCGAGCTGGAAATCGAGAACATGCGAACAATAGATCGCATAGGTTTCCCATTCGCAACCGGTACATCAACCCGGTCGGTACCCGCAAGAGTACGAGATCGGTTAGAGGCGGTCGACCGGAGCCATCAAGATATGGAAACAGCTCGACGCCAGTACGAAAGGTTGCAGCTCGAGCATCACGAGGCCAACGCGAACTCGATCGCGAACTCAGGGAGGCTAAAACATCGTCGGCAAGACGAAACTGGTCCGACACGTTGAACGAGGTAGGTGCGGATAAGTACGAGCTCATCAACTCGCTAAGAGAACAAATTGCTGAACTTCAGGAACGATTAGAAGGAGCAGGGATGGAAGGCCATCCGCCCCCCTTATAGCCCCTGAGACGCACGCGGTTCGATGAAACGCGGACGCCTTCAAATATGCTCAGCCTTAGCCTGGGAATAAAAATGGTGAAGACATTCGACGGCAAGGATTCAAAGGCGGTGCCGCTTTTCTATGAGTAAGCTAGAGGGTGCGGCAGCAAGACAACTGCAGCACAAAACCATAAATACCATTGCGCAACTCCGGAGCGAGTTGGAAGCGTTGTACGGACAACGGAAGTCCCTGGCCGCGCTGCAAATGGAGTTCAGCTCCCTTCGGCAGGGATAGAACGAGGACATCGCCGCCTACGCGGCAAGGATGGAGAGGATCACGGTAGACATCGACGAAATACTCTGCGAACCATTGCAAACAGAGAATCAAAAGATCACCGTCGAGAGCGTCACACGATGAAGTGCACAGGCCAACTTCGAAAACGGCCTGCACGGCCAGGTGCAAGTGCTGGTGCGTGCTAGAAATTACCAAACGCTGCATGACTCTATGGCAGGGGCCATAGAGATCACCAACATGGTGCAATCAAAGGGAGGGGTAGGTGGAGCACTAAGCCACCCCAGAAGGTCCCAAGGTGCACCATCCCAGCAGAGCGAGAATTGTTTCACCTGCGGGAAACCAGGACACATGGCACGAGACTGCACCTGGAGATCGGGAAGAATGAGCCTGCCAATGCCCAGCGAGAATACATCCATTCAGAACGTTGACGTCGTGTGCAACTATTGCCAAAAAAGGGGCCACATGTGGAAAGACTGCAGGAAAAGATTGTCGCAGAACAAAAGCGATCGTGCCCAGTCTTCACAGCATCTCCAACGTCCAAGGGACTCAGGGGGCAAGAGTAAAAGATCCACGGTGAATGCAAGCCTTGGTATTTGCGTATGCGGCTATGTTTCGGCTATCTCCATAACGGCTATAACCATAGAGTCAGTTCTCGTCTGGTGAGCTACGAACATGTAGTCACTAGAAATTTACTGTTACATTTAACCCTGACAAAAAAGATTTCACTTAAGTTTGACTGCAATGCTTTGATTAATATTTAAATTTTATTATTTATGACGAGGAATGATTGACATATGCCTACCAACTATGTGAACATTTCACTTCGAAATTGACTTCATAAATATTACTTATTTACTTAATGACAATTAAACATCAGTCATAATAAAGAGGTTTAAATAAATTGATAAATCTTGTGAAACAAATGTTAAGTGTCTCTGAGGACTAAGGGGAAAAATGGAACTACTGACATAGTTCAATAAAATTTTCTGAAGAGGGTCTGCAGCTTGGACCGAAACGTTAAAATATGAGTTTCATTGCTCCAATTGTTATGGAGATAGCCGAAACATAGCCGCATACGCAAATACCAAGGATTACTAATAACGGCTACTTACACCACATATATTTATTTATTGGTGAATGCAAGTGCAAGTCGATCGAAGACCGATGCCAGCCCGCTGGGAACGATGAGAATAAATACACTCACGGCCCAGCACAGACCCGCGCACAGGAGGAAAACGACGCAGCAGTTATTGCAGATAACGCTGCCGGCGTCCAGCGCTACGGCCAGCGACTTCGAAATCGATGCACCGTTACCCACGACCGGGGTACTCACCCTCAAAGCGGACACAGGGGCCCAGTGCAGCATATTGAAGGAGGAATGCCTCAAGCCCAAAACCATGGTGAGCAGGTACTCCGTAGAACTGCAGGGTGTGGCAGGTGAAAAATTCACCCTCTCGGTATAGCAAAAATTGTGCTGGAGACGCCAGCCTTAAACGTGGAACATTGGTTCTACATAGCCCCGAATAATGTGCCGCTAGGGGTCAATGGGCTGTTAGGAATGGACTTTATCAAGCAGCATAAAGTGGACATCCTGCATGGCGAGATGCTTAAGTTGTATGGGCTCTGCATGCCGCTACGGGACAGCGCGACGAGGAGAAAATATATTCATCACCACGCAGTAGAACTACCGCCACATGCAAGTACATAGGCCTGCTTACAAAGATAAATCTTCCTTCCGGAAACGGGTCTAACATGGACGCCACCAAGGAAAATAAATTTGTCGGACAACCTATAAGGAGCGGAATCAGCCGAGATGAAGTAGCGAGATTCCGTGTCACACCGTCAAAAAACAATAGAGTGAGTTTAGATGTTTATAAAAACGACGGAGAAGTGCAACAGCCGTCGGCGACACTCGAGCCGTCGAAGATAGCGAAGGCCATACGTAGCCGACAGGTCAAGACACTGCGCGTAAGCTCAGAGAGCACGAGGAAGAAGGCCAAACGCTTTGCGCAGCAACGACGGAAGCCCGACGTGGTGCCCCCCAGCAGCGAAAAGCAAGCAGCTCGCGCCGGCATAATGTGCGAATACAACGGTGTATTCCATCCACGAGGGAACAAGCGACAGCAAACGCACGAGGTGCAGTATCGCACACCCTTTAAGGTCAGATCGAAGGACCTAGGATCGCAACCTTTGCCTGGGAAGACTGTAAAATCGGGGCATGGGTCCGGTAAAATGCAGAAAGCCGGAAAAAGAAATATAGATGTAGATGCTCTGAGTCGTATATACGCGACCACACGAGCCCAAGTACAGGGACAGGAAAGAAAGTCCCACAAGAAAGAGCAAGATTGCGCATTCGGGTATACGAACAGCCGCACCAAGCGAGGAGTTGTAGATACCCAAGGCAACCACTTTAACTCGTCGAAGCGAGAGGTTAAACTCGCTTACGAGCAAGAGAAGTGGAGAGGCTGACAGACAAAATGCTAGCGGAAGGAATAGACCAGCCCAGTAGGAGTCAATGGAACGCGCCACCGACTTCCCAGCGGCTAATGAACTTTGCGTCAGCAGGACTACAGGGCATCAAATGCTATGTGTACCTCGACGACATAGTAACACACAGAGTAAAAGCTACTCGCGATAATATGGGCCCTAGCTCAATTCCGACCATATATTTATGGTACACGTTTTACGGTAGTGACGGACCACCAACGCTCACCTGGCTGTTCGGAGTAAAGGACCCAGGTTCGAGATTAATGCGTTGGAAAATTGAATTGGCCGAACACGAATTTAACGTTGAATACAAGGCCGGAAAGCGTAATACAAACGCCGATGCGTTAAGTCGTATATTCGCTACTACGAGGACCCAAGCGAGAGCTAAGAACGAAGTCCGTGAGTCGGAAGAGGACAGCACGATGGGGTAACTCGGCACAACGAATGATCGCGCAAAGCGGAGAGCTGAAGATACCCCTTACAGCCATGGCAGCTCATCGGAACGAGAGATCGAGCTCGCCCACGAAACGGTAAAAGACAGCATGCGCCCAGGTACGGACAGCCGCACAAAGCGGAGAGCCGAGAATACCCCGGGCCAGCCCAGCAACGAGGCAGAGCGAGAGAAAGCGCCTGCCAATGCTACAGACAATGATAGAGAGATCCGCAGCGTGCATGCAGATCGCTCTACTGAACCCCACAGCCCCGCCGAAAAGCCGTGCGGTCGGGGAAAGGGCAGACCACGCAAGCTAGCAACGCAAGCCACTGGTAAGACTGCGAGCACCGCTGACAAGGATGGAGCGGGCCCAGCACAGCATGGCGGACCCGCGAAGCGCGGAAGGCCGCGAAAAGCAAACGTTGCAAGGCCGCTCGAGACAGAGAGCGATCCAACGGCGGAGCTAACGGTGGGCACACCGAGCGAAGAAACTGCGGACAGAGCACCGCAAAGGCCTGCTGAGGAATCGAGGCACGGCGGGGCCCGTAGCCCACGAGCTTCCAGCAGCGCGGACGAAGACAGCGTTATAAAAGAGTATAGCGACTGCCGCAGTGGCGTAGCCACTCCTTCTGCCGATGACCGCCAGAAAATAATTAGAGAATACCACGACACCCCCATAGGAGGGCATCAGGGTATACGGCGTACGATACATCGGATTCGGACCAAATACGACTGGCCCGGCCTGAGAAGAGATTTAGAGAATTATATATCGTCATGTGAATCCTGTCAAAAGAATAAAATCAGGAAAAAGGAACGAGTGCCGATGGTGGTAACGGACACCCCATCGAGGTCATTTGAAAAATCGCGGTCGACATCGTCGGACCGCTACCGGAAAGCACTTCCGGGAAAAGATACATACTCACGTTCCAGGACTCGCTTACCAAATACAGTGCAACAATATGACTGCCGAACCAAGAGGCTTCGACAGTCGCTAGAGCGCTCGTTGAAGAATTAATCTGCCGGCACGGAACGCCGGAAATAATATTATCAGATCAGGGTACGAACTTCCTCGACCTTCAAAGAGATGTGTCGACTGCTGCGAATTAAAAAAATACAAACTACGGCCTATCAACCTGAATCGAACGGCGCTTTGGAAAGGTCACATCGCACCCTTGCTGAGTACCTAAAAAATTTCATAGATGAGGATCAGGGAAATTGGGACGAGTGGCTGCCGTACGCAATGTTTACGTACAGTACCACTCCACATACGGGGACCGGACTGTCTCCCCACGTGTTGGTGTACGGACGCGAGGCTGAGTTGCCGACCGCCGTGAAACAGGATCCCCGCAGCACCTATGCCTACGATGATTACGTCCACGAGTTACGCGAGCGATTACGCGCCGCATGGACAGTAGCACGCGACAACCTGGAAGTCGCGAAAAGGAGGTCAAAAAATACGTATGACCACCGCGCATAGGTGCAGGAGTACCGTGTTGGCGAACGCGTACTCCTCCGTGACGAAACGGTGCGCAGGGGGCGGTCAGCCAAGCTGACCCCGAAGTGGACGGGACCTCACGAAATAGTAGAAAAAAGGCCTCCCGTCAATTACGTCATCCGAAAGGGACGAAAAACTCAGGCAGTGCATGCAAACCGTTTGAAGCTCTTTATAGAGCACTAAAATGAAATAAAAGCTAAATAAAGGCGGGTAGGGAGCTTCACAAAGCGCAAGGTAAGGAACTCCAATAAGAGAAACGAGGTGAAATGAAAACTTGTTTAATTGAAAAAGCACGAAGAAAAACAAGTCATACATAAGTTCAAAAAGGAAAAAAAATTGGTAATTCAAAAAACCCGTCGTCAGAACGGGCAGGGATGACGACTATCAAGCGCGTCTTGCCGGAAGAGGCGCTCTATCCCGAGCACATCCTCAGGAACAAACTCGCCGGCGTAGTGGCCGTCGCCCCATAAGGAGTCCACCCGTTGGCGACTGGCTTCCCGACGACGACGGACCCCTAGAGCCTGGGCAATGAATCTCCTCTCCCAATCCGGGCGACGCTGAGCAGAAACGATGGGGAAATACGCTTCCTGGAACCAAAATAGTACCCGTTATCAAAAAGGGGAAAAGGAAAAAGGTTGGAACAACACTTCTTCCGGCCAAAGTAATATGCTTACCAGCACAAGACCATCGGAACCATGGCGCAACTCAGGAGCGAGTTAGAAGCGTTGTACGGACAACGGAAGTCCCTGGCCGCGCTGCAGATGGAGCTTAGCTCCCTCCGGCAGGAACAGAATGTGGACGTCGCCGCCTACGCGGCAAGAATGGAGAGAATCACGGTAGACATTACCGAAATACTTTGTGAATCGTTGGGAACTGATGATCAGAAGATTACCGTCGAGAGTATCACCCGACGAAGCGCATAGGCCAACTTCGAAAACGGTCTGCACGGCCAGGTGCAACTGCTGGTACGTGCGAGAAACTACAAACGCTGCACGACTCTGTGGCAGGGGCCATAGAGATCACTCACATGGTGCAGCCAAAGAGAGAGGTAGGTGGAGTACTAAGCCACCCCAGAAGGTCCCAAGGCACCATCCTGGAAGGAAGAAAATTGCTTCACCTGCGGTGGACCAAAGCACGTGGCTCGAGACTGCACCCGGAGATCGGGAAGGGTGAGCCTACCGATAACCAATGAGGATAAATCCATACACCAGGTCGACGTTATGTGCAATTATTGCCAAAAAAGGGGCCACTTATAGAAAGAATGCAGGAAGAGATTATCGCAAAACAAGAGCGAGTCTGCGCAGTCTTCACAGCACCTCCGAGGTCCAAGGAACTCAGGGGGCCAGAGTGAAAAGTCCACGGTGAATGCAGGTACACGTCAATCAAATACCGATGTCAGCCAGCTGGGTACGATGAGATTAAATACACTCACGGCCCAGCAGAGTCCCGTGCGCAGACGGTGGAAAACGACGCAGCAGTTACCACAGGTAACGCTGCCGGCGTCCAGCGCTACGGTGAGCGACCTTGATATCGTCACATCATTGGCCGCGACCAGGGTACTCACACTTAAAGCGGACACAGGGGCCCAGTGCAGTATACTGATGGAAGGATGCCTTAAGCCCAAGACCATGGTGAGTAGGTGCTCCGTGGAGTTGCAGGGTGTGGCATGTGAAAAAATCACCCCCCCCCCCCCTCGGTATGGCTAAAATTGTGCTGGGGACATCGGCTCTAAATGCAGAACATTGGTTCTACATCGTCCTGAATAACGTGCCGCTAAGGGTCTATGGACTGCTAGCAATGGATTTCATCAAGTATCACAAGGCAGATATCCTGCACGGAGAGATGCTGAAGCTGTACGGGCACTGCATGCCGTTACTGGACGGCATGATGAGGGTATCTCCGCCGCCACGCAGCGAGACGGTGACCTACGCCGCAACAATGAGCAAATTCGTAAGATTGCTCTCAAGAGTAGAGCTCGAAGACGGGGTTATCATGGTTGCCTGCGTTACGCCACCGCGTGGTAGTAGTTGTGCTATCAGCTTAATAAACACTACCGAGCAGGTGGTAGAGGTACAATGCCTCGTAGTGAAACTCGAGCCACTCGACGACGTGGCAATAGGTCAAGTGGCCGAGACAGCCGTTATGGAGGACTCCATACGCTGACTCGCCGTCAGCACGGAACGAGGGACCACCGCCTCGCGCGACTAGGAAGAGCGCAAAGCGCTTAGCGAAATTACAAGCAAATACGAGGACGTGTTCTACTTACCAGGGGATAGGCTACCGTGTACGCCTATAGTACAGCAAGTGATACCCCTTAAGGAAGGGGTGCAGCCCATTAAGTTGCAGCCACACAGGCTGCCCGAGACTCACAAAAGGGAAGTGGAAAGACAGACCCGCGAAATGCTAGAGGGGGGCATTGTCCAGCCCAGTAGGAGTCAGTGGAACGCGCCGCTGTTGGTTGCGTCGAAGACGCCTGATGCCGCCAGAGTGAGGAAGATGTGAGTAGTAGTGGATTTTCGAAAATTAAACGAAGCCACTATCAGGGACTCGTACCCTCTGCCCAACATCACGGAGATACTGGACCAGTTCGGACGAGCCCGTTATTATACGACCTTGGATATTGCCTCTAGATTCCACCAAATCCCGATGGCGCAGCAAGACAAAGAAAAAACTGCATTTTCTACACCACAGGGTTATTTTGGGTATAACCGCATACCATTCGGACTCAAGAACGCGCCACCGACTTTCCAGAGGCTGATGAACTCGGCGTTGGCTGGACTACAGGGAGTCAAGTACTACGTATACCTCGCTGACAACGTGATTCTCGGAAAAACCTTCAAGGAGCACAATGACAGGCTGCGAGAGGTACTGCAACCGAGCAGGTGCCAGTTCCTGCGCAAAGAAACGTAGTACCTCGGCCACCTCATTTCCGTAGAGGGTGTGCGAGCTGATTCCAAAAAGCTGGAAGCGGTAAGGGAATTCCCGGTGCCGAGAGACGTAAAGGGAGTACAATCCTTCCTCGGACCAGCTGGGTATTACCGGAAATTCATCAAGGATTTATCGAAAACCGCGAAGCCACTCGCAGAATTAACCTAGAAAGGGGTAAAATTCGAGTGGACCGCTGTAAGAGATGCTGCCTTTGAAGAACTGAAGACGGCGCTTACCACAGCACCAATACTGCAGTATCCTGACTTCGAAAAGCCGTTCGTTGTAACAACAGACGCCTCGCACAGGGCGCTCGGCGCGATCTTTTCGCAAGGCAAGATCGGGGACGACTTGCCCATATGCTGCGCGAGCCGCACCATGTCGAAGGCTGAGCTGAATTACACAATGACGGAAAAGGAACTACTCGCGATAGTTTGGGCTCTCGCTCAATTCCGACCATATATTTATGGTACTCGTTTCACGGTAGTGACGGACCACTAACCGCTTACCTGGCTGTTCGGAGTAGAGGACCCAGATTCGAGACCTATGCGTTGGAGAATAAAATTGGCGGAACATGAGTTTAATGTCGAATATAAGAACAGAAAGCGCAACACAAATGCCGATGCGCTAAGCCCAATATTCATCACTACAAGGGCACAAGCGAGAGGCAAGAACGAAGTCTGTGAATCGGTAAAGGACAGCACTACGGGGCAAGTAGGCACAGCGAATGACCGCACAAAGCGGAGGGCCGGAGATACCCCATATAGCCGTGGTAGCTCGTCGGAGCGAGAGATCGAACTCGTCCACAAGGCAGAAAACGACAGCAAGCGCCCGGGTCAGACAGCCGCATAAAGCGGAGAGCCGTGAATACCACGGGCCAGCCCAGCAACGAGGCAGAGCGAGGAGCAGCGTCTGCCAATGCAACAGAAAAGGATAGAGAAATCCGCAGCGTGCATGCAGGTCGCTCGACTGATCCTCACAGCCCCGCCGCGAAGACGTGCGGTCGGGGAAGGGGCAGACCACGCACGCTAGCAAAGCAGAGCACTGATAAAACAGAAAGCATCACCGAAGAAGACGGAGTGAGCACAGCACAGCATGGCGGACCCGCGTGGCGCGGAAGTCCGCGAAAAGCCAACGTTGCAAGGCCGCTCGAGATAGAGAGCGACGCAACGGTGGAGCTACCGGTGGGCACCCCGAGTGACGAAACTGCTGGCAGAGCACCGCAAGGGCCTGATGAGGAAGCGCGGCACGGCGGGGCCCGTAGCCCGCAATCTTCCAGCAGCGCGAACGAAGATAGCGCTACAAAGAAGTATAGCGACTGGCGCTGTGGCGTAACCCGCCCCTCTATCGATGACCGCCTGAAAATAATAAGAGAATATCACGACACCCCCCTAGGAGGGCATCAGGGTATTACGCGTACATTACATTGGATCCGGACCAAGTACGACTGGTCCGGCATAAGAAGGAATCAGGAAAAGGAAACGAATGCCTATGGCGGTAACAGATACCCCTTCGCGGTCATTCGAAAAAGTAGCGGTCGATATTGTAGGATCGCTACCCGAAAGCGCATCTGGAAAAAAATATATACTTACTATCCAGGACGCGCTCACGAAATACAGTGCAGCGATATCACTGACGAACCAAGAGGCTTCGACAGTCGTCAAGTCACTAGTAGAAGAATTAATTTGCCGGCACGGAACGCCGGAAATAATATTGTCGGATGAGGGTACAAACTTCCTGAGCTCGACCTTCAAAAAGATGTGTCGATTGTTGAGAATTAAAAAGATAAAGGGTGTCCCAGCAAGACCGCCGGATTAAAATTGCCGCCATTTTGTTAATACGAGTTGTACGGTGATTTTTAAAAATATTTATCACGTACAGACCACGCGATTTAAGAATATGGAGAAGTATTCAAACCAACAACGTTGAATTATTTTAAAAACACATTACAAAAATAGTGTAAGTTTTGCGAAAACTGTTCGTCAATTACGTCAAGTTTTTGGTCGCAATAATGCGCCAAATGAATCGACAATGAGGCGTTTAATTACAAAATTTGAGACCAAATTTACGCTGATGGATCAGAAGATCATTGTTCGTCGTCGTCCTTGTCGGTCACTCGAAAATATAGCTACAGTAACGGAATCTGTGGCCGAGAATCCAGGAACTTCCATTCGGCATTCTGGTCAACAATGAAACATTTCCAGTAGCACTATGCAACGAATTCTGATAAAAGATCTGCATTTGCACGCGTACAAGGTTCAATTGGTGCAAGAAATCAAGCCAAGGGACCATGCGCGTCGCCGTGAATTTGCTGATTGAGTGTTGGAACATCATCAAATTAATGCGCATTTTTCGAAGAACATCATTTTTTCAGATGAGGCACATTTCCAACTCGACGGATACGTAATGTGACGTAGTAACTACCTATAAAGGATAAAAGAAATAAAACAAAAATAAATACAGACAAATCATTTGTTTACAAGAAGATAAAATAGAAGATAGGATAAAAGACTGTAAATTTTTGCCAGAGAATTTAGCCAGAGTCATAGAATTTACACAGTAAATCCTATGACACAGCGAAACAGGCTGAATCCTGTATTCCATCACTGCCGAAAAACAGCGGGTCAGCGACCGGCTGGCCTCGCTCGAGCAGTGAGGGGAACTGCAGGGCACGGTGGCGGGGCATCTGAAACAAAAAGAAATTACATGAGCGATGATAAGGAGGGCAGTTAAAACAAGAGAGTGGGAAAGGATGGCAAAAGTATATAAGCCAGCTCCAAACAGAGAGATTCTCTTATTGGTTTTGAACTGTCTACAGAGTTAGAGCTCGCTGGTGCACAACTATAAAATATTTTGAAATATCAAAAAAGTCCATTAAAAATCTAAGAATTTTAACGGAAAAAGGTGTGAGTCAGCCCTACGAATTGATTGAAACATTGACAAATAGAAAAACACAGTGCAAGTGAGTGGAGGAACTAATATAAAGATTAAGAACGAACAGTATCGGACCGTGTGAATAAAACAGGAAATATTCTAAAAAGCCAGATTAAGAAGAGAAAGTTGGTGGCATTAAAATAAATAATTAGGGTTTAGTTTAGGAGAATTAAGAGAATAGTATAAGAAAGTTTAGGTGGAATAATTGGCAATAAGTCCAGATAGTTTCTAAGAAGTATTGTGAACGCAGCGCATCGATACGTTTGAAAGACTCGGTTGTGGCACCGAGAGGTCTCCAAATTAGAAACCTTGAGAAAGGAAAAAGTGGAATAACACAGAAAAAGAAAGGAGAATAACAAAAAACATTCAGAATAATTATAACATAAGGACAGGGTACGGTAGATTTGAAATTCGTGATAAATCACCGCCTCAAGAAAGGAAAGACTCTTGGAGTAAGATTGTGAAACAAAGCTAGGAAAATTAATTAATAAATAGAATTAGGAGGGCACTAGTAAGCCCGACCCATGGAAACTCGATTTATAATTTTCGGATAATTAGAAAAATAATTAGGAGAGAAACAATTTCAGTAATTTTGTCGAGCGCGTCGCATGAGAACGACACCACTCAACAGACATAAAGGATGATAGAAAGATAAATTAAAAGACCAAACTCACCAAGAGAGAAGAACAACTGGAACGTACAGGTCTAACGCCGAAGATTGTTGAAGAGATCTGTCAACTATTTGCCAAATAATTAAAAATCACTGGAAAACTTCGGTACTGAAACTGACAACATTCAGCTCACAAAAAAACATTACTTGCGAACCAAGAACACTATTACCACCGTAAAACACGCGGGAATTTTACGAGGACGGCACAACCATATCAACCAAGGAGCCCGAACGCGAGACAGCCCGAAAAACGAATTATTTGGATTAATTAGCAATACAAAGCGGACTCGGACATAGACCCGGCGTCCATACCAGCTGACCGACGCGCCAGCAACAGCAAATCAAGCCAAGCAGACCGCGCATCAGCAGCCAGGCGAGCGAGAGATCAAGACGGCCGAGCTTGATTCTCCCTAGTTGGGACATCCACCGCTGAGCGCAGAAGTCGGAATCCGATAACACCACGGGTAAAGAAGAGCGCGGAACCTTCAGAGCGATTACACGGCACAAATCAATTGTACGGCTAAAGGCGCCAAAAAGCCTAACACCGCAGAATTCTATAATAATTATTGAATAAATCCTACTTATACCTCCTATAGAAGTCTACAATTAATTATCTAAGTGTTCGAGCCCGAATTCTTCCCCTCAGAAGACTAAAATTTAATGCTAACGTAGAAATACCGTTACAGTAAATAAGCAAAACTGTCGGATTTGGGGTGCTGAAAATCCTGGTGTAATACTCAAACAACCAATGCATCCACCGCGAGTAACTGTTTAGTGTGCATTTTGGGCTGGAGTGCGGTATCGCGAAATGTTAACGGAGTTTTTGTGGCCCGAAGTGAATGTATTTGATATGGAGGACGTGTTTTTCCAACAAGACGGTGCGACCTGCCACACAGCACGTGAAACAATGGTGTTACTGCAGACTAAATTTCCAGGCCGTGTCATTTCTCGATTTGGCGATCAACATTGGCCACCAAGATCGTGCGATCTAACACCGATGGACTTTTTTCTTTGGGGCTATGTGAAGGAAAAGGTGTATGCGAATAAGCCTCAAACAGTTGAACATCTTAAAGAGGAAATACGGCGCGTTATTGGTGAAATACAGACACATTTATGCGAAAACGTTATTCAAAATTTCAACAAAAGAATAACCCTGTGCCAGAGGTTTCGTGGTGGCCATTTGCCTGATGTTGTATTTTACGGTTAATCGGAACTATTTTTCTTTATGTTGAAATAAAAATGTTTGCTCAATTCAAAAATAAATGTGTTTTTTCTTTCGAATGAAATCCGGCGCTCCTGTTGGGACACCCTTCACAAACAATGGCCTACCATCCAGAATCGAACGGCGCATTAGAGAGATCGCATCGCACCCTCGCTGAATACCTAAAAAAATTCATAGATGAGGATCAAGTAAATTGGAACGTGTAGCTGCTGTATGCGATGTTTACGTACAACACCACTCCACATACGCGGACCGGAATATCTCCCCACGTGTTGGTATATGGACGCGAGGCTTAATTGCCGATCGCCATAGAACAGGAGCCCCGCAGCACCTATGCCTACGACGACTCCGTCCATAAGTTACGCGAGCAATTACGCGCCGCATGGACTGTAGCACGCCCCAACTTGGAGGGCGCGAAGAGGCGGTCGAAGAATACGTACGACCACGGCGCACAGGTGCAGGAGTACCGCGTTGGCGAACGCGTACTCCTCCGAGACGAGATGGTGCACAGGGGACGGTCAGCCAAGCTGACCCCAAAGTGGACGGGACCTCACGAAATAGTAGAGAAGAGGCGCCCCGTCAATTACGTAATCTGAAAGGGACGTAAAACCCAGGCGGTGCACGCAAAACGCTTGAAGCTCTTTATCGAGCACTGATAGCACAGGAACTGAGGAATTCGAATACTTATATACATATGGAAAAAATATATTGAACGAAACTATAGAGAAGAAATTGCACTTTAATTACGCAATCCAGAGGGGACGGAATAATGCGACCATGCTTAAAAACCATCTCAAAAAATGTATAAAATTTTAAGGACGGGGTATGGTCTTGAAACTTTTTTTTCCATTTTTTATTTATTTTATTTTATGAATGCACAACATCTCAAGAATGTTGTATCAAATTTTTGGAGCAATAGGGGCAAAACTAACACCTCATGGACTAATTGGTCAATTTGACCTCAGAATCGTTTATAATCATTAGTGAGATGGTCAGTAAATCCACGTAGTGAATTGACCATCCAATCATCTATCAGCTGGACACCTTTATGTCTTTCTGATCATACGCTCGCGCATACACCACGTGCTCGACCAATCATCAATCAACATGTGGCAGATAAGTGTTGCAGTGATTTCCGCCGACAACGTGATCACCACGACGCTATCTCTCCATCCATCTTTGATCACTCTAGACTGGACATTCATACCAAGCAATCGTGCTCTCGATCCGCATCGCAAAGCGTAGTACTAATTCAGTAAACCAAATCACCCTAAATTCAGTGTAGCATTAATTGTATGCATAGAGTGTATTGGACGGTTCACATGTTTTTGCTCTCAAAAGAAACAGACAATTCCAAGAGACATTAAAATCATTAATTCGTGTGATCAAGCAATTAATTGCGTTCAATTAATTGCAGTGTGTAATTCACCACGTGGCGTCAGCCATTGTGAGTCCAAAGGTTCAGTATAGTGCTATGTTCTACGTTGCTCATTCAAGTTATTGTTTTTGTTCAACTCATTGTTTATAATTTATAAATCTCATACACTGTCGGTTAACGTAGTTAACATAATTCATGATTGATTCAAACATATATTATAAGATACACTTGTAATATCTCAAATATTGCGTAACCATCACTACGTGGCAAAAATATTCATATACACCGTGATTATCATTCATTTGATGCCACAAATTAAATTCAGTTTAATTTATATTCTTCAATTCAATTGCGAGAATCATTTGCACTCAACTCATTAGTCAGTGTCACATTCAACTCAGTCATTCAACATCACATTGTTAATTCAACTTCAATATTCGGTATATTGTGATTCATTCAACTCAATTCATTGCAAACTGTATTTCACATTTATTCTGTGTAATATCATTACAATTTCGCACACACGTCTTGTACAGGCTCGTCTCATACATGTAATAATATACTTGACATATGCTACATTGAAAATTAAATGTTCAAATTATTTATATTAAGACCATTTATGTCCAATACCGGCAATAGTTTATTTGTTTTCAATAAGAACGAAACATTTTTTGGTCCTTCAAGCCGGATATAATTGGTCATAGCATCCAATCAAAAATTCATACTTGAACACGCACTGTTTTAATTCAACATTTTGATTGAAATTCATTGTGAAAATCTGTTGCAAATATCATTGCAAAATTCATTATAAGATTGTATCAAAATTTATTGCAATATTCACTAAACTGTTGTGCAAATCATTGTAAAATTAGTATAAGAACATTATTGTTATCAATTTGAGAATTAATTATTGACATTATTGGCTTGTGCCAATTGATAAATTCAGTGAAAAAGGGGAACAGTGTTGATCAAATTTAAAAAAAAAAAAAAAAGGTTTTCGTAGTGTTCAAGTGCGCGTACGCGGTCGGTAGTGATTCATTCAGAACACGTGTGCAAGCAAATCAACTCTAACCATGTCTGATCACGAAGACAATTTTGACGAGGCAATTGATGGTGAAAATAAAGTAGAAGATCAACCAACAGACGAATCAACATTGAATGTACCACTGGTACGATCGACTACCTCATTGAGAGCACAATCACACCATCAATTACAATAGCTTCTGAGTTCATGATAGCCAGTCAACAGTCAAGATTGAAGATGCTGGCTGTGCTCAATCATCAAGGATCTCAGCTTGATTCACCTGATACAACAATTGATGAAGTGAAAAATGACATGCAGGGGTTATACGCAGTTATGATTTTTAAAAAATAGATTTTTTTTATTGCATTTTTGTAATGTACATATATTCAAAAGTATACACACAAAATTTTAAGTCGATCCGAGGAATACTTTCGGAGTTATACCTATATATGTAGAGACGCCTCGGCGCGTTTGAAAGTAGGTGCGGCAGAGGCTCAAGCGGCAGCTGTTTACCTGGACCGTTGCTGCTTTCATATACCCGTGTATTGTATTCTTATACATTGTGTGAGAGTGTAGTAGTATTGGTTATTACACTGGAAAAATTATTGACATTGTGGTGAAAAGTGCATACTGCAAACAGTGTGAAGTATGAAGAAAAATATGAACACTGAAGAATATAATGAGTGGTACGAAAGCCATAAAGAAAGTTGCTGTGCAAATCATTCCGGTTCCTCAGGAAAAATGGAGGTCGATTCAGTCATCGAGATGTTCAAACGTTCGATAGAAAAATACGGAGTTGTGTACAAAAATTACATCGGCGACGGTGATTCGAAAACTTACTCGGAGATTTTAAAAGCTTTACCGTATGGTAATAATGAAGTTATAAAAAAAGAGTATATTGGACATGTACAGAAGAGAATGGGCACGCGGCTTCGAGAACTTGTAAGAAAAACTGTTGAAACCGTCAACAAAGCCGGAAAAAAAATTCAAAAAAAAGTTCTCGGTGGCAAAGGAAAACTTACGGGCAAAACAATCGACAAACTTGAAGTTTATTACGGTTTAGCAATTCGGAGAAATTGCGGATCTGTTGAAGATATGCGCAATGCCATATGGGCAACGTATTTCCATTACTGTTCCACTGACGAAAATCCACAACACGAAAAGTGCCCGGTTGGGCCGGAGTCATGGTGTTCTTGGCAGCGAGCAGCAGCAGCAGACAAACTGACCGAATTTGAGCACGATTACCAGCCATTACCCTCGGATGTTGCTGAAGCTGTGCGTCCAATTTACGAAGACCTCAGCAGCGAGACATTATTGGAACGATGTGTAGGCGGCTTTACACAAAATAATAACGAGAGTTACAACCAAATCATTTGGAAAATTACGCCGAAAATCATTCCGAGTGGCTCAAAAATTGTTGAAATGGCCGCAAATATCGCCGCCGGTATGTTTAATGAAGGTTCAATTTCACTTTTGTACCATATGAATGCAATGGGATTGTCTGTGGGGCCCAATTCGCATGCATATGTACAAAAGGAGGACGAAGAGCGCGTTACGCTATCCGAGCGCAGAGCGCACGAAGCGACACGAGAGGGAAGGATGGCTCGAAGACAGCACCAAATTGAATTGCTGGAGGCTGCTGAAGGAATGGAGGGTTTATTATATGGCCCTAGAATAGACGACACCATGTAAGTTGAAAAAAAAATTTTTTTTCTATGTGTGAATCGGTTTTGAAACTTTAAACGCGTTTTTCTCAAAACAGCATTTTTCAAGTCGGTGATCACGATATCTCAAAAACAGCTTGTTCGATCGGTCTAAAATTTTAACACAATCTTCTGAGATACATTTTCTAGTAATTAATCGTTCCTTTTGTCAATCCGATACTTATTTTCCATTTTATAAACAATTTAAGGCTAAATTTTAAATAAAAAATCGAAAACATTTTTTGAGAAGCCGCCATTTTGTGAAAATTCAATATTTTGATTAGCCGAACGATTAATTATTAGATAATCTAATATATTAACGAAATTTGTTTGGTTTTTTGATTTCAGATAATCCAATCTTGAGTTACGATGATCACCGTAAATCGTCTTTTTTAGAGGAGGTTCCGGAAATTGCCGGCAGCGCCCTCTATAATCAACATTTTTATAAATAAAAAATTTGTTTACGTTCTTGAAGGATGCTTTTATAACCACAAAAATTTTCAAATTAATAAATTCAAAAGTCTCTTCAGGATAAATTCTTGAAAAACCGTTTTTTTTTTGCCTCATAACTGCGTATAAGCCCTTAAGCCGCATTGTCCATTCTTTGTATCCCCCAGAAAACAAAATGAATCTCTAGACCGCACCAACCGTAGTCGCATCTCACCGCCGCTTAATAGGAACCGCTCCTGATTGAATATATCGCAATGCAGATGACCGAGCAAGTCTACAGTTTTTTCGACATTTAAAAATTGTTTTCTCTTCACAAGACCCGCATTTTCCGATGTTATATCATCCATTTTTCCAGGAGTATCGTCGTACCAGAAAACACTCGTGAGATGCGAATTTTTTGCTGCTGGACCGTAATTCAAAAGTGTTTCTATGTACGCTCGATAAGCGTAGGCATTATTTGGAGGTGAAACTAATTTTTGATTCAGGTATACATCCACCTGATTAAACATAGAATGCAAGAGATTGTTTACAGGGCCGGCACTTACTTTCGATGCTGTACTCGCGGCATTTTCCGCAGTAGGAGATGTTATTTTCACTCTCAGACTAAGCATAGTATGCGCGAGATCGATATACTCATCACCCTGTCCAGGAATAACAAATTCAATTGGTGAATCATCTGTTAGCGAAGATATTAGTTTGTAAGACACCCAATTGGAGCCTTCGATAGTAGTTTGCGTCAGTGGGAGTGAAAATAATTCAAGTTCCGATTTACGGCACTCGCACGAGTGCGCATGTAGAAAAGCCATCTTGTTTCAGCTATCCAAAAATATCTGCAACTGTTCTTTGACGAGTCTTCTGTTTCTTCTTATTGTTCTCATTATTCTTCTTCGTCTTTATTACTTTTCTCTTTATTACACTTTTATTTTTACGGGAGATACGTCGTGGCTTACGTTCGTCCGATGAATGAGGAGTTCGCGAAATTTTGCGCTCTTTATAACCAGACCCCCGCATGAGAGTGTCAATTTTTTCAGAGGCTTTGCGTTTGAGATTACTGCCTGATTCTCTAGCTCTCTCGCGAATAGCATCTTTCACAGCTATATTTCTATCGAGGATATCACTGGCTACAGTTACACCAGCGCGCAATGCCTCTTTACCAACTGCTTCAGCGCCCTTCTTTAAAAGTGGAAACACTCGACAAAACAGGCCCCCGAGAAAGCTGCCGATACCGTGTCCTCGTTGATTAGGTGTTCCGACATAAACATGGCTAATACCGCCGTACCCGCGACGGCCCCATCCGTGCTGCACACTGTCAATATCATCCATAGCGATGTAATCAATCGTGTGACCTTTTGAAATGTAGTGTCACATTCAACGTTCCCTGCTCGAATGGTATAGGATCCCCAAATTCGTCTCTTATATCGATCTCGATAGTGTGTAAATTATTGCGCAAGAGATGTATACATCGTGGCATTGAAAATGATTTAATTTTTATCGAATCATACTGACAGTCATCAGTATCAATAGGGACAACTCGTAAGAGGGGTGTTTGTACATCGCCTGTAATATAGCTCTCGTAGATATCTGTGTATAGAAACATGCTACCTGGTATAGCACCGGTGAGAGATGCTGGCCTCGACCCCGTGTATTCGCAATGCGGCTCTATCATTACAGACCTACAAGCCTCTTCCGAGAATCCTAAGAGCCTGGCGATAGCGGGTGATACGCGAAAGTCATGGTATCGTAGATCGTCGCATACGCGTGCCACTTCGATCTGCCCGCTCGGAAGCGATTTAAAGCGCAAATGACCGGCCACGTGAGGTAGCTTATTTATACTCTCCAAAAGAGCGTCTATAGAGCGATATACACCAGGTGGAACTTGGTCTCTATCAGAGCGTCTCCGTGTTAAAAGATTTAAACCCGATAAATCATAATCAACATCCTCAAAAGTTACGAGATTTCCTACAGTAGGAACATGTAAAAGAGTCATCGGATAAGCAATTTCCACAAGAGAAACAGACCATTCTCCGTGCAAACGTCTCCGACGCGGTAGTTTCGTAATAAATTTTGTCGTCGTATTATTCGGAAAATACTGCATACTACTGTTGCTCGGTAGTACAACAAAAAAAGGGCTATCCTCGGAGCTCATATTTATCAGGGACGGTGATTCCGTGCGTTCTGCCTCTTTGTCCTCTTCGTCTTCTCTTTCGTCTTCTCAGATGACGGAGGTACTCGTAATTGCGATAATTCTGCCTCGTAGAAAATACCGTCGATAGTCTCGTTATTCAGATCGTGTAAAATATACACGAATGGTTCTCGATTCACTGATATCCGTTGCATCTTGAATAATTCGTTACTCTAACCACGCTTATATCCTTTCACGAAAGCTGCTTTAGCTGTACTGATACGTACCAAGTCACCGACGCTGTATTTAGGTTTTTTAATTTTTTTCGCATTACGCTCGTAACGCCGTGCTAAATTGTCTCGGGTTATAGAGGCGTTTTCGAGGGTTACTCCGCTCGGACGAATACGCGTTCCGCTGTGTCTAGTGTGATTATAGACATACAAAAAATTTTGTAAAACATCGATGTAACGCTTATTTCGCGTGTATGTAAAGTAGCGCCACATTCGCTCTTTTATTGTTCGATTAAAGCGTTCGGCAATCGAGGCTTTTATATCAGGGTTATGAGCAGCGCGAAAATCGATATTCTTTTTCTTGAGAATTTGCTGAAATGGAGTGTCGATAGATTCTTTGCCTCGATCAGTTTACAATTGTTGCGGGCGACGATTGTTACTGCGTGCGAGTATGTGTGTGACACCGCGGGCCACATTTGCACTCGTTTTGTCACGCAAGGCCTCGACCCACGCGTATTTGCTCAACACGTCGATAACAACAAGCAGATATGCGTACCCATCGTTTTATGTGGCTATCGAGCGAACATCAGCTAAATCAGCCTTCCATACATCGTCTATATTACTCACGTTGTACGTACGACGGGGAAATCGTCGTCGCACGAGACGATGCATGTTATATGAATCCTGTGTCTCGAGCCATGGTAAAATATTTTTTCGTGCTACTGTTCGATCTACCTGGGCCAAATTTTTTGCTCGAGAATAGGAGGCAGGATGAGTGGTGTCATAATAGATTTTTTGAAGAATTTTCATAATTTTAACGATGACCAGTTAAATGGATTCTTTTGCTTTTTTTTTCTAACGGTGCGTGGGATCGATATTCTACTTGTGCGATGTTTTGCAATTGTTCGTCCTCTTCTTCATCCCCCTCCTACCCTCGATGATATCGTTTTCAGCCGTGAGAATTGAATCTCTGTTTCAGTGTGCGGTCTCGGCCTCGTTGCTGTTGTTGTTGTTGTTGCTACTGTTGCTGCTGTTGCTGCTGCTGCTATCGCTTTCGCGTGGTAAAATAAGACGCCGCTATGGTGTCGAGGATGATGTAGGTATAGGCTCGTGTAGTAACTCGGGATTGCCGATAAATTCGCGTGGCATCTGTATCGCTCGCAGGAGTTTGGCAAAGTGAGATCGTCCGATGGGTTTCTCGCGTTTTCTAGCTCGCATAGCATCGTTAACAAGGTCAACGATATTAGAATTTGAAATTCTTCTACCGTCTATGGAAACAACACCATTACGGTCCCATGTCATTTTTTTACCAACGGAATTGGTATTGGTAGCAAATTGCGAAGCAACGATATTGCTTTAGATTTAAAATTTTTTGGTCGGCTATCGATAATAAGTGTGTCATTAGGTCGAGATTTAACTTTGTTCATTAAAACGTCGTCGGATTTATTCTCGTGATTCGTATTGCTTCGTAATCGTATTCGTATTGATTCACAATCGAGTATTGCTATTTTTCGTTTTGATAAAATATTCGGTACTGCATTATCGTACTCAACCATATGAAGATAACGCTGTAAAACCTGCTGGTACGCTATCCATTTCTCTCTCTATCGCTCTTATACGAGTGAGAGTTTAGAATTTCACTCAGCTCAGAGTCGAGGCGCGATAATGGCTTACCGGTAGTCGGTACGGAGGGCAACGGGTCTGCACTAGTAGTAGTAGTAGTAGTAGTAGCAGCAGTAGTGGCGAGTCCAGCGAGACGATGTATGTTATCATGAGGTATAAGTACCATCCTTCTGGCATATTCCATGGCTCGTGTAGGCCAAGACAGGCACGAGAAGCAACTTGAGAAATCCGACACAGTGCTCGACGATGATCTTCCTCTTACCGCTCCAATTTCCCCTTTTGGCGGCTAGTCGTCGAAGAATTGTCACGTGCCTCCAAAGATAATTCTTTTGCACGTTGTTCAGACTCACGTTTCCCTGTAAAACGTTTAGAGCACACTCGCATATACAGCGTACGAGTGCTACATTTGCTTTGCACAAAATTGCACGTCGTTGTTCTTGCTTCAGATAACACAGCGCTTGCAATACTATATAATTATTTGCTTTTTATTAAGAGGTCCGCACAACGCCATTACAAGCGCATTACTGGCACATCGCGTGTCGCATCGCGAACTTTTATTGCTTTTTGAGG
Organism: Cylloceria caligata; assembly: GCA_963942595.1. NCBI lineage: Eukaryota > Metazoa > Arthropoda > Insecta > Hymenoptera > Ichneumonidae > Cylloceria > Cylloceria caligata. Next base: position 4,172,548 of record OZ012711.1, read on the forward strand.
CACGTAATCGTAATGGTATTGGTCATCGGGAAATATACAGGCGCGAAATCGACAATTATCAGGCGTCGATTGTTTGAAGTCGAATAATAGCTAGCCGTGCGGTGCAGCCGTTGCATTGAAATATACCTCCTGCAAAAATCGCGGATTCTCGGGTGTTATGATAATGTGTTGGAGAATCAGCTGGCGCACGGCGATCGATATTCGTCGTGCGCCTACCTGTTGCGGTGCTCTAGCACACGTCGTTCGGTTGAGCCGAAGATAGCCGAGGCAGGGCTTCGCGAAGCCGAGGATGTGCCTCGTTGGCTTGCCGCGTCGAGCGAGAGGATGTCTCTCTCGCTTGACTTCGGTTTCGCTCACCGGCTATCTCGCTCAACTGACTTTAGCGCCCAACGACGCTTTCATACTCGCAGCCATGTTGGAATTTTGACGCTTTTTCGCTGCACATTTACTGGACAGCACGCGCATCCACAGCACTCTCAGGCTTTTTTCACGGACATTATTCATCGGACTTGCTCAACCTCTAGCTCTTCAGGACTCATAGCTCACGGTAAGAGTACGCTGATATAATTCTGTGATAATTCACTGTCAGTGAGGAGAAAAATGGTACATCAGCACTTGGTTTCACTTGTGGCGTGCGTTGCAGCACATGCTGTACCACGTTCTCCTCATGTTACTTTGCCGGCTTAATTAATATAATTAAGCATGTGCCTTATATTCACTGTATTTTCTCCCAGTAAATCTGTTGGGAAAGTACAGTGAATACTTTTTGCTCAATCATACAGCCTCATTCTATGTTGTATTGTGCTACGCAGCACTGACTGCGTAGCTGTTCTCACATACAGTCACAGCACTCAAACAATGTTAATTGCAAGTGCTCTCATTAACTCATTTCAACCTCTCTGCAATATACTCCAAAGAGTTTGCAGTGAATCGCTGACATACACTTTCGCACTCATTATTCACAGCGTGTCGTGCTACGCAGTACTGACTGAGGTACACGCGCTGCTCTCTAAGCTCAAGCTATCACACTCAGCACACAAATTAGTATAATTGTGTGCTACTTAACTAATATTTCAAATTTAATTTGTTTATTTATTTTTATAGTTGTGTATTTAATCTAAATTTATATTTCGGACAATTTTCTGAATTAAATCAATTTTGGTGTGAACTTTAATTGTAGTGTCCGCGCATTTTATGTTAAAATTATATTTCTACAATATTTTTGGAAGGTAGAATGAACCACTTCCTCAATATAACATCTCTGTGTCTGGTTTGTTTTCCCTCTTGTATCGAGTGAGGCTTCTTTCTTTTTCAATATCTTCACAGATCGGTCAAGCCACATCGGAATTAATTCTCAACATAATGAGTGTGAGTAAATTAGATCCGGCTCGAAGGACCAAAAAATGTATGATAGTGAGTGTGAGTGAGTTTGATGTATTGATAATTGTTCACATAAAATTATTCAGAACTCTAACAACTGAAAACTATCTGATGCGACAGAGCACTATAAGAGAAATTGATAAGTGCGCAGAATGAGCACCTAGCCAGCCTGAGTAACACATAATAAATGGCAATGAATGTAGTGCTCTGTGCAGTGAACGTGTATCGTTTAAGTATGTTTAATCTGTCGACCGATAGCAGGTCGATGCATTCGCACGTAGCATGTCAAGTGACAGATGCGAATAGTAAGGTTAAGGTACCTGGTGACAAATTAAAATAATTAAATGCACTCAATATGTAACAATAATAGATTTAATGTTTATTTAATTAATTAACACTGATTGCATAAAATACATGGTGGATACACAAGAAATGTAATTTGATTTGTTCTGGCCTGTGTGTTGATGTACTGGCTGTGAGTAGGCTCTCAGGCCTCTGAATTGACTTGTTGATTCCGTGTGGTTGATCCTGGTGATAAGGTCTGATTGTAGAGCTCTAGTAAAGCCACACGGCAGGCTGGTGAGTGTTCTGACGCCAATGAACGGTGCGAGGTAGAATGGCGTCTCTGCTGCCAACGAACGAACCATGCCGTTGACGTTTATGTGATTGCTGCACTAGTCCTGTTAGTTTGCTGTGATTTGCACTGACACTGATTTGACACACGGGTGATTTGACCAAGAATGTAATACACTATAATACTGAATGCACACAAAAGTGAGTGGAACGAATGAATATCTCTGTGAGTTTACGCGGGAACGTGTAGCGCGAGAGACTCTAGTGAGAACAATGGCCACATCCGTCGACCACGGAGCAGAGTATCAAGAGGGCGGACGTGCATCACAGCTTGGTTGAGTTGTGATTCGCCGCCAATGATGGAAAGTGAGCCTTGTGAGTGGTCTTGCCGCTGGGGCCACGCTAGCAGCGTTGGCCGCTTGAGTGAGCTTCGATCGAGGATGTGAGCCGATGGACAATGTGCTTGAGTGCGCGGTCGATAAATTGATATAGCATACCTGCGAGCTATACCATATGACGCGAGGCGTCAGATGATTGTGAGTGTAGCGTGTGCATGAGTTGAGTGTGTGCTTGGTAGGTGCGAAAACTGAACATCGGGACATACCTGACGGGCTAGGTGCTGAATTTGCGCAAGATCTTGCGAATTTTTGAAGACAACGATATAATTAGCGTTTAAGGAGATATCGCGTTGCCCGCGACCCTGATGGAAGAGATTTTGCGTGATGAAAATGACACTAAGATTTTTATGATGGCTACCCTTGGTGAAAAGATCGACAACAGTATTGTTGGATGCCTCGCGCATTAGATCGTCAATGAGCACAAGTTTAGGTCTTGTATCATTCGAGTAGTCTGCTGCCTGCGGTAAACCCTCGCGAAAGTCGATTTTATCACCGTACTCTGAATACCCAGACTGCCACTCTGAGTAATAAAAAAGTATACGCTCGAACGGGACATCCGTCATTTCGCGCATGTATTTAGAGAATATTTTTACAAAATATGTTTTACCACAACCCGTAGGACCGCTTATCACAGCTGTCCATGGATGTTTCCAACGTGTATCCATATCGATGAGTGTCCATCAAAATCAATGAGCTGACTCTTAAATAAGCTTATACCGTGACGGCGGCGGCGACCCCACGGCATCAGCTATTTTCGCGACCTTAACGAGCTGATAAAACGCGGCGCGCCTGCACTAGCTGATGAGGCGCGGTCCCTCGGTATACGCTGGTCTTTACGCCGTATGTAAATTAAATAACGATAGTTTTTATATTTCTCACAAATGAAACAATATTTTTATTTCACTATGCATTTACGTCTATGTGCAAATTTTACGAGTCAGCTGATGATTTTGATAGACACTCATCGATATGGATACACGTAAGAAACATCCATGGACAACTGTGATAAGCGGTCCTACGTGTTGTGGTAAAACATATTTTGTAAAAAAATTCTTTAAATACATGCGTGAAATGACGGATGTCCCGTTCGAGCGTACACTTTTTTATTACTCAGAGTGGCAGTCCGGGTATTCAGAGTACGGAGATAAAATAGACTTTCGCGAAGGTTTACTGCAAGAAGTAGACTACTCGAATGATACAAGACCCAAACTTATGGCCATTGACGATCTAATGCGCGAGGCATCCAACAATACTGTGGTCGATCTTTTCACCAAGGGTAGCGATCATAAAAATTTTAATGTCATTTTCATCACGCAAAATCTCTTCCATAAGGGTCGCGGGCAACCCGATATTTCCTTAAACGCTAATTATATCGTTGTCTTTGAAAATCCGCGAGATCGCGTGCAAATTCAGCACCTAGCCCATCAGGTATGTCGCGAGAATCCGCGATTTTTGCAGGAGGTATATTTCGATGCAACGGCTGCACCGCACGGCTATCTATTATTCGACTTGAAACAATCGACGCCTGATAATTGTCGATTTCGCGCCTGTATATTTCCCAATGACCAATACCATTACGTTTACGTGCCTCAAAAAGCAATAAAAGTTCGCGATGCGACGCGCGATGTACCAGTAATGCGCTTGTAATGGCGTTACGCGGACCTCTCAATAAAAAGCAAATTATTATATAGTATTGCAAGCGCTGTGTTATCTGAAGCAAGAGCAACGACGTGCAATTCTGCGCAAAGCAGATGTAGCGCTCATACGCTGTATATGCGAGTGTGCTCTAAACGTTTCACAGCGAAACGTGAGTCTGAACAACGTGCAAAAGAATCATCTTCGGAGGCACGCGACAATTCTTCGACGGCTAGCCGCTAAAAGAGGAAATTGGAGCTGTAAGAGGAAGATCATCGTCGAACACTGTGTCGGATTTCTCAAGTTGCTTCTTGTGCCTGTCTTGGCCTACACGAGCCATGGAATATGCCAGAAAGATGGTACTTAAACCTCATGATAACATACATCGTCTCGCTGGACATGCCACTACTGCTGCTGCTACTACTACTCCTACTACTACTACTAGTGCAGACCCGTTGCTTTACATACAGACTACCGGTACGCCATTATCGCGCCTCGACTCTGAGCTGAGTGAAATTCTAAACTCTCACTCGTATAAGAGCGAGAGAGAGAAATGAATAGCGTACCAGAAGGTTTTACAGCGTTATCTTCATATGGTCGAGTACGACAATGCAGTACCGAATATTTCATCAAACCGAAAAATAGCAATACTCGATAGCCACGAGAATACATCCGACGACGTTTTAATGAACAAAGTTAAATCTCGACTCAATGACTTATTATCGATAGCGTACCAAAAAAATTTTAATCTAAAGAAATATCGTTGCTTCGCAATTTGCGTCGCAGCGCCGTTGGTAAAAAAATGACATGGGATCGTAATAGTGTTGTTTCCATAGACGGTAGAAGAATTTCATATTTCAATATCGTTGACCTTGTTAACGATGCTATGCGAGCTAGAAAACGCGAGAAACCCATCGGACGATCTCACTTTGCCAAACTCCTGCGAGGGATACAGATGCCACGCGAATTTATCGGCAATCCCGAGTTACTACACGAGCCTACACCTACATCATCCTCGACACTGCAGCGGCGTCTTATTTTACCACGCGAAAGCGATAGTAGCAGCAGCAGCAGCAGCAACAGTAGCAACAACAACAACAACAACAACAACAACAACAACAACAACAACAACAACAACAACAACAACAACAACAACGAAGCCGAGATCGCACACTCAAACAGAGATTTAATGCTCACGGCTGAAAACGATATCATCGAGGGGCAGGAGGGGGATGAAAAAGAGGACGAACAATTGCAAAACATCGCATAAGTAGAATTTCGATCCCGCGCACCGTTAAAAAAGAAAAAGAAAAAGATTCCATTTAACTGGTCATCGTTAAAATTATGAAAATTCTTCAAAAAATCTATTATGACACCACTCATCCTGCCTCCTATTCTCGAGCAAAACATTTGGCCTAGGTGGATCGAAGAGTAGCACGAAAAAATATTTTACCATGGCTCGAGACACAGGCTTCATATAACATGCATCGTCTCGTGCGACGACGATTTCCCCGTCGTACGTACAACGTTAGTAATATAGACGATGTATGGGAGGCTGATTTAGCTGATCTTCGCTCGATAGCCACATACAACGATGGGTACGCATATCTGCTTGTTGTTATCGACGTGTTGAGCAAATACGCGTGGGTCGAGGCCTTGCGTGACGAAACGAGTGCAAATGTGGCCCGCGGTCCCACACACATACTCGCACGCAGTAACAATCGTCGCCCGCAACAATTGCAAACTGATCGAGGTAAAGAATTTATCGGCACTCCATTTCAGCAAATTCTCAAGAAAAAGAGTATCGATTTTCGCGCTGCTCGTAACCCTGATTAAAAGCCTCGATTGCCGAACGCTTTAATCGAACAATAAAAGAGCGAATGTGGCGCTACTTTACTTACACGCGAAATAAGCGTTACATCGATGTTTTACAAAATTTTTTATATGCTTATAATCACACTAGACACAGCGGAACGCGTATTCCACCGAGCGAAGTAACCCTCGAAAACGCCTCTATAGCCCGAGACAATTTAGCACGGCGTTACGAGCGTAATGCGAAAAAAATTTAAATGCCTAAATACAGCGTCGGTGACTTGGTACGTATCAGTACAGCTAAAGCAGCTTTCGTGAAAGGATATGAGCGTGGTTAGAGTAACGAATTATTCAAGATTCAACGATTATCAGTGAATCGAGAACCATTCGTTTATATTTTACACGATCTGAATAACGAGACTATCGACGGTATTTTCTACGAGGCAGAATTATCGCAAGTACGAGTACCTCCGTCATCTGAGAAGACAAAAGAGAAGAAGAAGAGGACAAAAAAGAAGAAAGTACGGAATCACTGTCCCTGATAAATATGAGCTCCAAGGATAGCCCTTTTTTTGTCGTACTGCCGAGCAACAGTAGTATGGAGTATTTTCCGAATAATACGACGACAAAATTGATTACAAAACTACCGCGTCAGAAACGTTTGTATGGAGAATGGTCTGTTTCTCTTGTGGAAATTGCTTATCCGATGACTCTTTTACATGTTCCTACTGTAGGAAATCTCGTAACTTTTGAGGATGGTGATTATGATTTATCGGGTTTTAATCTTTTAACACGGAGACGCTGTGATAGAGACCAAGTTCCACTTGGTGTATATCGCTCTATAGACGCTCTATTGGAGAGTATAAATAAGCTACCTCACGTGGCCGGTCATTTGCGCTTTAAATCGCTTTCGAGTGGGCAGATCGAAGTGGCACGCGTATGCGACGATCTACGATACCATGACTTTCGCGTATCACCCGCTATCGCGAGGTTCTTAGGATTCTCGGAAGAGGCCTGTAGGTTTGTAATGATAAAACCGCATTGCGAATACACAGGGTCGAGGCCTGCATCTCTCACCGGTGCTATACCGGGCAGCATGTTTTTATACACAGATATCTGCGAGAGCTATATTACAGGCGATGTACAAACACCCCTCTTACGAGTTGCCCCTATTGATACTGATGACTGTCAGTATGGTTCGATAAAAATTAAATCGTTTTCAACGCCACGATATATACCTCTCATGCGCAATAGTTTACACACTATCGAGATCGATATAAGAGACGAATTTGGGGATCCTATACTATTCGAGCAGGGAACGTTGACTGTGACACTACATTTCAAAAGGTCCCACGATTGATTACATCGCTATGGATGATATTGACAGTGTGCAGCACGGATGGGGCCGTCGCGGGTACCACGGTATTAGCCATGTTTATGTCGGAACACCTTATCAACGAGGACACGGTATCGGCAGCTTTCTCGGGGGCCTGTTTTGTCGAGTGTTTCCACTTTTAAAGAAGGGCGCTGAAGCAGTTGGTAAAGAGGCATTGCGCGCTGGTGTAAACGTAGCCAGTGATATCCTCGATAGAAATATAGCTGTGAAAGATGCTATTCGCGAGAGAGCTAGAGAATCAGGCAGTAATCTCAAACGCAAAGCCTCTGAAAAAATTGACACTCTCATGCGGGGGTCTGGTTATAAAAAGCGCAAAATTTCGCGAACTCCTTATTCATCGGACGAACGTAAACCACGACGTATCTCCCGTAAAAATAAAAGTGTAATAAAGAGAAAAGTAATAAAGACGAAGAAGAATAATGAGAATAATAAGAAGAAACAGAAGACTCGTCAAAGAACAGTTGCAGATATTTTTGGATAGCTGAAACAAGATGGCTTTTCTACATGCGCACTCTTGCGAGTGCCTTAAATCGGAACTTGAATTATTTTCACTCCCACTGACGCAAACTACTATCTAAGGCTCCAATTGGGTGTATTACAAACTAATATCTTCGCTAACAGATGATTCACCGATTGAATTTGTTATTCCTGGACAGGGTGATGAGTTAATCGATCTCGCGCATACTATGCTTAGTCTGAGAGTGAAAATAACATCTCCTACTGCGGAAAATGCCGCGAGTGCAGCATCGAAAGTAAGTGCCGGCCCTGTAAACAATCTCTTGCATTCTATGTTTAATCAGGTGGATGTATACCTGAATCAAAAATTAGTTTCACCTCCAAATAATGCCTACGCTTATCGAGCGTATATAGAAACACTTTTGAATTACGGTCCAGCAGCAAAAAATTCGCATCTCACGAGTGTTTTCTGGTACGACGATACTCCTGGAAAAATGGATGATATAACATCGGAAAATACGGGTCTTGTGAAGAGAAAACAATTTTTAAATGTCGAAAAAACTGTAGACTTGCCCGGTCATCTGCATTGCGATATATTCATTTAGGAGCGGTTCCTATTAAGCGGCGGCGAGATGCGACTACGGTTGGTGCGGTCTAGAGATTCATTTTGTCTTGTGGGGGATACAAAGAATGGACAATGCGGCTTAAGGGCTTATACGCAGTTATGAGGAAAAAATACGGTTCTTCAAGAATTTATCCTCAAGAGACTTTTGAATTTATTAATTTGAAAATTTTTGTGGTTATAAAAGCATCCTTCAAGAACGTAAACAAATTTTTTATTTATAAAAATGTTGATTATAGAGGGCGCAGCAGGCGATTTCCGGAACCTCCTCTAAAAAAAGACGATTTACGGTGATCATCGTAACTCAAGATTGGATTATCTGAAATCAAAAAAACCAAACAAATTTCGTTAATATATTAGATTATCTAGTAATTAATCGTTCGGCCAATCAAAATATTGAATTTTCACAAAATGGCGGCTTCTCAAAAAAATGTTTTCGATTTTTTATGTAAAATTTGGCCTTAAATTGTTTATAAAATGGAACATAAGTATTGGATTGATAAAAAAAACGATTAGTTACTAGAAAATGTATCTGAGAAGATTGTGTTAAAATTTTAGACCGATCGAACAAGCTGTTTTTGAGATATCGTGATCACCAACTTGAAAAATGCTGTTTTGAGAAAAACGCGTTTAAAGTTTCAAAACCGATTCACACATAGAAAAAAATTTTTTTTTTCAACTTACATGGTGTCGTCTATTCCAGGGCCTTATAATAAACTCTCCATTCCTTCAACAGCCTCCAGCAATTTAATTTGGTGCTGTCTTCGAGCCATCCTTCCCTCTCGTGTCGCTTCGTGCGCTCCGCGCTCGGATAGCGTAACGCGCTCTTCGTCCTCCTTTTGTACATATGCATGCGCATTGAGCCCCAAAGACAGTCCCATTGCATTCATATGGTACAAAAGTGAAATTGAACCTTTATTAAACATACCGGCGGCGATATTTGCGGCCATTTCAACAATTTTTGAGCCACTCGGAATGATTTTCGGCGTAATTTTCCAGATGATTTGGTTGTAACTTTCGTTATTATTTTGTGTAAAGCCGCCTACACATCGTTCCAATAATGTCTCGCTGCTGAGGTCTTCGTAAATTGGACGCACAGCTTCAGCAACATCCGTGGGTAATAGCTGGTAATCGTGCTCAAATTCGGTCAGTTTGTCTGCTGCTGCTGCTCGCTGCCAAGAACACCATGACTCCGGCCCAACCGGGCACTTTTCGTGTTGTGGATTTTCGTCAGTGGAACAGTAATGGAAATACGTTGCCCATATGGCATTGCGCATATCTTCAACAGATTCGCAATTTCTCCGAATTGCTAAACCATAATAAACTTCAAGTTTGTCGATTGGTTTGCCCGTAAGTTTTCCTTTGCCACCGAGAACTTTTTTTTGAATTTTTTTTCCGGCTTTGTTGACGGTTTCAACAGTTTTTCTTACAAGTTCTCGAAGCCGCGTGCCCATTCTCTTCTGTACATGTCCAATACACTCTTTTTTTATAACTTTATTATTACCATAGGTAAAGCTTTTAAAATCTCCGAGTAAGTTTTCGAATCACCGTCGCCGATGTAATTTTTGTACACAACTCCGTATTTTTTTATCGAACGCTTGAACATCTCGATGACTGAATCGACCTCTATTTTTCCTAAGAAACCAGACTGATTTGCACAGCAACTTTCTTTATGGCTTTCGTACCACTCATTATATTCTTCAGTGTTCATATTTTTCTCCATACTTCACACTGTTTGCAGTATGCACTTTTCACCACAATGTCAATAATTTTTCCAGTGTTATAACCAACACTACTACACTCTCACACAATGTATAAGAATACAATACACAGGTATATAAAAGGAGCAACGGTCCAGGTAAACGGCTGCCGCTTGAGCCTCTGCCGCACCTACTTTCAAACGCGCCGAGGCGTCTCTACATATATAGGTATAACTCCGAAAGTATTGCTCGGATCGACTTGAAATTTTGTGTGTATACTTTTGAATATATGTACATTACAAAGATGCAAAAAATCGATTTTTTGAAAATCATAACTGCGTATAACCCCTTAAAGATTCTCGAGGCATCTCTTCTCGTGCGTAGAACTAAAATAGCTCCTGGTGTGCTGCTTTCGCATGCTAGAACTCTGGCAAAATCTACGGCTAAATATCCTCTTACGAGAGTCGAGGTAAAAGCCGTTTCAATACACTCTGGTGTTCATGGAGAGACTATCGATAATATCGTGTTAGGTCAATTGCCGAAGCGTATAATTATCGGTTTTGTCGATAACTTTTGTCATTCAATTGCCGAAGCGTATAATTATCGGTTTTGTCGATAACTTTTGTCATTCAATTTCCAAAATTACAAGATAAATTATCTCTCGTTGTATGTAGATGGTGCTCAAATACCTTCGAAACCGTTACAACCTGATTTCGCGAAAAATCATCTATATGTGGATGCTTTTCAAACGTTGTTTTCGGGAACTGGAATACATTTCTTGAACGACGGTAATTCCATCGATCGCGATAATTATCGCGATGGATACTGTCTGTTTGCTTTTGATTTGACACCCGATCTTTCGGCAAACAGCAAAACACATTGGAATTTAATAAAGCACGGTAGTGTGAGAATATAGGTACGATTTGAGGATTCGTTTGCTTCAACGATAAATTGTGTAGTCTACGCGGAATATTATAATGTCCTTGAAATTGATGCCTCTCCGCAAGTAATGGTGGATTTTACCGGATAAGCGAAAAATGTGCTGATGTCGGCATAAAATTATTTCGTGTTAAGAGACGTAGAAGCGTGTCTGTGAGTAACTAATCAGTCGAACCCGAGCATCTGTACGGATTAGACGTGAAAATGGATATCGTCGTGGATATACAGGGAATGCGTGGTAAAGACTCGGAATTTATTCCGAAAGAAATTGCCGTGGTAGCAGTGGATAGACCGTATTCTGCTCATTGGATCGTCGCACCGACATGTCACTTTGCCGAAATACCACAGCATTTGAGAAGCCAGAATAATTTTCTCTCGAAATATTTTCACGGTCTGGAATGGTACGAGGGCGATGTGAGCTGTAAGCGGGCATACGCTAACTTGCGTGAAGTTTCGCAAAAATCAAGACGTATCTATACTCGCGGTCACGAGAAGGCTATACTTCTTTGCAATATCACGAGTCGTGAAATTTCCAACCTGGAGGATGAGGAGGGCGCCCCATCGTACACATTTATGCCGAAATCTTTGCGAAAATGCTTCAGACACGCTATGATAAACGATACAGCGTCTTCGCATTGTGCAATGCGCCAGGCTTTCCAAATAAAAAATTGGCTTCGCGAGCACCCGTTTAAAGGAGAATCATACATGGATGTTTGGTCAGCAGACGAAGAGGAAGAGAATAAGAAAGGAGAGAAATGTTCATCATGTAGTCGTGACACGATCGACGATGCTGTGAAATAAATTTTGCATATATATACGTCTTTCAAAGCGTATCGGTCATCATTTAATCATTGACTATGTGTTCAGCATGAACACTAGACAAATCTACGAGAGTCTGCAGTATCTACCACTTTCAACCGTTGGCGTAGCCTGGCTGCCAGAATTCCTCGTGTATGGTCGTTACCTGCCGGACTCGTAGTTAACACGTTAAGTGTCACGCCGGTTCCTAGGGACCGGCGCTAGACTTTCCGTTCAGGCCTCGCCGGTCCCTACGGACCGGCGGCAGACTTTTCGTTCTTTTATTGCGGCGCGTGTGTCGGTCCTTGCGTACTTGTGAGACTGAACATTTAAATTAAGCGATATCGGTTTTTGTTTGGTCAATGCTTCAAGGAAAAAAATATAATACTTAAAAACATTAATGTAATTTATTAAAACAAGATAAGCAAAGGTGAGGTTTCTGTGTACATCGGTTACAAACGGTTGTTACTTTTCGCGTTACATTTTTAGCTGTCTTCAGTCCTAATATTTGTGCATTCTGATTATAGCATTCGGTGCAGTATCATCTATGAAGGGACTATAAGGATATAGACAAAGTATATACATAGTGTTTATTGCGATTGCAAAATGTCAGGCGCTCGAGTGCAATTATCTGCAAGTAGAAAGGTAAACATACGAAGACAAGCCCTGATCCTCAACGCGGGTTACGTTACCCGACATCTATCTATACTCTGGCTCGTCTATCGGCGAGCGGCCCTGCAGAGCTCGCCTGACGGCTAACGGAAAGGCACAGAAATTCGGCGTGGCGCTTAACGTGTTAACACGGATAACCACGACGGACCTGGAGAGCATTGGAACGCTATGTACGTTAACCATCATGGAAAAGGAATGTACTTTGATAGCTATGGGCTACCACCGGTTATACCGCAACATCTCGCACGACTACGAAGATACTGCAAGTTCTGTCGGTACGGCCTCAAGCAGCTACAGAGTAATACGTCGGATGTGTGTGGATCATTTTGCATCGTATTCCTACATCTTATGTCGTGCGGCTTCACCATGTCGCGATTTAATAATCTCTTTCGCGATAATATAATGAAAAACGACAGATTAGTGTGTGAATATTACAATGCTTTTGCCTCTCGACGATCAGACAGTGATAAAAATAAATTTAACGGCGGAGGAGTCTCCGAGCGAAGATTACCGTATTTGCAGGGATGTTGCATACGACGGTAAATATGTGTAAAGTGATTTAAATAAAATATTGATCAATTAAAAACAAAAACATCGTCTTACTGTGCCTCTTATTTTATAATTATATATAAATTATAATCGAGGTCCCTCGCGGTACGGTATCATATTCTGCGCCTTCTACTGCAGAGCAAGCGCTTCGCGAGGAGCACAGCGCAAAGCAGTACGGACGTGCAAACCGCTGTCGCTGCATTCAGAGCGCTGGACACCTTAGTTATGATTCAAAGGGCGGTTTGCTATCTTCAAACCCCGTGATACCAACCAGCAGCATCCTGAGCATTCAGTCTGTCTTCAACTTCGTGGTCGCGCAGTCAAAAACGTATTTTTCGCAATGTATCCTCGTTACGAGGCTAGCGGGTTTTCGGAGTCCTCAGTGCCGAAATAGACATCGGGTACGATGGCGGCGACGTGGACGAGGGCTTCGAGAACCCCGAGCTTCCTGAAACAGACGTCGCTCGGTTATGAAAGTGTCGACGCGCGCGCGAGCGTGTGTGTGTGTGTTTGTGTGAGTGAGATAGTGAGAGACAGAAGTTTAAAATCACCGTCGAAGGAAGGTGGACGTCAACAACAACAGAGGTAAGTACCTAATTTTTTTCCTTTTTTCAAGTATGTGTACACCTTTGCTCCATCCTGCTCTTATCTTTAGTCTTTCTTGTTCACCAGAGTCCCCACACCACCTTACTTCACTATCTCCACGTTACCGATACTGGTTAAGCAGAGTGGGTAGCGCGACGGTGGAAAAGTGGGGTGGAGGGGGTAGCCGCCCGGTGGGGGAAGGAGTGGGATGGAGCAAAGGTGTACACATACTACTAGCATGTATTCGTTTATCAATAAGTTAACAACTACTTTTAGTTTTACACAGGAACAACGACGTGGACGTAGTAGTTTTTGTTCCCATTGGGGTGCTTGTTTTAGGTGAGTCCTCTTGCCTCTCACCATCGGGGCGCTTGTTTTACGTGAGTCCTCTTGCCTCTCACAGTTCAATAAATTAGATTAAATGTTCGAAATTGTGTCCTTGAACTTCTAGACACTTATTTATTCTTTCGTCGAATGAGTGTACACAGAAGAGGCCCTCACTCCCACCCTGAAATCGTAAATGGTCATCTTTGACAACGCTGCACTGGCTTTTATAAGCCCGTAGTTCACCATACGGTCACAGTGACGCGTCAAGGTCAATATCAACGACTTTAACTGAAAACACCTCCAACATTTTCAATTCACTTGACTATCTTTACCCTTCATTCCTTAAACTGAAGTACCAGTGCGAAACTGTATGCTGCAACCATAGAAGAAAAAACTGAAATGATTCTGATTTTCGGTGAATGTAGGCGGAATGTTGACGATGCTGTTGCCTTGTATGCTGAGCGTTTTCCAGATAATGTTCGCTCACGTTCTTTTTTTTTACAAAGTTGTTCAATCCTTTATGCCTGACGTTAGTGTACAACCTAAAAAAAGAAAACGAAGAATCACTGTCACAGGAGAAGCTAATGAAATTGATGTGCTAGCAGCTGTTCAACAAAACCCTCATGTAAGCACTCGGCAATTACATCGGGATTCCGGAATTTCTAGAGATAGTATTCTCAGAATATTGCATCGTTACAAGTATCACCCATACCACATTTCACTGCATCAGGAACTTCATGGCGATGATTTTCGTCTGCGAGTAGAATTTTGCGAATGGGCAGTTCAGCAAATAGAAATGAATTCCAATTTCTTCGCTAATGTACTATTTTCAGATGAGTCCACATTCACAAACCATGGTGCCATTAATCGGCATAACATGCATTACTGGAGTGTGCAAAAACTCATTGGTCCTTATTTTATTGATGGTACTTTAAATGGAATCAAATATCGAAATTTTCAGGAATATGAACTACAACCTCTACTTGAGGATGTTGCATTGCCCATTCGCCAAATTATGTGGTTTCAGCATGACTATTACCCAGCGCATTACTCAATAACAGCACGGGAAGTATTGAACCGTGATTCAATGGCCGATGGATCGGCAGAGGTGGCCCGATTAATTGGCCTGCTAGGTCGCCTGATTTGACATCATCGGATTTTTTTCTGTGGGGTCATCTAAAAGATAAGGTTTTTCAACAAGTACCAACAACTCGTGAAAACATGATACAGCGCATAAGAAACGCTTGCGCTGAAATTCCCGCAGATATGCTCCTTTCCTGTGTACAATCATTCGAGGAAACAATCAATAAGTGTCTAGAAGTTCAAGGTCACAATTTCGAACATTTAATCCAATTTATTGAACAGTGAGAGGCAAGGGGACTCATCTAAAACAAGCACCCCGATGGTGAAAGGCAACGGGACTCACCTAAAACAAGCACCCCGATGGTGAGAGGCAAGGAGACTCACGTAAAACAAGCACCCTGATAGTGAGAGGCAAAGGGACTCAACTAAAACAAGCACCCCGATGGGAACAAAGACTACTACGTCCACGTCGTTGTTCCTGGGTAACGCTAAAAGTAGTTGTTAACTTTTGATAAACGAATATATGCATTCGGCTGCAACGCCATGTGTGAGAAAATTTCATATCAACAATAAAGTCAAATGAATGGATTTTGTCGTGCAAAACCAGGAAAAAATAGGGTTTTCCAATCACGATTTTGAAGCAACTTCCATTTTCACCACAATGGGGTAGGGATGGGGAGGGGGGTGTGGATCGAGTTTCGTATCGCTGAATAGCTTTTTGAAAAATGAAACATGTCTTTTTTCTTTTTTGATCCGATGCGTAGTTTCCGAAATATTTCAATGTCTTCAGATAAATCGGCCTCCCTGTATAGCGAAACGTCAATTGCGTTTTTCTATATCCGATGAGGACTGCACACACAAAGGGGGTCGAGGGGCTTAGTTGGTCATTACAATGCACCCAACTGCAATGTTATGATCGTACGGATATACAAGAGAAAACGCTTCGCTGGTTGTATAAGACTACTAAAGGGTGGTTAAATTTTAAGGGCCGATGTTGATTTTGAATAAAACACAAATTATTTAGGAAATTATTGTCAATTCTTTTTATTATGATAATATGGTATGGTTCAATTATGTATGGAACAAAATATCGGCCAAATGGCCGCCGCGACCTCGGCGGCACACCTCCATCCGATGGTCCAAATTTTCGATGACGCTTAGGCATAATTGCGGTTCTATGCCGTTAATGTGCCGAATTATCTCATCCTTTAGCTCTTGAATTGTTGCTGGCTTATCGACGTACACCTTTTCTTTCAAATAACCCCAAAGAAAGAAGTCCAACGGTGTCAAATCACATGATCTTGGCGGCCAATTGACATCGCCACCACGTGAGATAACACGGCCATTGAATTTGTCGCGCAAAAGAGCCATTGTTTCGTTAGCTGTGTGGCAAGTGGCACCGTCCTGTTGAAACCACATATCGCCCACATCCATATCTTCCAATTCGGGCCATAAAAAGTTCGTTATCATCTCACGATAGCGAACACCATTCACAGTAACTGCCTGACCGGCCTTATTTTGGAAAAAATACGGCCCGATGATGCCGCCAGCCAATAAACCGCACCAAACAGTCACTCTTTGTGGGTGCATTAGTTTTTCGACAATCACTCTTGGATTATGATTCGCCCAAATGCGGCAATTCTGCTTATTGACGAATCCACCGAGGTGAAAATGTGCCTCATCACTGAAGATGATTTTCTTCGAAAATTGATCATCCACTGTTGCCATTTCTTGCCACCATTCTGACCATTGACGACGTTTGGAATGGTCAAGAGGCTTTAGTTCTTGAGTTAATTGCACCTTATAAGCGTGTAAATGCAAGTCTTTATGCATAATGTTCATCAACGACGAGCGTGAGAGGTGCAATTGTTAGGCACGACGACGAGTTGAGGTGGACGGCTCTTCAGCCACACTATCGCGAACAGCAGCAATATTTTCTGCAGTACGAGCTGTACGAGCATGCTCTGGTGTTTTAATATCTCCTACAGACCCGGTTTGCTCAAATTTTTGCACGATTTTTCCGATTGTACGGACATTTGGACGATTAAATTGACCGAAAAAATCACGAAGTGCACGATATGCATTTTGATTTGAACGCCCATTTTCATAATAAGCCTGAATAACTTTAACGCGTTGCTCGATTGTGTATCTTTCCATGGTTCAAATTGAGTTAGTCTGAAATTGAGAAATGTCAAATGAAATGCAGAAAAAAACTTGACATTTAGGTGTGGTTCACATTCAACATCGGCCCTTAAAATTTAACCACCCTTTATAAGGGGCTGACGTGCAGTGATAACGATTGATGTAATGGGTGTAAGGTGAAAGTCACAAATATGTCCCAGCTTGCCAAGATATATCGACGTGTAATATTTCTAATGTGTTGTAGAAAAACGAAGAAATTGAAACATATGTCTAAACGTCCTGTTAACTCTGAGATAAGTCCCTGGCACATTATTTTCGAAGTTTCATACTTAAGACTGTTTAAAAACGTAGATTTTGTTTTAAAATATTTTTTTCCTACTAATAGCGTGTGAAGTGTCAAGCATATTTCGAAAATAATTGAACTTAAACTTTAATATTTGCGATAGTTAATTGAAAATCGGTAATCTCCAAATGAAATGAGTTTTGGACTTATTATATTCGCCGGTTTTGCTGTGAATAATATACTGTCATTCTTAAGTTGTGCCCGAGTGTACCTGAATGGAAATTTATACAGCTGAAGTATACCTGGTATGTGGACGCCTTTGCTCCATCCCACTCCTATCCCGACTCCTTCCTCCACTATGCCGTTACCCCCACCATTCCACTTTTCCACCACCGCCCTACCTACTCTGCTTAAACAGTCTCGGTAACATGGATAGGGTAAAGGCGGGTGGTGTGTGTACTGTGGTGAACAAGGAAGAGTAGAGATTAGAGCAGGATGAAGCAAAGCCGGCCACATACTTGGAATAAAATTTGTTTAAGTTATCCTTATGCTGCTGGTGACTTCTACGGCACCTATCCAATCCATGGTGACACTACGATAATTGCTTCTGCACACACACACACTCACACGCACACGGAAATGCACGCACGCACGCACGCCTCATCGCGGATACATATCGCTTTTTAATGTTTGCACGTCGGGTGCCAGAGACAGAATCAATGCTCAGGATGCTGCTAGACGGTAACATGGGATTAATGTCGAATGCATCGACAACGGTTTTTCACAAGTGTACCGCTTTGCATTGTGTTCCTCGTGAAACGCTTGCTTGCTTCTCTCTCTCTCTCTCTCTCTCTCTCTCTCTCTCTCTCTCTCTCTCTCTCTCTCTCTCTCTCTCTCTCTCTCTCTCTCTCTCTCTCTCTCTCTCTCTCTCTCTCTCTCTCTCTCTCTCTCTCTCTCTCTCTCTCTCTCTCTCTCTCTCTCCCTCTCTCCCTCTCTCTCTCTCTCTCTCTCTCTCCTGAAGACCGTATTATTTCACGGCGAGCGTACCGCAATTTTAATGAAACTAGCTTTTGTGAATATTTATTTAATATATTTAATATTACTGAATTATTTGATTTTAGTACTAGATTTAGTTGGAATTCCGGTCTCATAGATAACATACCATTAGATATTAACATGATCGTTGAAACAGTATCCGAAGCGTATCTCACGTCATTAAATTATCATGCTCCATTCCGTTCATTTCGTATATGTCGGCCACCAGCACCGTGGCTCTCACTGGAACTGAAAAATCGTATGGCTCAACGTAACACCTTATACACGATTGCTAAAAGATCTTGTAATGTACTCGATATGGCGATATTTAGAGAGTACAGAGACACGCTTAAGAAGGATCTCAGACAAGCAAAAAATGATTTCCACTTTCAAAGGCTATCTAGCAACACAGATCCTAGCAGATTATGGAAAGAATTAGCAAAACTCGGCCTCGTCAAGTCATCTTTTTTATCCCCTACTCAATTTTTTAGACCGCAGGAACTCAATGCATTCTATTCTGAAATATCTAGTCAACTGCCACCGTGTTCGCATGATGAGTTTTGTAGGCTCAGTTCCAATATCCAGCCAGTTCGTCTAACGTTTAGTTTTTCCGAAATTACTTGCTCACAAGTACATCTTACTATCTCCGGCAACTCAAATTCAACATCGTATGCAGCTGGTCCTGATGGTATTTCCATGTTCTCTTTATTTAAATCGCTTACAGTATCTTGCCCTATCCTAACAGCTATGTTTAACCTCTCTCTTGTATCTTCAGAGTTTCCTCAGTACTGGAAGAAAGCTTTTCTTCGGCCCTTGTCTAAAATAAAAAAGCCTCTCTCACCATCAGATACGCGACCAATAGCTAATCTGTCTGAAGTGTCGAAAATACTGGAGCGGCTTATTCATAGACAACTGACTGATTGGATTGATAGCAATTAGATATTTGATGCACGTCAATCAGGATACCGTAGTGGGTTCAGCACTCAGTCAGCCCTTCTGCGTATTTGCAAAGATGTTAGGCGTAATATAGATAGAAGACGCATGACCATCCTAATTTTGTTTGATTTTAGTAAAGCATTTGATACAGTTCCGCATCTACAACTTCTTTTGAAACTAAAGAAAATCGGACTTTCTCATTCGGTTCTTGACTGGATTTTCTCATATCTGACGGGAAGAACTCAAGCAGTTATTGATGATCACGGAGACTGCTCTACCTGGCTACCTACGACGTCAGGAGTCCCGCAGGGTTCTGTCCTTGGACCGCTCTTGTTCTCGCTGTACATCAATGACATCGGTTCTGCATTACAAAATTCACAGCACATGATATTTGCTGATGACACCCAAATTTATCTTCATTGTTGTCCGTCACAACTCAACCAGGGCATTAGGTTGATATCTGAAGATGTCCATGCTATAGCTAACTTTGCGGTAACAAATGGTCTCAAACTCAATATTTCTAAGTCTAAGATTCTTATACTAGGCAGTAATTCTTACACCCGCCAGCTGGATTTCTCTGAAATATTACCGATCACACTAAATGGTGTTATTCTTCCATTCGTCAACGAAGCCCGCAATCTGGGTGTCACTATGGAGTGTAACTTGTCGTGGAAATCTCAAGTACAGCATATATCACAAAAAGTGCATTTTATTATTCACAAGTTGAAATTTCATCGTAATGCTCTTTCCATGGAAGTAAGGAAGTTACTTATCACTTCTCTTATTTTCCCTCAATTAGATTATTGCTGCCTTGTCTACCACAACTTATCAGATGTACTAAATACAAAATTAGAACGCCTTGTCAACTATTGTATTCGTTTTATCTTTGACTTGCGACGAGACACTCATATCACAACTTTTAGACGTCAACTTGGCTGGATCACAGTACGATCAAGACGTCTTTACTTTCTTGGTATAGCTATGTTTAGGGTTGTCCGTCAAAGTACACCAGCCTACATACAAGAATTATTTATACGAACAACAACTCCAGTTGAACGACCCTCAAGGCAGCCTCGACCAAGCTTTGTCATCCCTTCTCACCGTACAGCGACTTACCATGAAGGGTTTTCGCTATCTGGCATTTATTTCTGGAACTCGTTACCATCCAATATTACTACGTCGCCGAGTTTAGAAGTTTTTAAGCATCAAATCTATACTTATTTATTTAACTATGTAGATACATGCTAGGGTTAAAGATGTTAGTTTAGATTGTCTTTAATTGCATATTCTTAGTTTATATTTTCATTTATATTTTATATTCTAATTATAGTATTTCTATTATATATTTTAATCTTCCTTTTAGTCTTATTTACTTTTGAATGTATCATTTTGCCAAAGGCTTGCCAAGGCATAATAAACAAATCAAATCAAATCAAATCTCTCTCTCTCTCTCTCTCTCTCTCTCTCTCTCTCTCTCTCTCTCTCTCTCTCTCTCTCTCTCACGTGACTTGATGTGTGTCACATCGCTCCGTAAAGTTATAGTTTGTATGGTCAATAGAGAGAACTAGTCAGTGCAAGCATCTGTCATAGAGGTTCCGGTATAGACAATGTACATCAGTTGGTGTTATCTAGTCGGAAAATGGTAAATAGTGGATGTGTGAATTAGTTTGTATGCTACTCAGCGACAAAAGCTGATCAGGTAGCCATTAAAGAGCCAACGTGTAAGAGTCAATAAGTGCGGGTCCTAAGGTACTTTATTGACAGTCACACCGTTATCTAACGGTGATATCCATCAGTGACAGCGGTCGGTAACGCCGACATGATTGAAACCGAATATGCTGAATACAGATGCTCTGCAGGTGAGAAAGAAATAAAAAACATAGTTCTGCAATGCAGGAAGTGCATAAACAGTTTCTCCCACCTGGGATGTGCAAGTAAACATAAGACTTATAAAGACAACGAAGTAGTGAAATGCGGAGGTCCATTTCAGGAAATTCCCCTTGGAGCAGAAAAAACAGAGAAGAGGAGGACACTTGTGATGGTAAGTGGTGGAGAAAGACTGGGATCAACAGGATCCATACGAACAGCAGCTACTACATCCGGAAGCAGCAACAGCAACAGCAGCAGCAAGCAATCGAAAATGGATGTGAAGATAGACTGGTTGGTGAATGTTGTGAAAGAAATAAAGGACGAGGTTGCATGTAAGAATGAAATCAAAATGATGATAAAGCAAATAATCCGGGAGGAGTTGGTGACCTTCAAACAGGAACTAGAAGAAATGAAACAAAAATTCCAAGAGGGTAATATTGCACTAGTGAGGAGTAGACAACATCGTTACAGTGAGATGGTAAAAGGAAAGAAAGATAGTATACTGATTGTTAAGCCGAATAAAGTAGGAGAGTGAAACATACCAATAAAATAGTAATAGAAAAAGTAGATATATAAAATTTAGCTATAGGTATAACAAAACTCAGAAAAAGAGGTAAAGGATCAGTAATACTTGGGTACGAGAGTGTCAGAGAGATCAAGCAGCTGAGAGACACAGTGAGTGAAAAGCTAGGGAAAGACTTTGAGATCGTGGAACCGAATGAGATAAAACCAAAGCTGAAAATTATAAATATTGATGAAGATGAAATGGAACAAGAAGATAAGGACTTAATAGACACGATCAAGAAGCAGAACAATATTGATAGGAAAGAAGAAGGATTTTACATAAAAGTGATGAAGAGGATTGCAAAGCCTAAAACTAGAAGAACCGACAAAGAAGAAGGCTCGGTAATACTCGAGGTAGATGAAGAAACACATGAATTAATGCCAACAAGGAAGGATAGTTTGGTGTCTCCCTCTGATTTTGATAAAACTCACGTATGTTGTAGAGCATCGAAAACTAAAAGACACGTGTTTTTTTTATCGGCGGAAAAACATTTCTACGGGGTGAAATCGCCATTCAAAGTTAGGGGTGATTATGCAGTTTCACCCCTGTAAATGAATTTTTTTTTCAACTCCACTTGGAATTTTTATTGTCTTCAATGAAGAGTATTTTGGTTTTTGTTTTATTAAAATCGGTTGACGCCTTCTGGGTGAAATTGCATAATCACCCCTCGACATGCCTAACTTTGAAGGGCTATTTCACCCCTTAGAAATGTTTTTCCACCGATAAAAAAAAATACGTGCCTTTTAGTTTTCGATGCTCTACAACATATGTGAGTTTCATCAAAATCGGAGGGGGACACCAAACTATCCTTCCTTGTAAGAATAAAGATAAGTCAGACCAAGGCCTACTGTCCGGAGCCGAACGGTACCCTAGAACCATCTATGTACCGCACCATCGCCGAATACCTGAAGAACTTCATAAACGAAGATCAATGTAATGGGAACAAGTGGTTGCCGTATGCGATGTTTACGTACAATACCACTCCATATACGGGGAACGGACTGTCCCCCCACGTGTTGGTGTATGGATCAAGGCTGAGCTGCCGATAGCCGTGAAACAGCACCCCCGCAGCACCTACGCTTACGATGACTACTTCCATGAGTTACGCGAGCGACTGCGCACCGCATGGACAGTAGCTCGTGATACTTGCTTTTTCTTGTTCGTTCAATTCCATGAGTATTAATAATTCTTTAATTTGATTATAGCGGTCAATCATTAATGTTTCAATTCTGCCAGAGTATTTTTTCTTTAGTTGGATTTCTAAATTCCCCTTTATAATTATTAACATCGTCCTTTCCATAGGTTCAGTGTTCCTTACAAAATCTGAATCGAGTTCTCGCATATGTTCAATAATATCTGTCCATTCCGTGAGCACAGTTACGTATGTGAAGCTCGAACAATTCTTATAATTAACACAACTAGCCTCGTTATCTTCTGCTGATAATGTTGTTTTTATTGAATGTGAATTAACAACATTTACTTCTTGAATACAATTTTCATAATCTTGAAGAGGTTCTGTCGTTTCCATAGGCACAGTTTCCCCCTTTAATTCTGTAACACAATTCATTTTTGTTTCTATCGGTTGTTATGTCCTGACGTAACGTCGCATTTCTACTTTGATTTCAATTACGTTTAAGTTCTTCTGCTTTAGTTTTGTTACGGTAAAAGTAATTTTTAACATTCTTCTTTTATTTAAAAATGTTATAAGAGGAAAAGAAAGCAATTTTAATGACATAGATAGGAGCAGAGTGGATGTGCGGCTGTACCGACCGTCTCCCAGGAAAATTAATCTTGTAAAGATGGAATTTTTCAGCGCCCCCGGTCAAACGGAAAATTGGCAAAGCATGGGATCTACTGCGTAGACTTGGTTATCGACTGCCATTTATGGATCTTTGATTCAGCACAACCTTACCCTCAATCCTCGACCCGGGATTCGGCTAGTCGCCGCCGGGGCATTATTGGTAGTAAGGGAGCAGTTGGAGTGAACGATATCACGTGACCAAGCGGCCGCACCCTTTCTTCTCGCTTTTGCCTGAAACCTTCTGTCTCTCTCTCTCTCCCTCCTTACAAAGATGATGACATCATGAACAATTATTATTTGAGCGAAACAATTAACAAAAGTGGAGGAACTATTGATTTAAACGAAAGATTTATGACCATCAAAATGTTTACACGAATACTTTATGTAAATTATCAGCAGCAAAGAGAACAATTATGCTTCCATATGGAACCTACCCTGGGCTCTTACTAGAAAACGAGTACAACCCACATTGAATTAATGATCTTCCCAATTGTAACCGGGTAATAGAAGAAAGATCGGTATGTCAGAATTAATTTCCTTTTTTCCTCTTGAGATTATATTAATAAGTCTCTCGTAAAATATTGGAATTTATAGTAAAAATACCATCATATACATATATATAGATTGTAACGGTATTTTTCTTCCGTTCCCATGTAATTTTATTTTTCGTGGGGTTTTGGGCTCAACACTAAACTAATTAACGTAGACTTCAAAGTGGTGGACAGTGATGCTTTATTTATGACAACTAAATGATCGCCAAACCTCATTCCTTTTTTTATTTTACAATCATTAAATTTCGAGGATCCTCCTTTACACTGGGGATGCACCGATTATTTTCGCCATTTATTTATTTTATTGGTGATGCGCGGTTTCTCGGTATTACTCGGGAGTCTGTTATGGTTCGTGGCGCAGTTCCACTATACCTATGTTCAATTCGCCGCTATATCTATACCGCACCACTCGCTATCTTCACTCGCAATCACTCCCTTCTTGCTCGGTGTTACAAAGTATTATCCGATATTTTTCGCACCGAGATCTCACTTTCTGGTTACTCTAATTCGCATTTTCTCTTTTTATAGGCTGTATGAACCCTATTTACAATTCTTTGGCACTCATCCTTCTTTCACTCATTCTGTTGAGAATTTCCTCCAGATGTTCCTTGACCGACCTGTGAATGTATCGGAACACGATGAAAACTCACTCGAGGCAAGAGGAGAATAAAACCAGACACCGAGATGTTATATTTGAGGAAGCGGTTCGCTACCTTCCTCTTTTATTCACATAAATACAAATTTTAATATAAAATGTGTGAACACTACAAGTGAATCAACACCAAACTTAATTTAATTCCGAAAAGCACCCAAAATATAAATTTAGATAAATGCAAAATAATGAAAATAAATAAACCAATTGAGTTTGAATATTGTTGAGCAGCACACAATTATCAATTGTGCGCTGAATATGAATTTGAGACAGCGGTGCGTGCAGCGTAGCAACAGCTACGCAGCACGACACGCCGATGCCTTGAGTGCGAAACGTTGTGTATAATTCACTGCAATCACTCAACACTGTATTGCAAAGTGATTGCAGCGAATTAATGAGAGTTTACAGCAGCCCACATCTGAGTGCAGTGATTTTGTGTGCGACCCGCTAAGCAATCAGTACTGCTTAGCACACTGCAAACAGATATTAAGGCTATATGGTTGAGCAAAATTACACTCACTGTACTCTCCCAGCAGATTTACTGGGGAAAAATACAGTGAATGTGCGGCACATGCTTAATTATATTAATTAAGCCAGCAAAAAGACATGAGGAGAACGTGGTACAGCATGTGCTGCAACGCACGCCACGAGTGAGGCCAAGTGCTGATGTACCATTTTCTCCTCTCTGACAGTGAATTAATGACGTAATTATGCCAGAGCACTCTTACCTTGAGCAATGAGTCCTGATGAGCGTGAAGTTGAGCTAGTCCGATGTATAAATGTCCGAAAATATGTGTGGAAGTCCGATGGATGCGCGTGCTGTCCAGTGGATGTGTGTCGCAAAAGTGCCGAATTATCAAGATGGCTGCGAGTATGAAAGTTTCGTTGGGCGCTGGAGTCAATTGAGCGAGACAGCCGGTGAGCGAAACCGAAGTCAAGCGAGAGAGACACCCTCTCGCTTGACGCGGCGTGCCAGTGAGACACATCCTCGGCTCCGCGAAGCCCATGCTTCGGCTGTCTTCGCCTCAACCGAACACCGTGTAGCAAAGCAGCGCAACAGGTAAGCGCACGACGATTATCGATCGCCGTGCGCCAGCTGATTTTCCAACACATTCACTCGTACTCATTTTTCCTAGGTGTTAATGCTACTTATCCTATCGAATTACCATCATCCTATCTTCTATGTTTCTTAATTCTATCTTTTCCGTCTCGAAAATAAAGGAGTTCCCTCGATTTTAGTTATTATTATTTCTACTTATTCGAGCACCACTTCTTGGAATTTCGGAGCTCGAGCTATGGTTACGGGACGACGCCTCGGTATCGTCGCCTCACACACACAGACACACCGTACTACTTGTATAGAGTGTAGAAACTCTATGTACACTTCTTTTCTCTTTCTCTCTCGTCTTACTCGCACTCTGTCTCCTTTCTGCTTAGGTGATTTCGTTTTGCAATTCTCTCGTTGGTTTAGAGATCCGCTTTATTTCCTTTTCCGGAATCTTTTTGCTGAATTCGCTTTTCTTAAAAACTATTCACTAAATCGTATTGAATTAATCCTACTCTATTTACTTATAATCTAATTCTCTTAAAACTATCCGCTTGATTCTATGTAATTTATTTTACGGAAGTATTTCGTTCCACTGAAATTCTATTGAGATCTTTACCAGTATCCAGTTCTACTATACTCCTCTAATTTGTCCATATCGTGGAAAAACTCGCCAGTCTTTTCCTTTCTTGCTGGCCTCTGGTTGTCACTCGTTCGTTTTACTTTTCTTGAGCAAACACTGACTCTACAATATGTAATTTAGAAGTCACTACTGAATTTTCACTTGTAATTAGAATTTTTTCGTTATCGAATTTTCTATCCTCCACTGTTGGTGCTATCATGCCAAGAGAACAAAAGAACCCAGAGAGCTCCGCACTCCTCGCACCGGCCTTTTATAGGCCCCCCCTCGCCTCAGTCCCCTCTGTCAATTTTTCATCATTATTTTAAAATCGAAGGCATTTTCAACGATTCCTTCGGTACCCCGCTGCCGCGCTCACCGCATTCCCCTCGCCTCCCAGCAAGGCCAGCTGGCCACTGACCCGCTGTTTACGTCAGCGAGGGAATTTCGGAACGGCGACAGCTCCAGTTCTTCTATCGGGGCAATGGCCTATTGCCCGCAAGCCTCGGTACTCTTGTACCGAGCCTTCCGCACAGGTGTTTTTCTGCTTATTCCATATTCCGAATCTATTTTTCCTCCTCGAGCTGTTTGAAATACCGAACGACGCTCGAAACCCTATGTTCGCCTTGATAATCATCGCATGAAATCCTGTGCTAGTCCGTGTAACTATGTTACAAGATATATATATATATATAGACAATGTTATGCATATATAGAAAGGATAACGGAAAAATTAGGATTATTTTACAGTAAAATAGCGAAAAATAGACGAAACGAGAAAAAGATGAGACTGTATCGAGTATCAATAAAGCTTCTTCTGCATGAAGGCGAGGCTGGCCGATTCTCCACGCAACGATAAACGCCTTTGCGCGAGGGCTGAACAGCGATCTAGCTAACTTGCGTACGGCCGAAATATACGAGTAACCGAGTCGGGCGAGTCGCTCTCAAGAAAAAAATTCTCTCTCTCTCTCTCTCTCGTTTCTGTGACACAAGAATAATTGTCTTATGGGCAGGTTATTAAAAAAAAAAGGGCGTAACGTAAAGTAGAGTAATTACTACTTAAACGAACAACCAATAACGACTAGAATAAGCCATAATTCAACAAAAATATTCATACGAATAACAGATTAACGCAAAAATTAGCTTGCATATGATAACGCAAGTTAACTACAAAACCTGTAACAAAATTATTACTAGTGGTTTGATGCGAATTATTTAGAAAATCTCAGTATGAAGGCTGAAATCTGTATACACTACCATAGACACATTCACATAGAAGCGAGCATAAGGATATTACCTAGCCTATGAAACTGTATCGAAAGTGGGCTAACAAGCGGAGTGGTAAAAATCGCCGCACTTTAGAGGGAAAAGCGACTCGAGCACGTTCCCTCACGTAATCGCGTTGTCCTCTGTGTATCACATCGCGCGGACAAATCAGAGCGCGACATACCGATGCACTTGCATAGAACTACTGCTGTGCATCTCGCGAAGCGACTCTGCGGGGTAAGGGGAATAAATACGTGTATGGTTAAGATACACAGGGAAATTCTTATAATCAGAATACGGTTTTATCCCTTCTTTTCTTTTAACGTGCTTGACGACAGGAATCTCGACGCTCAGGTGCTTTATAAAAGGCCGCGAAAATCGCCCGGAGACAGAGTTTCACGGGGTGTAAAGAATACAGAGTACTGGACAGGAAGTACAGAGTACCGGAAAAAGAGTACAAGGTTCAACAGTTTCACGGCGGGAGACGAATATAGTTTTTCAAGGCAGTTCCACAGTCCCACGCAGTATAATTGATTAGTTCCACGGTTAGTTTAGTTTTTTTACACAATTTTACGGAGAGTAAAGACCACAGAGTACTCGACAGGAATTGCAGTGTACGGGAAAAAAAGTACAAGGTACTGGACAAAGAGTACCGTTCGACAGTTCGATAGTTTTCACGGGGAGTAAGGAGTACAAAGTACGGGATAAAAAGTACAGAGTACGGGACGAAAAGTACAGAGTACGGGATAAAAAGTACAGAATACAGAGATTGACAGTACTAATTATTATTAAGTCGTGCGAAATCGGGAATATCGAATGTGCAACACACGATTAGTAAACTCATGTAGTTTTATTTCAATAAGCAATTAATAATACGTACACGTACAATCTTGAGTTTGTCCGACTTCACCAGTCTACGTCCAACCAACGTTCAACAGCAACCAACCACAGAAACAAAGAACCGTAAGTACAATTTTCTTTTACCAAATAAAGTGAAATTTTGTTCCACGCGAAACTGTCATCTAAGTTCACCTCATTATTCTTGAAGTGATAGTCCCCAACAAAGAACAAAACGTACTCCAGCCCTATCCCGAGTAATTTTCCGCGAGGTTAGACTCAAAAACGGGCTCGCGTCTTCGGTATTTTGTCGTCGGGTGTGGTAAAAGTAGGATTTATTCTCCTTGACCAGAGCACGGAAAATATACACCGAAACGTGAATCTATGTTAAATTCGTTGGTTTGGTAACATAGGCCGCAATTTTGACGTAACACGGATTCCGATAGACAACGTTCTTTTCGTTTTCACGATTTAACTTGGTACACGCCATTGGTGCCTCTGCTTTTATCGAACTCGACCAAATAACACTTTTTCCATCAAGACTGTTATCAAAATATTGAAGGGACTGTGTTCTTTTCATAGGCACAGGTTTTCCCAAAAAAATTGAGCTCCCTTAATTCTCCAACGAGCCCTTCCCGTTTCGTAGGCACAGACACCCCTGTGAAGTCAAGGCAAGTCTCTTCATTGACGCAGTTTACTTTCGTCTCTATTGAATCCGGATTGACAACGTTTTTGCTAGGTACAATAAACTTTACTGGTTCAATATAAGTGTTCCCCTTGCTCGAACCCGACGTACAGAGTTCCGTAAAACTTCGCGAACTAGACTGCTAATTTTCAACTTGATCTTCTATTTTTACTTCACCAATTTCTTTACTTGATTTTTTATTTTTTACACGGTTTTTGTAAGTTTCTTTAATAATTTTTAAACAATTTATTCCTTTGTCATTTTTTTCAAAAAATCAGACTTAGTCTCTAAAGAAGTTTCTATATCTCCGCGGGGTAGTGTTTCTGATAAGAACAAATTCTTTCCCGTCGGAATGAATTTTTTTCCAATATTCTTTATCTTTATCTTTATCTTTATTTGTTTCATAGCTCAGTCCGCCCGAGGACATATTTTCTTTTGTTCCTTCGACTCTACGTTTTACTTGTTGTTCCTTTTTCGTCTTTGAATTGTCAGTGGGTTCTCTTACTCCAGTACTGTAAGTTAATTCCTTCGATGACATTAATTCTAATACTGGTACCTGGACTTGAACCGAATACTCGTACATATTGCTATTAGTCACGTAAATACTTCACCTGCATCTAAAGGACGCAAATAACCTTTCCGTAAATCCAAATTTTTTATTTTCACTAAGCACAATTTGGTGGACTCTGCAGGGATAACAATCCTTACTGAGTTGCAAATGTTTTTCTTACATTCTGCATTATCAATTGTCTTTTTTTCGTAATCAATTTTCACGCGATTGCCGTCGAGGTATTCCGAAGCCAATATACCAGTGTTATGCCGGTACCGCGTAATCGAATTAGTACGGTAATCGGTATAATATTAAAAGTTATTATTTTTTGGGATCGTTTACCGCTAAGGAGATGGATCTCCGGTAAATAATAAACATGGGAATTAACGGAAAAATGATGGTTGGATATTTATTATAGACAACTGCAACTTTCCTTTGTCTATTTAAATAACGATAAAAATAATGTTACAATAATTGTTGTTCCGAGTCTTCGACGAGGAACCAACGTCTCTTGTTTGAATCTGCTAATAAAGGGTGGTTAAATTGTAAGGGCCGATGTTGAATGTGAACCACACCTAAACGTCAAGTTTTTTTCTGCATTTCATTTGACATTTCTCAATTTCAGACTAACTCAATTTGAACCATGGAAAAATACACAATCGAGCAACGCGTTAAAATTATTCAGGCTTATTATGAAAATGGGCGTTCAAATCAAAATGCATATCGTACACTTCGTGGTTTTTTCGGTCAATTTAATCGTCCAAATGTGCGTACAATCGAAAAATCGTGCAAAAATTTGAGCAAACCGGGTCTGTAGGAGATATTAAAACACCAGTGCATGCTCGTACAGCTCGTACTGCAGAAAATATTGCTGCTGTTCGCGATAGTGTGGCTGAAGAGCCGTCCACCTCAAAATGAGGCCGGTCAGGCAGTTACTGTGAATGGTGTTCGCTATCGTGAGATGATAACAAACTTTTTATGGCCCGAATTGGAAGATATGGATGTGGGCGATATGTGGTTTCAACAGAACGGTGCCACTTGCTACACAGCTAACGAAACAATGGCTCTTTTGCGCGACAAATTCAATGGCAGTGTTATCTCACGTGGTGGCGATGTCAATTGGCCGCCAAGATCATGTGATTTGACACCGTTGGACTTCTTTCTTTGGGGTTATTTGAAAGAAAAGGTGTACGTCGATAAGCCAGCAACAATTCAAGAGCTAAAGGATGAGATAATTCGGCACATTAACGGCATAGAACCTCAATTATGCCTAAGCGTCATCGAAAATTTGGACCATCGGATGGAGGTGTGCCGCCGAGGTCGCGGCGGCCATTTGGCCGATATTTTGTTCCATACATAATTGAACCATACCATATTATCATAATAAAAAGAATTGACAATAATTTCCTAAATAATTTGTGTTTTATTCAAAATCAACATCGGCCCTTAAAATTTAACCACCCTTTAGAATGATTTCGGCAAAAGAGTTATTCACTGCCTTTGGCGAAATCGATGAATTTCGCAATGAATGTCGCTTGCAAATTCTTGCAAGTCGTAGCTCGAGCAGTCATTGCTCGAAGTTCGTTGCTTACGTTTGCACATTTTTTCTATTTTGGGTGAGTGGCTTTACGCGAAAGAGGATCGATGGAAAAATTATATACTTGATTAAGGGGGAAAAAGCGTCTGAGATACAAAAAAAAGCATATTTTTGTGAATTTTGTTCCATAATACCTTATTTATTAATATTTTTTTTATTTGTTCCATTCTTAAGCATCATTCTAAGTATATTCTGTTAAATTTTCATTAAAAAATATGGAAAAATAAGCCAGCGGTAGTGGTGAGAACCGAGTCACCTCAAAAAAAAGTTTTCATGCGGTAGTCAGGATAACTCTTGATTGGTTTATCTGAAATTAAAAAACCAAAAAGATTTCTTTAGTACATAAGTTTATCTTGGATTTGAACGAAGGAATTAACAAAATATTCATTTTTTAATTTTTAGTAAAGGTGAAATCAAAAAATTCTGATTTTTGCCAAAAATTGCTCTTTCTTTTCAATAAAAAAATAAGTTGTGATTGAAAAAAAAAAATCCTTTGTTCAGAACCGAGTATTTATTATGTAAAAGAAGTGTGCAAAGTTAAGGCGAAATCGGTCCAAAGGTTTTCGAGAAATTTTGACTACCGACTTAAAAAAAAGTTTTGAGAAAAACGCGTTTAAGGTCTCATGACGGTCAAGGGAGACCGACGCCCGGAGACTCAATTGTCTATAACTCGAAAAGTTTTGCTCCTAATGACTTCAAATTTTCTGGCAATATTTCTTATAAGTTGTAGTATCAGAAAAAAAAAAGAAAAAAACCATTCACGGCACAACATCCCTCCCCCTTAAAAGGATTTTTTTTCCTTTGTTTGGTTTTCCCTACAATTTTACAATTTTTGATTCGTTATTTTACAATATTTTTCATTTATCGAAGTTTTGACAATGTTCAGTTTTCACGCCTACCAAGCACACACTCAACTCATGCACACGCTACACTCACAATCATTTGACGCCTCGCGTCATATGGTATAGCTCGCAGGTATGCTATATCGATTTATCGACCGCGCACTCATGCATATTGTCCATCTGTCACATCCTCGATCGAAGCTCACTCAAGCGGCCAACGCTGCTAGCGTGGCCCCATCAGCAAGGCCACTCACAAGGCTCGCCTTCCATCGCTGACAGCGAATCACAAGCAAGCTGTGACGCACGTCCGTCTTCTTGATACTCTGCCTCGTGGTCGACGGATGTGGCCATTGTTCTCACTCGAGTCGCTCGCAGTACACGTTCCCGCGTAAACTCACAGAGATATTCATTCGTTCCAATCACTTTTGTGCGCATTCAGTATTATAGTGTAGTACATTCTTGATCAAATCACCCGTGTGTAAATTCAGTGTCGGTGCGAATCACAGCAACTCAACAGGACTAGTGCAGCACTCACATAACCGTTAACGGCGTGGTTCGCTCGTTGGCTGCAGAGACGCCATTCTGCCTCGCACCGATCATGGGCGTCCGGACACTCATCAGCCTGCCGTGTGGCTTTACTCGAGCTCTACAACCAGACCGTATCACCAGGATCAACCACACGGAATCAACAAGTCAACTCAGAGGCCTGAGAACCTACTCACCAACAGTACATCAACACGCAGGCCAGACAAATCACAGAATATATTCGTTATAATCACCAGGTATTTTTTATGCAACCACTGTTATATAATTTAAATAAACATTGAATTTATTATTGTTCATTACTGAGTGCTTTTAATTATTTATACTTGTCACCAGGATCCTTAATCTTACTATTCGCATCTGTCACTCGACATGCTACGTGTGAATGTATCGACTTGCTACCTGTCGACAGATTAAAAATAATTTCAAACTCAAACTCAGTCTCACACTCATTATCATACATTTTTTGGTCCTTCGAGCCGGATATAATGTACTCATACTCAATATCACACAGACAATTTCGCTATTTTTTTTTCATAGCGGTTCTGGGTGAACGTATCAGATCGCACCCGCTCCTGTGGCTGTTGTCGTCCGAGTAGCTCGAGGTGAATATTTACCTCAGCTGCTACCGGGTTCTTTGCCTCGGTTTTCCTTGTCGGTGCCGGGTTGCGTTGGAACCTGCAGTATTTAAACAGCTTAGGTTGTGGATGTGCTGTATCTCTCCTCCGGTGGCATCGAGGGTTTCCAATATTTTGTCTGCTCGAGCTCCAAGCTTTTGTAGCTCCTCTGGATTTAGCAGCACACTTAATAGTGGAACTTTCCCCTCGGTCTGTGTCGGAGGTGCCTGAGCCTCTATTTCCCTCAATTTTAAGTCATATGGGGGAAGGTAGTCTTCCCGAATGACTTGGGATGTTCGCCCTGTGGTCCTTGCGCTGAAATCTGGGGCTGTTACTAATCATACGCCATACCAAAGCCAGTATTCCTGTGTCATTAACTATTTCGTGCCGTGTAGGTTTCTTCCCACAGGTTATGCCGATGGGTTCTGGGGTTGGTGCGACGTACATATATCCTTTGCCTTTGTTATTGCATGGCGACGATGAGGGCGTGGGTTAGGTGGATAACTCTTTTTGCACATTTTTCGCAGTTATTGTTGTCCATTTCCGAGGATATTACGACTTCGCAGGGGGCGGCTTTCGTTACCGAAATTGTAGAATGTGTCGGCGGGCAAATGTATTATTTGCTCAGTATCTTGCAATTTTTTAGATCATCGTTCGTCATTCGCAGGAAATTCAGATTTTCTACGTCGATTACTGTGGGGTTCCCTGTTGCGTGCTCAAGTGGGTATGGGGTATACTGTACTGTTACTGCCCGATCAGCGGTATGTCTCGCACAAGCACTACAGCGTTGCATTCGCTGTAAGCCTTTATGTCTGCTAGTCGCGTAAGTGCTGACACTTGATCGTGAGCTATAGCGTCAGGGAAACTACTGCCCTGTGGTAGGTGTGGTAGTGGATTGACGAGGTGACATGTGAGTGTTCTCGGCGGCAGGCACGTTGCTCTTTCATTACCACTAGCTTATGTCGTTTAACAGCCACATTAATGAGCAACGCCTCGACAGCCATACTTATTGCATTGAGCGTGTCGTCTAAGTGTTGACGCCTCGTTACGTAGTGCAGGTCGTCATTGAGCGTGTGATTGATGCGCTGTATTTGGACGAGCAGGGCCTGTTCGCTGGCCTGTATATCATGCGCGCTTTCATTATATAGGCTGAGGGTGGTCCTTCACACTTGTATTTGGTTTTTCAACTCTTCCTGCAGGGTCTGCTGTGAGGCCTTTATTCTGGCAACCTCTTCGCCAATATTTGGGCGTCGGCAGCGTCCGTATTTGCTATGATGGCCTTGATGCTTCCAAGGCCGTCGACCACTATAAGCTTAGTCGAAAAAAGTTTTTTCGTTTGTCTCAATTATATAGCGTTAATTCCTTCTCTGCTTTGTTTATTAAAGCTTCCATCTTGCGCCTTGAGGGGCTCTTATACACATTTATTTTGTAACTTCTATGTCGTTTTAGTGCTCTAGAAAGAACTTCATGCGGTTTGCGTGCACCGCCTGAGTTTTCCGTCCCTTCTGGAATACGTAGTTAACGGGGAGCCTCCTGGCTATTATCTTGTGAGGTCGCGCACCGTTTCACTACGCGGGAGCACGCGTTCGCCGACGCGGCACTCCTGTACCTGTGCACCGTGATCATAAGCATGCTTCGACCTTCTTTTTGCGCCTTCCAGATTGTTACGTGCTACTGCCCATGCGATGCATAATCGTTCGCGTAGCTTGTGGACGTCATTATCGTAGGAATAGGTGCTGTGGGGCTCCTGTTTCACGGCAGTCGGCAGCTCAGCCTCGCATCCATACACCGACACGTGAGGAGTCAGTTCGGTTATCGTATGTGGAGTGGTATTGTATGTGAACATCGCATACGGCAGCCACTCGTCCCAATTCCCTTGATTTTCACTTATGAAGTTGGGGATCACAGGATAGTAGTATGTGTACACCTTTGCTCCATCCCACTCCTATCCCCACTTCTTCCCCCACCACGCGGCTACCCCCACCTCCCACTTTTCCACCGTCGCGCTACCCACTTTGCTTAACCAGTGTCGGTAACGTGGAGATGGTAAAGTGAGGTGGTGTGGGGACTCTGGTGAACAAGAAAGACTAGAGATAAGAGCAGGATGGAGCAAAGGTGTACACATACTTGAAAAAAGGAAAAAAATTAGGTACTTACCTCTGTTGTTGTTGACGGCCACTTTCCTTCGACGGCGATTTTAAGCTCCTGTCTCTCACTATCTCACTCACACAAACACACACACACACGCTCGCGCGCGCGTCGACACTTTCATAACCGAGCATCGCCTGCTTCAGGAAGCTCGGGGTTCTCGAAGCCCTCGTCCACGTCGCCGCCATCGTACCCGATGTCTATTTCGGCACTGAGGTCTCCGAAAACCCGCTAGCCTCGTAACGAGGATACATTGCGAAAAATACGTTTTTGACTGCGCGACCACAAAGTTGAAGACAGACTGAATGCTCAGGATGCTGCTAGTTGGTATCACGGGGTTTGAAGATAGCAAACCGCCCTCTGAATCATACCTAAGGTGTCCAGCGCTCTGAATGCAGCGACAGCGGTTTTGCGCGTGCGTACCGCTTTGCGCTGTGCTCCTCGCGAAGCGCTTGCTCTGCAGTAAAAGGCGCAGAATATGATACCGTACCGCGAGGGACCTCGATTATAATTTATATATAATTATAAAATAAGAGGCACAGTAAGACGATGTTTTTGTTTTTAATTGATCAATATTTTATTTAAATCACTTTACACATATTTACCGTCGTATGCAACATCCCTGCAAACACGGTAATCTTCGCTCGGAGACTCCTCCGCCGTTAAATTTATTTTTATCACTGTCTGATCGTCGAGAGGCAAAAGCATTGTAATATTCACACACTAATCTGTCGTTTTTCATTACATTATCGCTAAAGAGATTATTAAATCGCGACATGGTGAAGCCGCACGACATAAGATGTAGGAATACGATGCAAAATTGTCCACACACATCCGACGTATTACTCTGTAGCTGCTTGAGGCCGTACCGATAGAACTTGCAGTTTCTTCGTAGTCGTACGAGATGTTGCGGTATAACCGGTGGTAGCCCGTAGCTATCGAAGTACATTTCTTTTCCTTGATGGTTAACGTACATGGCGATCCAATGCTCTCCAGCTCCGTCGTAGTTATCCGTGTTAACTACGAGTCCGGCAGATAACGACCAAGCACGAGGAATTCTGTCAGCCGGGTATACGCCAACGGTTGAAAGTGGTAGATACTGTAGACACTCGTAGATTTGTCTAGTGTTCATGCTGAGCACATAGTCAATGATTAAATGATGACCGATACGTTTTGAAAGACGTATATATATGCAAAATTTATTTCACAGCATCGTCGATCGTGTCACGACTACATGATGAAGATTTCTCCTCTTTCTTATTCTCTTTCTCTTCGTCTGCTGACCAAACATCCATGTATGATTCTCCTTTAAACGGGTGCTCGCAAAGCCAATTTTTTATTTGGAAAGCCTGGCGCATTGCACAATGCGAAGACGCTGTATCGTTTATCATAGCGTGTTTGAAGCATTTTCGCAAAGATTTCGGCATAAATGTGTACGATGGGGCGTCCTCCTCATCCTCCAGGTTGGAAATTTCACGACTCGTGATATTGCAAAGAAGTATAGCCTTCTCGGGACCGCGAGTATAGATACGTCTTGATTTTCGCGAAATTTAACGCAAGTTAGCGTATGCCTGTTTACAGCTCACATCGCCCTCGTACCATTCCAGACCGTAAAAATATTTCGAGAGAAAATTATTCTGGCTTCTCGAATGCTGTGGTAATTCGGCAAAGTGACACGGCGGTGCGACGATCCAATGAGCAGAGTACGGTCTATCCACTGCTACCACGGCAATTTCTTTCGGAATGAATTCCGAGTCTTTATTACGCATTCCCTGTATATCCACGACGATATCCATTTTCACGTCTAATCCGTACAGATGCTCGAGTTCGACTGATTAGTTACTAACAGACAAGCTTCTACGTCTCTTAACACGAAATAATTTTATGCTGACATCAGCACATTTTTTCGCTTATCCGGTAAAATCCACCATTACTTGCCGAAAGGCATCAATTTCAAGAACATTATCATATTCCGCGTAGACTACATAATTTATCGTTGAAGCAAGCGCATCCTTAAATCGTACCTCTATTCTCACACTACCGTGCTTTATTTAGTTCCAATGTGTATTGCTGTTCGCCGAAAGATCAGGTGTCAAATCAAAAGCAAAAAGACAGTATCCATCGCGATAATTATCGCGATCGATCGAATTACCGTCGTTCAAGAAATGTATTCCAGTTCCCGAAAACAACGTTTGAAAAGCATCCACATATAGATGATTTTTCGTGAAATCAGGTTGTAACGGTTTCGACGGTATTTGAGCACCATCTACATACAACGAGAGATAATTTATCTTGTAATTTTGGAAATTGAATGGATTCATACTGAAGTCGCCGTTAAACGCTTTGTTATCGACAAAACCGATAATTATACGCTTCGGCAATTGACCTAACACGATATTATCGATAGTCACTCCATGAACACCAGTGTATTGAAACGGCTCTTACCTCGACTCTCGTAAGAGGATATTTAGCCGTAGATTTTGCCAGAGTTCTAGCATGCGAGAGCAACACATCAGGAGCTATTTTTGTTCTACGAACGAGAAGCGATACCTCGAGAATCTTTAAGCCGCATTGTCCATTCTTTGTATCCCCCACAAGACAAAATGAATCTCTAGACCGCACCAACCGTAGTCGCATCTCGCCGCCGTTTAATAGGAACCGCTCCTGATTGAATATATCGCAATGCAGATGACCGAGCAAGTCTACAGTTTTTTCGACATTTAAAAATTGTTTTCTCTTCACAAGACCCGTATTTTCCGATGTTATATCATCCATTTTTCCAGGGGTATCGTCGTACCAGAGAACACTCGTGCGATGCGAATTTTTTGCTGCTGGACCGTAATTCAAAAGTGTTTCCATGTACGCTCGATAAGCGTAGGCATTATTTAGAGGTGAAACTAATTTTTGATTCAGGTATACATCCACCTGATTAAACGTAGAATGCAAGAGATTGCTTACAGGGCCGGCACTTTCTTTCGATGCTGTACCCGCGGCATTTTCCGCAGTAGGAGATGTTATTTTCACTCTCAGACTAAGCATAGTATGCGCGAGATCGATATACTCATCACCCTGTCCAGGAATAACAAATTCAATCGGTGAATCATTTGTTAGCGAAGAAAGTGGTTTGTAATACACCCAATTGGAGCCTTCGATGGTAGTTTGCGTCGGTGAGAGTGAAAATGATTCAAGTTCCGATTTAAGAAACTCGCACGAGTGTGCATGTAGAAAAGCCATCTTGTTTCAGCTATCCAAAAATATCTGCAACTGTTCGTTGACGAGTCTTCTTTTTCTTCTTATTGTTCTTATTATTCTTCTTCTTCTTTATTACTTTTCTCTTTATTACACTTTTATCTTTACGGGAGATACGTCGTGGTTTACGTTCATCCGATGAATGAGGAGTTCGCGAAATTTTGCGCTTTTTATAACCAGACCCACGCATGAGAGTATCAATTTCTTCAGAGGCTTTGCGTTTGAGATTACTGCCTGATTCTCTCGCTCTCTCGCGAATAGCATCTTCAACAGCTATATTTCTATCGAGGATATCACCGGCTATTCCCTGCTCGAATGGTATAGGATCCCCAAATTCGTCTCTTATGTCGATCTCGATTGTGTGTAAATTATTGCGCAAGAGACGTATATATCGTGGCGTTGAAAACGATTTAATTTTTATCGAACCATACTGACAGTCATCAGTATCAATAGGGACAACTCGTAAGAGGGGTGTTTGTACATCGCCTGTAATATAGCTCTCGCAGATATCTGTGTATAGAAACATGCTACCTGGTACAGCACCGGTGAGAGATGACGGCCACGACCCTGTGTATTCGCAATGCAGCTCTATCATTACAGACCTACAAGCCTCTTCCGAGAATCGTAAGAGCCTCACGATAGCGGGTGATACGCGAAAGTCATGGTATCGTAGATCGTCGCATACGCAGGCCACTTCGATCTGCCCGCTCGGAAGCGATTAAAAGCGCAAATGACCGGCCACGTGAGGTAGCTTATTTATACTCTCCAAAAGAGCGTCTATAGAGCGATATACAGCAGGTGGAACTTGATCTCTAGCAGAGCGTCTCCGTGTTAAAAGATTTAAACCCGATAAATCATAATCACCATCCTCAAAAGTTACGAGATTTCCTACAGTAGAAACATGTAAAAGAGTCATCCGATAAGCAATTTCCACAAGAGAAACAGACCATTCTCCGTGCAAACGTGTCTAACGCGGTAGTTTTGTAATAAATTTTGTCGTCGTATTATTCGGAAATTTTGCATACTACTGTTGCTCGGTAGTACGACAAAAAAAGAGCTATCCTTGGAGCTCATATTTATCAGGGACAGTGATTCCGTGCGTTCTTCCTCTTTGTCCTCTTCTTCTTTTCTTTCGTCTTCTCAGATGACGGAGGTACTCATACTCGCCATAATTCTGCCTCGTAGAAAATACCGTCGATAGTCTCGTTATTCAGATCGTGTAAAATATACACGAATGGTTCTCGATTCACTGATAATCGTTGAATCTTGAATAATTTGTTGCTACAACCACGCTCATATCCTTTCACGAAAGCTGCTTTAGCTGTACTGATACGTACCGAGTCACCGACGCTGTATTTAGGCTTTTCAATTTTTTTCGCATTACGCTCGTAACGCCGTACTAAATTGTCTCGGGCTATAGAGGCGTTTTCGAGGGTTACTTCGCTCGGGGGAATACGCGTTCCGCTGTGTCTAGTGCGATTATAAGCATATAAAAAATTTTGTAAAACATCGATGTAACGCTTATTTCGCGTGTATGTAGAGTAGCGCCACATTCGCTCTTTTATTGTTCGATTAAAGCGTTCGGCAATCGAGGCTTTTATATCAGGGTTACGAGCAGCGCGAAAATCGATATTCTTTTTCTTGAGAATTTGCTGAAATGGAGTGCCGATAAATTCTTTGCCTCGATCAGTTTGCAATTGCTGCGGGCGACGATTGTTACTGCGTGCGAGTATGCGTGTGAGACCGCGGGCCACACTTGCACTCGTTTTGTCACGCAAGGCCTCGACCCACGCGTGTTTGCTCAACACGTCGATAACAACAAGCAGATATGCGTACCCATCGTTGTACGTGGCTATCGAGCAAAGATCAGCTAAATCAGCCTCCCATACATCGTCTATATTACTCACGTTGTACATACGACGGGGAAATCGTCGTCGCACGAGACGATGCATGTTATATGAAGCCTGTGTCTCGAGCCATGGTAAAATTTCTTTTCGCGCTATTCTTCGATCCACCTGGGCCAAATTTTTTGCTCGAAAATAGGACGCAGGATGAGTGGTGTCATAATAGATTTTTTGAAGAATTTTCATAATTTTAACGATGACCAGTTAAATGGATTCTTTTTCTTTTTCTTTTCTAACGGTGCGCTAGATCGATGTTCTACTTGCGCGATGTTTTGCAATTGTTCGTCCTCTTCTTCATCCCCCTCCTCCCCCTCGATGATGTCGTTTTCAGCCATGAGCATTAAATCTCTGTTCGAGTGTGCGGTCTCGGCCTCGTTGTTGTTGCTACTGTTGCTACTGTTGCTGCTGCTACTATCGCTTTCGCGTGGTAAAATAAGACGCCGCTGCGGTGTCGAGGATGATGTCGGTGTAGGCTCGTGTAGTAACTCGGGATTGCCGTTAAATTCGCGTGGCATCTGTATCGCTCGCAGGAGTTTTGCAAAGTGAGATCATCCGATGGGTTTCTCGCGTTTTCTAGCTCGCATAGCATCGTTAACAAGATCAACGATATTGGAATTCGAAATTCTTCTACCGTCCATGGAAATGACATCATTACGATCCCATGTCATTCTTTTACCAACGGCGCTGCGATGCAAATTGCGACGCAACGATATTGCTTTAGAATTTCCCCTTTTGGCGGATAGCCGTCGAAGAATTGTTGCGTTCCTCCGAAGATGATTGTTTTGCACGTTGTTCAGACTCATGTTTCCCTGTAAAACGTTTAGAGCACACTCGCATATACAGCGTGCGAGCGTTACATCCGCTTTGCGCAAAATTGCTAGTCGTTGCTCTTGCTTCAGATAACACAGCGCTTGCAATATAATTATTTGCTTTTTATCGAGAGGTCCGCGCAACGCCTTTACATGCGCATTACTGGTACATCGCGCGTCGCATCGCGAACTCCTATTGCTTTTTGAGGCACGTAAACGTAATGGTATTGTTCATCGGGAAATATACAAGCGCGAAATCAACAATTATCAGGCGTCGATTGTTTCAAGTCAAATAATAGATAGCCGTGCGGTGCAGCCGTTGCATCGAAATATACTTCCTGCAAAAATCGCGGATGCTCGGGACATACCTGACGGGCTAGGTGCTGAATTTGCGCGCGATCTCGCGGATTTTTGAAGACGACGATATATCTAGCGTTTAAGGAGATATCGTGTTGTCCGTGACCCTGATGGAAGAGATTTTGCGTGATGAAAATGACACCAAGATTTTTATGATGGCCACCCTTGGTGAAAAGATCGACCACAGTATTGTGGAATGCCTCGCGCATTAGATCGTCAATGACCACAATTTTAGGTCTTGTATCATTCGAGTAGTCTGCTGCTTGCGGTAAACCCTCGTGAAAGTCGATTTTATCACCGTACTCTGAATACCCGGACTGCCGCTCTGAGTAATAAAAAAGTATGGGCTCGAATGGGACATCCGTCACTTTGCGCATGTATTTAAAGAATTTTTTTACAAAATATGTTTTACCACAACCCGTAGGACCGCTTATCACAGCTGTCCATGGATGTTTGCAACGTGTATCCATATCGATGAGTGTCTTTCAAAATCAATCCGCTGACTCTTAAATAGGCTTATACCGCGACGGCGGCGGCGGCGGCGGCGGTGGCGGCGGCGACCCCGCGGCATCAGCTTATTTCGTGGCCTTAACGAGCTGATAAGACGCGGCGCGCCTGCACTAGCTGATGAGGCGCGGTCCCTCGGTATAAGCTGGTGTTTACGCCGTATGTAAATTAAATAACGATAGTTTTTATATTTCTCACAAATAAAGCACTATTTTTATTTCACTATGCATTAATCTCTATGTGCAAATTTTACGAATCATCAAATTCTAAACAGCAATATTATATCCACGGATGTAGCACGAGAAAGTCAGAACAAAAGGAAACACTCGATAAGAAAGACGGGACAAAAGGAATCAACGATGAGAAAGTCAGAACAAAAGGGAACGATAAAGAGATGGCAGCTACTGCTACGAATAGCAGCACAAAAAGAACGAGCCGACAACGGTTTTATACATAATAAATCAATATATATATTTTCTTTAAATACATTGTACACTGTTTCGTTTTTATTGAAAACAAATAAACTATTGCCGGTATTGGATATAAATGTTCTTAATATAAATAATTTGAACATTGAATTTTCAATGTAGCATATGTCAAGTATATTATAACATG
The DNA here is from genome assembly GCA_963942595.1 of Cylloceria caligata. Taxonomy (NCBI): domain Eukaryota; kingdom Metazoa; phylum Arthropoda; class Insecta; order Hymenoptera; family Ichneumonidae; genus Cylloceria; species Cylloceria caligata. The sequence continues at coordinate 4,215,497 of OZ012711.1, forward strand.
TATGAGACGAACCTGTACAAGACGTGTGTGCGAAATTGTAATGATATTACACAGAATAAATGTGAAATACAGTTTGCAATGAATTGAGTTGAATGAATTACAATATACCTAATATTGAAGTTGAATTAACAATGTGATGTTGAATGACTGACAAGGAAAGGTACTTTGGTGTCCCCTCCGATTTTAATGCAACTCACGTATGTTGTAGAGTATCGAAAACTAAAAGACACGTATTTTTTTTTATCGGCGGAAAAACATTTTTAAGGAGTGAAATCGCCCTTCAAAAATAGCATGTCGAGGGGTGATTTTGCAGTTTCACCCAGAAGGCGTCAACCGATTTTAATAAAACAAAAACCAAAATACTCCTTATCGAAGACAATCAAAATTCCATGCTAAGTTGAAGAAAAAAATTCATTTGCAGGGGTGAACAACCCCCTGATTTTTCAAATTTCCACCCTACACAAAAAACTAATCAACCAAATTAAACAGAACATGTACCATTTGGAAGGGCAAGTTAAAATAAAGTTGACGTATTTTTGCACATTCACAGGAAAATGAGTTTACGGGGGTAAACTACCCCTTATCCATTAGTACGTATATTTGTGCGTACATTCTTGTTTCTCGTTATTTACATGTTAAAGAGCTGCTTGCGTTCACTCTTTGTGCTGATTTTGTGCTTATCAATAATTTATCGTCATATGTCATTGACCTTTCGATTAGATAGTATTTCGATTTGGCGCAAATTTCGGAATAAGTCGATGATGCAACAGTCGTTCCATCTATAGAACTTTGTCAGTTATTCCAACGAAATGAATATGATCTTATTTTTTTGAGTAATCTAATCATACGCCAATATGATAAAAATACTTTCGACGCAGTAAGAGGTGTTTTCTACATAGGCGGCTATGTGGGACTGCGTATTATCTGCTGATATCGCATGTGGTTCAACAACAAGTCTTTCAAATATAAAAGCCGCGATACATACAGCGATCTTCAGTTACTCATTTGAACGGAGTGCCAGTGCGTCAGTTATAATTTCTGACAAAAAAAAATCAATAGACCATGAAAGTGAATCCAATCAACGTCATTAAACTTTTTTTGGCTACATTTCAAGCCATGAATATTCCCGAAACTCCGATTAACAATGCAGAAATCGAGGTAAAGCAGAATTTCGAAAAAGTTCTGGTCGACTGCATAGACGATTATAACGAAGTTGAAATTATCGAGGAACAATCGCTAGATTTTCAAGAGCCATTCAAGCAATATGATGTTAACCCTGTCGAGGACACTCTTTGGCAACATGATGAAGGTCCAGTGGATTCTGATACTTGTTCTAAAGACGAAGAAGACATAAGCTACGATTACAAACGCAAAGCAATCGAATACTGGAGATCCGGTAAGAAGAAAAATTACAGTGTCGATACCGTGAGTCAGAAATTCAAAAAAGTCAAATCTGTACGACAATTAAAACGCTGGGCAAATCAAATGAACAAAGGTGGGACCTACAAGGAGAAATTAGCTCAAATCTCTGAATATACTTTGAAAAACATACAAGCCGCAATAGATGCTGGTTTCATTGTTCATGATATCGACCTTCAAAAGTGGGCTCTACAAGCTCAAAAAGAGATAGGTCACGAAGACATTCGTTTTAAAGCTTCTCATAATTGGCTTCGGAAGTTCAAGAAATCACATCGTATTGTGTCCAGGAAAATTAATAAATTCGTAACACGAAAGACTATAGAAGACGAACCAGTTTTAAGGATGAATGCAGAAAACTTCGTAAATGAAATTAAACCATATATTCAAACATATGGACCGGAAAACATATATAATTCAGATCAGAGCGGTTTTCAACTGGAAATCCACTCTGGCAGGACTCTGACGACTGAAGGAACTAAACAAGTGCAATGTGTAGTACAATCCGTATCATCTACAACTCACAGCTACACTATCCAGCCAACCATAAATGCAAATGGAAAATTATTGTCACCCCTTTTTATCGTTCTAAAAGAGGGAAAGTGTGAGTTCGGCCCAATCGTGGAAAAAAATTTATTCAGGCCAGAAAACATATTTTTAACAGCAACGAAATCCGGAAAAATGACTTCAGGTATGGACAAAAATGATTGCCAGAAAATATTGAACATATGATGAATTATACTATATCGATAACCAATATCATCCTATGTATAGAGCACTTCAAAATTTGGTTGGAAAAAGTATTCTTCCCCAACACCGGCCGTGACAGCGTATTGTTGATAGACACGTGGAGTGGACACTGCCCAGAAGTTGTTCTAAATGCAACACCTCGGGGCAAAAAAATAATCACAAAGATAATACCTAAAGGCACCACAGGGAAAATCCAACCACTCGACGTTTTTGGTTTCCGAATATGGAAAAATTTTGTACGACATTTTTCCGACAGTGTATTATTACTTAATTCTGATATTAACCCTTTGCACTCCAGCCTAGTAGGGCATAGAGACTTTAATGTCGCAAATACGGCGACAACGGAGTGCAAAGGGTTAATTTGCACTTGAGAAACAACATAATCAAACTGCAATCTCTCGCACACAATCAACTTTCATCACCCAGATATATAAATCTTTTCAAATATGCATGGTTCAAAAGTAATTATATAACCGATAAGCCAAACGAATTCGACAATCCAGTGAGTTTTGGTTTCGGTCAATCGTCTCAAGCACACTGTGAAGTACTAGGTTGTAATAATGTGGCGATCATCAGATGCTCATGGTGCAAGAAGTCTTTATGCTTGCAACATTTTTTTGAAGAGTATCATTTCTGCACGACTTACGAACTATAATTGCTGCAAATTATGACGTGCACATTGCACGTTGATGAATTATAAAAGAAATGATACATTATAATATATACTGTGGTGTATGTAGATGCGCAAGGCGGTAAGAATAAATGTGAGAGAATGGAGAGTGGGGAGAGCGTTAACATGGGACGTGAAAAGGACGACAGTCGAATAAATGCGCATGCCGAAACCGGGTATTTGTTATTTCTCGCCTATGTCCTCAGCTGATTGCCGCTGTTTCGAAATACAACCATACATATATGCCATACAACCACTCAACCCCAGCAACATTCCCGAGTATTCTGTATTTGAACAAGCTATTTTTTTCAGTAAATAACGCGAAACTCGTGAATGGACAATTCTACTTGTAAGTACCAGCCGGTCACCCCCTTAATAATAAATAAAGCATCATGCGAAGTTCCCCCCTTGAGTTCGGCTAACAAGAATGTTTTGAATCAATTCGGACATTTAAATAACGAGAAACGAAAATGTATGCACAAATATAGGTACTAATGGATAAGGGGTAGTTTACCCCCGTCAACTCATTTTCCTGTGAATGTGCAAAAATACGTCAACTTTATTTTAACTTGCCCTTCCAAATGGTACATGTTCTGTTTAATTTGGTTGATTAGTTTTTTGTGTAGGGTGGAAATTTGAAAAATCAGGGGGTTGTTCACCCCTGCAAATGAATTTTTTTCTTCAACTTAGCGTGGAATTTTGATTGTCTTCAATGAGTAGTATTTTGGTTTTTGTTTTATTAAAATCGGTTGACGCTTTCTGGGTGAAACTGCAAAATCACCCCTCGACATGCTATTTTTGAAGCGCGATTTCACCCCTTAAAAATGTTTTTCCGCCGATAAAAAAAAATACGTGTCTTTTAGTTTTCGATGCTCTACAACATACGTGAGTTGCATTAAAATCGGAGGGGGACACCAAAGTACCTTTCCTTGTGAGTTGAATGTGACACTGAATAATGAGTTCAGTGCAAATGATTCTCGCAATTGAATTGAAGAATATAAATTAAACTGAATTTAATTTGTGGCATCAAATGAATGATAATCACGGTGTGTATGAATATTTTTGCTACGTAGTGATGGTTACGCAATATTTGAGATGTTACAAGTGTATCTTATAATATATGTTCGAATCAATCATGAATTATGTTAACTACGTTAACCGACAGTGTATGAGATTTATAAATTATTAACAATGAGTTGAACAAAAACAATAATTTGAATGAGCAACGTAGAATTTAGCACTATACTGAACCTTTGGACTCACAATGGCTGACGCCACGTGGTGAATTACACACTGCAATTAATTGAACGCAATTAATTGCTTGATCACACGAATTAACGATTTTAATGTCTCTTGGAATTGTCTGTTTCTTTTGATAGCAAAAACATGTGAACCGTGCAATACACTCAATGCATACAATTTCTTCATGATCACAAAGTCCAAACATTCCGCCCGCCATCAGGAACAGCGTTTCTGATTATGATTCTTGCGTGGTTGGCATAGGTAGAATGGCCAATTTGGTAATTGGTCTTTTGAATGTTGTGGTAGCTGTTTTGAGCGTCACAACCCTGATGAGTCCATCTGATCCAGGATGGACATCAATGACTCGAGCAAGTTGCCACTTTGATGGTGGAAAACGTTCATCTGTGATTAGTACTAGTGAACCAATGTTTATTGATGGATGATGCCACTTGGTTCGTGATAAATGTATTTGGAGATATCGATTAGACCATTTTTTCCAGAAGTATTGAACACGTTGTTGAATGAGTTGCCAACGATTTAATCTTGGCTGTTGAATGAATTCTAATGATGGTTCTTGTACCGTATTGATTACATCTCCAATCAAGAAATGAGCTGGTGTCAATGCTGCTACATCATCTGGATCATTGCTGAGTGGTTCCAATGGTCTTGAATTGAGCACTGCTTCGATTTGAATAAACAAAGTAGTGAGCTCTTCGAATGTTAAGATTGTGTCACCAATAGTTCTAGTTAAATGATACTTAGCTGATTTCACTGCAGCTTCCCATTTGCCACCCATATGTGGAGCTGATGATGGGTTGAACCTCCATGTAGTCCCAGTATTGGTGAACGAACAAAACATTTTTTTATTTTCCTGGGTACATTGAACGAACATTTGCCTGAGCTTCGGATCTGCACCTTCAAAGTTCGTGCCGCAGTCACTATGAAGAGTGTGACAGATGCCTCGTCGCCCAGTGAACCTCTTGAATGCAGCGATGAATGAATCACTCGTATATTCTGTGACTACTTCCAAATGCACAGCAGAAGTAGTAAAACATACAAATATGCAGAGCCATCCTTTGGTTTGTTTGCCGCCTCTGCCACGCCATGTTTTTATCGTAAGTGGACCAGCGTAGTCCACCCCAGAGGTGGAAAAAGGTCGTGCTGGTGTGACCCATGAGGATGGTAGTTGACCCATTAGTTGTTGTGCTCGTTCGCCACGTTGACGAGCACATTTCATGCAGCGTAGTATGAATGATCGTACTGGAATTCTACCACCCAGAATCCAGTATGATTTACGTAGATGAGCTAACGTTGATTGCATGCCACCATGTAGAGTAGACCAATGTGCATCTTGAATGCTCAATGTTGTGAAATGTGAATCCTTTGGTATGATTGCTGGATGAGTAGCTTCAAGATCCAAATTTGAATTGTTGAGTCGACCACCCACTCGAATGATGCCTTGAGTGTCCATGTAAGCAGTCAATCGATGGAATGGATGATTTGGTGGTAGTGGTGAACCTGATCTGAGCAACTTGATTTCTGTAACAAAATACGCTGCTTGAGTTGATTGTATCCAAAATGAACGAGCTTCGTTGATATCTTGTGGCGCTAATGGATACTTCAATCATGAATGTGACATTTTCTTGATTATTCACCCCACTCAAAAGCAGATTGACGTCACTCTGAACAATCGAGTGAGGGATGAATACCTGCATATCATCTCCCAATGATATTGCGGCTGATTGGATGTCACGATGAATGATAGTCCCGGTTGCTCTTCGATTTGCGCTTGTTGATTTATTGCAAAATTATTTGCAGGCCATGATTCGTGCGATTTGGTGAGCCATGGTGGGCCTGTCCACCATAGATAATGCTTCTCGAGCTGGGAGATGCTTAGCCCGCGTGAAGCACAGTCGGCTGGATTTTCTTTGCCAGGTACGAACTTCCATACGCTGTTTGGAACGAGATCTTGTATCGTTGACACTCTGTTTCTGACAAATTCCTTCCACCTTGATGAATGTGAATTGATCCAAGTCAATGATACTGATGAATCTGTCCACAAGTATATTGGAGGGTTTGGTTTCTCCAGTGTTGATTGCACATACCTGACCAATTTTGATAGCATTAATGCGGCAGTGAGTTCAAGTCGAGGTATTGTCATTCGTTTGATTGGTGCAACTTTTGTTTTTGAACAAACAAGTGATATATGAACATGATTACTTGGATCTTCTATTTTAATGTAGACGACAGCAGCCATTGCTAATTGTGATGCGTCAGAGAATCGATTAATTTCAATATTTGATAATCGATTCGTATGATACCACCTTGGTATTGTTATTGACGACACGTTGATTAGGTCATTTTTTAATTGAATCCATTTTGTTGCAGTGTGAGATGGCACTGGTTCATCCCAGGTGATCTTCTCAAGCCATAGTTCTTGCATCAGCATTTTTGATTTGACAGTGAATAGTGATAACAATCCAAGTGGGTCAAATAGTTGAGCAATCTCTGACAGTATGATTCGTTTCGTCAATTTGGATCCTGAATGTGGTGGCTGTGGTTTGAATTTAAATACATCCGATTTGGGATTCCAATACAGGCCTAGTAGTCTTACGCTGTTGTCGTCAATGATGATTTCTTCTGATTTTGTTGAATTTGGCGAAAATTTATTCAAAAATTCTGGGTGGTTACTTTGCTATTTCGCCAGTGGAAAGCCGCCCGCCATGCATATGTCATTTACTTGATTTGCAATGTCAATTAATTCTAATAATCGACTAGCATCGCCATAAATGTCATCCACATATCTTCCTTTCAAAAGCGATGGTATTGCTTGTGAATACCGATGACCTTCATCGTTGACAAGTTGTAATAATGCTCGTATGGCTAAGAATGGTGCAGATCGAGGGCCATAAGTTACCGTTGTAAGTTGAAACGGTGTTGATTTTCCCTTTTCGTCTACCCATAGAATTCTTTGGAGGTCCCAGTCATCCTGGTGGACCTTGATTTGGCGATACATCTTGGTGATATCACTCGAGAACATGAATTTATGTTGGCGAAGCCAAATGAGTACATCACACATATCCTTTTGTAGTTCTGCTTCCGTATGCTGAATGGCATTAAGTGATTTGCCCGACGTTGTTGGGCTCGAACCGTTGAATACTACTCTTAGCGTTGTCGTTGAACTATCTGCATTGACTACACCATGATGTGGCAAATAATATGTTGGATTAGTAACATTCTGCGATGACAAGTCTCCAGATGCGACTCTCGACCTTCCTGGTGCCGAAATATCATGGGTTGAGGCCATCTCATTGTCAACTGTGTCACTTCCAGATCTAACATCACCCAATGAACTGATATTTGATGTGTGCATTGCCTTTCTCATGTGATCTAGTTGTTCATACTCAGTTAAAAATGATGAATATAATTGTTGATAGGTTGAATTTTTGTTTAACCTTGTGATGAGCCGTTGTAGACATCGGTGAGCTGTTGATTTTGAATCGCTAAGTACTGATGGTGATGCTGTGAGTGGTAAACGAACAATATATCGACCACTGTTATCTCTTGAATACGTAGACATGAAATAATCCTCACATGCTTGCTCTTCTGGTGATAACTGTGAATGAATGGTAGTAGGAGTTTCTTCCTGTACCCAAAATTGTGGAGCAGATGTTGAAGATTTTCATTTGAATCACTGGCTGTTGAATGATACGTATGATGAATCGACGATGATTGTTGGTTGATGGGCCCAAGTAGAATCCACCCAAAGATAGTAAGTTGAGCAATTGGTGAATCTGGTGATGATTTAACAATATTATGTTCGATGATTTGCCCATATGAATCTGCACCAATGATTACATCGATTGCACGTGGTTGCATGAAATCTGGATCAGCCAATTGTAATGAATCAATGTGTGGCCAATAATTGGTGTGATCTGAGACTGAAGGTAATGTGGTTGTCAATTGTCTAAGTATGTGAGCATTGATGGTAATGCTCATTGATGAATATATTGATTGAAGTGTAATTGTGGTAACACCTTTTGTATGATCTGAATAATTGCCTCCAATCCTACAAATTGGTATTGATGAATGCCTTCGTGGTAGTTGATGATGAACAACCAAGCAATCTGATATGAATGTTAATTCAGACCCCGGGACGACAAGTAGACGAATTTGATTTGAACTAAATGGTGTGATGAGCAGTGCAAGGCCAGTGCCGAACAAAACAGCTGGTCTTGAATGTTGAATGATCTTTTGATTTGCCATATGTTGATCTTGACTGTGATGAATAGCTCTATGCATGGCTTGAATGTCTCAATGTGTAGATGATGAGCTCTGTTGATTTGTCGATTGGTTTGATTCTTTCGGTAAATGCAGCATCGTATGGTGTTTTTGGCCGCATGTTTTGCATGATTTATTCGATGTACAATGAACCAAACTGTGATGCCCAAGGCAATTAAAGCAGAGCCGATTCTGAACTGCACTAAGATGACGCTGCTTTGGTGTAAGTGTCAAGAACTTCGGGCACGCAACAACATAATGCTCTCCCTTGCACATATCACATGGATACTGGTGCTTAAGAGGCAGTTTTGATGATAATGATGATGCAGTATGAACTGTACTTGATCGCTGTGAATGTTGACTTGATGATTGTTGACTCGTACTTTTAGTTTGTTGATTATTCGAATTATTGTTTGGATGAGTTGTCTGCAGACGCTCTTGTGCTCGTGCTTTTGCCATCAGAAACGATGTTAGTTGTTCCAACGTAGGCAAGTCTGATGATGGGACGATGTAGACGTTGTGTTATTTAATGAACTAGAATGCTGTCCCATTGATGAACATTCACATTTAGAGACCTCAGTGCATGAATTGATTCGGTCAAAGAACTGAGAAGATGATTTAAATATTTGGCTGTGCATTTGACTGACGAATTATCATTGGTGATTCGTGATAAATGTGCTGATACCAGTAATCGTTTATTTTCAAATCTGGCTGTTAATATTTCCCAAGCTGAATTGAACGAGTCACCATCTAATGGCATTGATGCCACTAGTTGCGCAGCACTGTCCTTTAATGATGATCGGAGGTAGTGCATGCGTTGAACATCAGTGATTGTGGTATTATCAATCACCAATGACTTGAACAAATCTCTAAATGATGGCCAATCCACGTATTTACCAGCAAATGATGGCAATACAATATCAGGTAACTTGTTTGCCTGATGATTCGATGAATGACATGACGGCAATGATGAATTCGCTTGATAAATAGCACTCTTGTTGAATCGTGCCAAATGTCTGTGTTAAAGCGCATTTGCTTCATTGAATATATTGAATGCCTGAGTGAATATATCTTCAGTCATATACGGATGATTGAGCAATGAACGTCGAGCTGTAACCCCAATTTTTTCATGCTCAACGTTGAACTTGTGCCACTCTCGTTCGGGTATCTTAATGTGATTTTTCACTTCATCAATTGTTGTATCAGGTGAATCAAGCTGAGATCCTTGATGATTGAGCACAGCCAGCATCTTCAATCTTGACTGTTGATTGGCTATCATGAACTCAGAAGCTATTGTAATTGATGGTGTTGGCGATGGTGCTCTCGATGAGGTAGTTGATCGTACCAGTGGTACATTCAATGTTGATTCGTCTGTTGGTTGATCTTCTACTTTATTTTTACCATCAATTGCCTCGTCAAAATTGTCTTCGTGATCAGACATGATTAGAGTTGATTTGCTTGCACACGTGTTCTGAATGAATCACTACCGACCGCGTACGCGCACTTGAACACTACAAAAACCATTTTTTTTTTTAAATTTGATCAACACTGTTCCCCTTTTTTACTGAATTTATCAATTTGCATAAGCCAATAATGTCAATAATTAATTCTCAAATTGATAACAATATTGATCTTATACTAATTTTACAATGATATGCACAATAGTTTTAACAATGTTTTGAACAATAGGTTTTACAATGAATCTTACAATGATTTTGTATAGTGAATATTGCAATAAATTTTGATACAATGTTACAATGAATTTTGCAATGATATTTGCAACAGATTTTCACACTGAATTTCAATCAACATGTTGAATTAAAACAGTGCGTGTTCAAGTATGAATTTTCGATTGGATGCTATGACCAATTATATCCGGCTCGAAGGACCAAAAAATGTTTCGTTCTTATTGAAAACAAATAAACTATTGCCGGTATTGGATATAAATAGTCTTAATATAAATAATTTGAACATTGAATTTTCAATGTAGCATATGTCAAGTATATTATAACTAGGACTGCCATCTGCTTACTTTTAGGCAGGACAGTCCTGCTTTTTTGCACCTTGTCCTGCGTCCTACCTAACTCCCATATTATCCTGCTTTTTTGAAAATTTGTGAATAAATTCAAGTTTTTTTGATATAACATGCCTAAAAAATTTTCTTTTTTACATCATTTATGGTATGGTATCTTATATTTATTATAAGCAACTTTAATATTTTTAGATAAACATGGAAATTGAGAGTAAGAAGAGAAAGACATCATGGAAAAGTGATTATTCCAGAGAATTCGGATTCTTGAACACAGTCGACGGAGAAAATGACAAGGCCTTTTGTATGATCTGCAACTCAAAATTTGATATTTCAAATGGAGGACGTGCGCAGATTACCAAACACACGGAAACCAAAAAGCATCAATCATCGATTCAGACATCAACCAGCAACGTAAAAATACAAACTTTTTTCAAAAATCTAAACACAACAGAAGATTTTAAGTCAACCGCATGCGAAGCAGCTTGGGCTTATCATACAGCGCGCCATAACATTTCTTTCAAAAGCAATGATTGCTCAAACTCACAAATCAAATGTATGTTTGATACAAAGTTCACGCTAGCACGTAGCAAGACTGCTGCCATTATCAGTAACGTTATAAGCCCAGCGATTGAAGCAGAAGTGAATGAAAAACTGCAGAAGTTAAACTTCGCTTCCTTAATGACTGACACATCAAATAGGCTTAACGTGAAGATGTTGCCAATCATAACTCGTGGCTTTGATCCTGAAAATGGTGTTTGCAATCTTAACCTTACTTTGGTAACAATTCCCAACGAGAAATCCGACACGATTGTTCAGGAGTTGGCAAATGTTGCAAGAAACAAAGCTATCGAGAGCAAGATCATCGGTTATGATGCCGACAACACAAATCTGAATTTCGGCGGAATCAATAGGAATGGAAAGGAAATCGTCTGGCGTAAGCTACAAAAGGAATTAGGACGTGATTTGTTTGGAATTGGTTGCGGAGCCCATATCACGCACAACGCTATTGAAGCTGGATGCGAAATGCTTCCAATCGACTTTGAGGCATTGTCGGTAAATGTTTATAAACATTTTAAAATTCACACCACTCGAACTGAGAATTTGAAAAGCTTTTGCTCAGAACTGGATCACCTTTATGAGTCGATGAAAAGTCACTCCGGAACACGATTCCTTTCCCGAAACCCAACCTTGCAGCGCATCATCACCATGTTTGATCCTCTCCAAACTTATTTCGCTTCACTCTCGCAATGCCCGCCGTCGATCAAAATTTTTTTCTCGGATCTGTTCTCAAAGTTCTGGCTTGTTTTCGTTGAAAATTAAACAGCAGGATTCAACACATCGATCGAGAGAATGGAACGATCATCCGCTACATCATTTGAAACCGCAGAAGAATTGCGACTGTTGAAGGGTAAAATTAAGAACCGTAAAGAGCTGAGATACCTACCAAGAGAAGCGCAACTTGAGAAGTCCAAACTTTCGATTGACCAGCAGCAGGAAATTGATTTAAACGTGATTGTATTTTACGATACCATCATTAAGTATATTGAACTTTGGAAAGAATCGTTTGATGGAACTTCAATTTTTTCGTGGATGATTTTGAGTAGATATCCTGATTGGAATGTGATTGAAGTGAGCTACGAGTATGCTGTACTTCGATTTGGTGAAAATCTGCGCAGCGTAATAAGCCGTGATCAGCTTTGCGACGAGTATGGTGTCATGAGTCAGTTCTGCATGCAGAATATCAATGAATGGTTATCAAATAAGACTCCTTGTGCTAAAATTTGGACCGCCATTTTTAAAGAATTTCGAGGCCAACACACGCAGCTGGTGAATATGGAGAAATTGGTGGAATTCGCGTTTGCTCTTCCTGGAACGTCAACGGAAGCAGAGCAAAATTTTTCATTAATAAAGAACACCTGGGCTGAAAATCGTGGTAGCATGGCTCTGAATACTGTTAAAGCCATTCTTAACATTCAGTATAATTCTGATCTCAGCTGCAAGCAATTTTATGACAAGGTGAAAGATGACAAAGCAATGCTTCAAAAGGTCAAAAGCTCCGGAAAATATCAATAAGTTGATTAGATAGAATTATGTGAAACTTTGCATCAGATTACAACAAAAAAAAATAATGCAATTTGATGGAGGACTTGTTATAGCATAGCATATCTAGTACTGCAATCGATCCGTAAATTACGGAGACCAAACTTTTGAAATGCTCTAAAACTGTTGAAGGGTGTTTCTAGTCAAAATAATAAAAAACGTTAAAATGGAAATATAATTTTGTAAGCTCTCCATCCGTAAATTACGGACAGTCATAAAAATTCTCATTTCTGGGGAAAATTTGTGACCCCTCAACCCCCGTAGGGGTCTCACGAGGGGTCTCATGTCCTGCTTTTGCCTCCAAAAATTATGGCAGGCCTAATTATAACATGTATGAGACGAACCTGTACAATACGTGTGTGCGAAATTGTAATGATATTACACAGAATAAATGTGAGTAGTATGTGTACACCTTCGCTCCATCCCACTCCTTCCCCCACCTCGCGGCTACCCCCACCACCTCACTTTTCCACCAGCGCGCTACCCACTCTGCTTGACCAGTGTCGGTAACGTGGAGATGGTAAAGTGAGGTGGTGTGGGTACCTTGGTGAACAAGGAAGAGTAGAGATAAGAGCAGGATGGAGCAAAGGTGTACACATACTAAATAAATGAATGCATACACTCACCACTTCTGCTGTTGTTGACCGCTGCTGTTGTACTGTCCTCCTTCTACGACGATTTTAACTCCTATCGGGGTCCTCGAAGCCTTCGACCTCGTCGCCGCCATCGTAGCCGATTGCTATGTCCTCACCGAGAACCCAGAATACATGTTCCACCACGTCCACATTGTCCATCGTCGTTAGCCTAACACTGGGAGTACGGCTCTCGCTTCTCACCACGACCCCGTGCAATGATACGGCGGAACTACACATCGACTCCAGGAGTGGTATTAAGCCAGAGACGTCAACCCGATCCAACCCATGCAGATGGCACCCCATGCATAATGCAGGTATCATGCCGGTGAGGGTATCAGGATAATAGAAGTTATCCCAATTCACGAATATTGGGTACCCCTCATCGATTAGGAGTACGTCCGAATATCCGTCACCATCTGCATAGATCAGCTCACGGCGATCCGCACGACCGTTTTGCACGACCACGCACCGCATCCCCTCGTAAAGGTCCTCCATGGCGATACTAAATGATGCGCGATCCCACTCGTAAAACGTACTATGGAGAATTTTCACCATCTCCTCGTACGCGTCCCACATTTCATCGGTTCGTAGGTGAACCACCATGTCCAAGTCTATATATAACACACTGCACCAAAACGCAACACCCAGAATACTTGCATCGTAACGAGGATACATCGCGGAAAAAAAGTTTGAGACTGTACGATCACGAAGTTAAAGAGAGACTGAATGCTCCGGATGATGCTGGCGGTGATCACAGCGTTTGAAGATAACAAACGCCCCTCTGAATCATAACTAGGTGTGCAGCGCTTTGAATGCAATGTCAGCGGTTTTGCACGTGCGTACCGCTTTGCGCTGTGTTTCTCGTGAAGCGAATGCTCTGCAGTAAAAGACGCAGAATATGATACCGTACCGCGAAAGACCTCAATTATAATTTATATATAATTATAAAATAAGAGACACAGTAAACCAATATATTTGTTTTTAATTAATCAATATTTTATTTAAATCACTTCACAGATATTTACCGTCGTATGCAACATCCCTGCAAACACGGTAATGTTCGCTCGGAGACTTCTCCGCCGTTAAATTAATTTTAATCACTGTCTGATCGTCGAGACGCAAAAGCGTTGTAATATTCACGCACTAATCTGTCGTTTTTCGTTACATTATCGCTAAAGAGATTATTAAATCGCGACATGGTGAAGCCGCACGACATAAGATGTAGGAATACGATGCAAAATTGTCCACACACATCCGACGTATTACTCTGTAGCTGCTTGAGGCCGTACCGATAGAACTTGCAGTTTCTTCGTAGTCGTGCAAGATGTTGCGGTATAACCGGTAGTAGCCCGTAGCTATCAAAGTACATTCCTTTTCCATGATGGTTAACGTACATGACGATCCAATGCTCTCCAGGTCCGCCGTGGTTATCCGTGTTAACTACGAGTCCGGCAAATAACGACCAAGCACGAGGAATTCTGTCAGCCGGGTATACGCCAACGGTTGAAAGTGGTAGATACTGTAGACACTCGTAGATTTGTCTAGTGTTCATGCTGAGCACATAGTCAATGATTAAATGATGACCGATACGCTTTGAAAGACGTATATATATGGAAAATTTATTTCACAGCATCGTCAATCGTGTCACGACTACATGATGAAGATTTCTCCTCTTTCTTATTCTCTTCCTCTTCGTCTGCTGACCAAACATCCATGTATGATTCTCCTCAAAATGGGTGCTCGCGAAGCTAATTTTTTATTTGGAAAGCCTGGCGCATTGCACAATGCGAAGACGCTGTATCGTTTATCATAGCGTGTCTGAAGCATTTTTGCAAAGATTTCAGCATAAATGTGTACGCTGGGGCGCCCTCCTCATCCTCTAGGTTGGAAATTTCATGACTCGTGATATCGCAAAGAAGTATAGCCTTCTCGTGACCGCGTGTATAGATACGTCTTGATTTTCGCGAAATTTCACGTAAGTTAGCGTATGCCTGTTTACAGCTCACATCGCCCTCGTACCACTCCAGACCGTGAAAATATTCCGAAAGAGAATTATTCTGGCTTCTCGAATGCTGTGGTAATTCGGCAAAGTGACACGGCGGTACGACGATCCAATGAGCAGAGTACGGTCTATCCACTGCTACCAGGGCAATTTCTTTCGGAATAAATTCCGAGTCTTTACCACGCATTCCCTGTATATCCACGACGATATCCATTTTCACGTCTAATCCGTACAGATGCTAGAGTTCGACTGATTAGTTACTCGCAGACACGCTTCTACGTGTCTTAACACGAACTAATTTTATGCCGACATCAGCACATTTTTCGCTTATCCGGTAAAATCCACCATTACTTGCCGAGAGGCATCAATTTCAAGGACATTATCATATTCCGCGTAAACTACACAATTTATCGTTGAAGCAAGCGCATCCTCAAATCGTACCTCTATTCTCACACAACCGTGCTTTATTAAATTCCAATGTGTATTGCTGTTCGCCGAAAGATCGGGTGTCAAATCAAAAGCAAACAGACAGTATCCATCGCGATAATTATCGCGATCGATCGAATTACCGTCGTTCAAGAAATGTATTCCAGTTCCCGAAAACAACGTTTGAAAAGCATCCACATAGAGATGATTTTTCGTGAAATCAGGTTGTAACGGTTTCGAAGGTATTTGAGCACCATCTACATACAACGCGAGATTATTTATCTTGTAATTTAGGAAATTGAATGGATTCATACTGAAGTCGCCGTTAAACGCTTTGTTATCGACAAAACCGATAATTATACGCTTCGGCAATTGACCTAACACGATATTATCGATAGTCTCTCCATGAACACCAGAGTGTATTGAAACGGCTTTTACCTCGACTCTCGTAAGAGGATATTTAGCCGTAGATTTGGCCAGAATTCTAGCATGCGAGAGCAGCACACCAGGAGCTATTTTTGTTCTACGAACGAGAAGCGATGCCTCGAGAATCTTTAAGCCGCATTGACCATTCTTTGTATCCCCCACAAGACAAAATGAATCTCTGGACCGCACCAACCGTAGTCGCATCTCAACGCCGTTTAATAGGAACCGCTCCTGATTGAATATTTCGCAATGCAGATGACCGAGCAAGTCTACAGTTTTTTCGACATTTAAAAATTGTTTTTTCTTCACAAGACCCGTATTTTCCGATGCTATATCATCCATTTTTCCAGGTGTATCGTCGTACCAGAGAACACTCGTGAGATGCGAATTTTTTGCTGCTGGACCGTAATTCAAAAGTATTTCTATGTACGCTCGATAAGCGTAGGCATTATTTAGAGGTGAAACTAATTTTTGATTCAGGTATACATCCACCTGATTAAACATAGAATGCAAGAGATTGTTTACAGGGCCGGCACTTACTTTCGACGATGTGCCCGCGACAATTTCCGTAGTGGTAGGAGATGTGATTTTCACTCTCAGACTAAGCATAGTATGCGCGAGATCGATATACTCATCACCCTGTCCGGGAATAACAAATTCAATCGGCGAATCATCTCTTAGCAAAGATAGTGGTTTGTAATACACCCAATGGGAGCCTTCGATAGTAGTTTGCGTCGGTGGGAGTGAAAATAATTCAAGTTCCGATTTAAGACACTCGCACGAGTGCGCATGTAGAAAAGCCATCTTGATTCGGCTATCCAAAAATATCTGCAACTGTTCGTTGACGAGTCTTCTTCTTCTTATTGTTCTTATCATTTTTCTTCTTCTTTATTACTTTTCTCTTTATTACACTTTTATCTTTACGGGAGATACGTCGTTATTTACGTTCGTTCGATCAATGAGGAGTTCGTGAAATTTTGCGCTTTTTATAACCAGAACCCCGCATGAGAGTGTCAATTTTTTCAGGGGCTTTGCGTTTGAGATTACTGCCTGATTCTCGCGCTCTCTTGCGAATAGCATCTTTCACAGCTATATTTCTATCGAGGATATCACCGGCTACGTTTACACTAGCGCGCAACGCTTCTTTTCCAGCTGCTTTAGCGCCCTTCTTTAAAAGTGGTAACACTCGACGAAACAGGCCCCCGAGAAAGCTACCGATACCGTGTCCTCGCTGACTAGGTGTTCCGATATAAACATGGTTAATACCACCGTACCCGCGATGACCCCATCCGTGCTGCACACTGTCAATATCATCCATAGTGGTGTAATCAATCGTGGGACCTTTAAAAATGTGGTGTCACAGTCAACGTTCCCTGCTCGAATGGTATAGGATCCCCAAATTCGTCTGTTATATTCATCTTGATAGTGTGTAATACATTGCGCAAGAGAGGTATATATCGTGGCGTTGAAAACGATTTAATTTTTATCGAACTATACGGACAGTCATCAGTATCAATGGGAACAACTCGTAAGAGGGGTGTTTGTACATCGCCTGTAATATAGCTCTCGCAGATATCTGTGTATAAAAACATGCTGCCCGGTATAGCACCGGTGAGAGATGCAGGCCTCGACCCTGTGTATTCGCAATGCGGTTTTATCATTACAAACCTACAGGCCTCTTCCGAGAATCCTAGTAGCCTTGCGATAGCGGGCGATACGCGAAAGTCGTGGTAGCGTAGATCGTCGCATACGCGTGCCACTTCGACCTGCCCGCTCGGAAGCGATTTAAAGCGCATCAATGATCGGCCACGTGAGGTAACTGATTTATACTCTCCAAAAGAGCGCCTATAGAGCGATATACACCAGGTGCTACTTGTTCTCTATCAGCGCGTCTCCGTGTTAAAAGATTAAAACCCAATAAATCATAATCACCATCCTCAAAAGTTACGAGATTTCCTACAGTAGGAACATGTAAAAGAGTGATCGGATAAGCAATGTCCACAAGAGAAACAGACCATTCTCCGTGCAGGCGTATCTGACGCGGTAGTTTTGTAATAAATTTTGTCGTCGTATTTTCCGGAAAATACTGCATACTACTGTTGCTCGGTAGTACGACAAAGAAAGAGCTATCCTTGGAGCTCATATTTATCACGGACGATGATCCCGAGCGTTCTTCTTCTTCTTTGTCCTCTTCTTCTCTTTCGTCTTCTCAGATGACGGAGGCACTCGTACTCGTGATAATTCTGCCTCGTAGAATATACCGTCGATAGTCTCGTTATTCAGATCGTGTAAAATATACACGAATGATTCTCGATTCACCGATATTCGTTGAATCTTGAATAATTTGTAACTCCAACCACGCTCATATCCTTTCACGAAAGCTGCTCTAGCTGTACTGATACGTACCAAGTCACCGACGCTGTATTTAGGCTTTTTAATTTTTTTCGCGTTACGCTCGTGACGCCGTGCTAAATTGTCTCAGGCTATAGAGGCATTTTCGAGGGTTACTTCGCTCGGAGGAATACGCGTTCCGCTGTGTCTAGTGTGATTATAAGCATATAAAAAATTTTGTAAGACATCGATGTAACGCTTATTTCGCGTGTCTGTACAGTAGCGCCACATTCGCTCTTTTATTGTTCGATTAAAGCGTTCGGCAATCGAGGCTTTTATATCAGGGTTACGAGCAGCGCGAAAATCGATATTCTTTTTCTTGAGAATCTGCTGAAACGGTGCGCCGAGAAATTCTTTGCCTCGATCAGTTTGCAATTGCTGCGGGCGACGATTGTTACTGCGCGCGAGTATGCGTGTGAGACCGCGGGCCACGTTTACGATCGTCTTGTCACGCAAAGCCTCGACCCACGCTTATTTGCTCAACACATCGATAACAACAAGCAGATACGCGTACTCATCATTCTACGTGGCTATCGAGCGAAGATCAGCTAAATCAGCCTCCCATACATCGTCTATATTACTCACGCTGTACGTACGACGGGGAAATCGTCGTCGCACGAGGCGACGCATGTTATATGAATTCTGTGTCTCGAGCCATGGTAAAACATTTTTTCGCGCTACTCTTCGAACCACCTGGGCCAAATTTTTTGCTCGAGAATAGAAAGCAGGGTGAGCGGTGTCATAATAGATTTTTTTAAGAATTTTCATAATTTTAGCGATGACCAGTTAAATGGATTCTTTTTCTTTTTCTTTTCTAACTGTGTGGGGGGTCGATATTCTGCTTGTGCGATGTTTTGCAATTGTTCGTCCTCTTCTTTATCCCTCTCCTGCCCCTCGATGATGACGTTTTCAGCCGTGAGCATTAAATTCTGTTTGAGTGTGCGGTCTCGGCCTCGTCGTCGTTGTTGTTGCTACCGTTGCTGCTGTTGCTGCTGCTACTATCGTTATCCCGCGGTAAAATAAGACGCCGCTGTGGTGTCGAGGATGATGTAGGTGTAGGCTCGTATAGTAACTCGGAATTGCCGATATATTCGCGTGGCATCTGTATCGCTCGCAGGAGTTTGCAAAGTGAGATCGTCCGATGGGTTTCTCGCGTTTTCTAGCTCGCATAGCATCGTTAACAAGATCAACGATATTGGAATTTGAAATTCTTCTGCCGTCTATGGAAACAACACCGTTACGATCCCATGTGATTTTTTTACCAACGGCGCTGCAATGCAAATTGCGAAGCAACAATATTGCTTTAGATTAAAATTTTTTTGGTACGCTATCGATAATAAGTGTGTCATTGAGTCGAGATTTAACTTTGTTCATTAAAACGTCTTTGGATTTATTCTCGTGGCTATCGAGTATTGCTACTTTTCGTTTTGATGAAATATTCGGTACTGTATTATCGTACTCGACCATGTGAAGAGAACGCTGTAAAACCTGTTGGTACGCTATCCACTTCTCTCTCTCGCTCTTGTACGAGTGAGAGTTTAGAATTTCACTCAGCTCAGAGTCGAGGCGCGATAATGGCGGACCGGTAGTCTGTACGGAAGGCAACGGGTCTGCACTAGTAGTAGTAGTAGTAGTAGCAGCAGCATTAGTGGCGAGTCCAGCGAGACGATGTATGTTATCATGAGAAATAAGTACCATCTTTCTGGCATATTCCATGTCTCGCGTAGGCCAGGACAGGCACAAGAAGCAACTTGAGAAATCCGACAGAGTGCTCGACGATGATCTTCCTCTTACCGCTCCAATTTCCCTTTTTGGCGGCTAGTCGTCGAAGAATTGTCGCGTGCCTCCGAAGATGATTCTTTTGCACGTTGTTCAGAATCACGTTTCCCTGTAAAACGTTTAGAGCACACTCGCATATACAGCGTACGAGCGTTACATCTGCTTTGCGCAAAATTGCACGTCATTGCTCTTGCTTCAGATAACACAACGCTTGCAATATAATTATCTGCTTTTTATCGAGAGGTCCGCGCAACGCCATTACAAGCGCATTACTGGTACATCGCGCGACGCATCGCGAACTTTTATTGCTTATTGAGGCACGTAAACGTAATGGTATTGGTCATCGGGAAATATACAGGCGCGAAATCGAAAATTATCAGGCGTCGATTGTTTCAAGTCGAATAATAGATAGCCGTGCGGTGCGGCTGTTGCATCGAAATATACTTCCTGCAAAAATCGTGGATTCTCGGGATATACCTGGCGGGCTGGGTGCTGAATTTGCGCGCGATCTCGCGGATTTTTGAAGACAACGATATAATTAGCGTTTAAGGAGATATCGCGCTGCCCGTGACCCTGATGGAAGAGATTTTGCGTGATGAAAATCACACTAAGATTTTTATGTTGGCTACCCTTGATGAAAAGATCGACCACAGTATTGTTGGATGCCTCGTGCATTAGATCGTCAATGACCACAAGTTTAGGTCTTGCATCATTTGAGTAGTCTACCGCTTGCGGTAAACCCTCGCGAAATTCGATTTTATCACCGTACTCTGAATACCCGGACTGCCACTCTGAGTAATCAAAAAGTATACGCTCGAACGGGACATCCGTCATTTCGCGCATGTATTTAAAGAATTTTTCTGCAAAATATGTTTTACCACAACCCGTAGGACTGCTTATCACAGCTGTCCACGGATGTTTCCAACGTGTATCCATATCGATGAGCGTCTATCAAAATCAATCAGCAGACTCTTAAATGAGCTTATACCGCGGCGGCGGCGGCGGCGGCGACCCCGCGGCATCAGCTATTTTTGCGGCCTCAAAGACCTGATAAGGCGCGGCGCGCCTGCACTAGCTGATGAGGCGCGGGCCCACGGTATAAGTTGGTGTTTACGCTGTATGTAAATTAAATAACGATAGTTTTTATATTTCTCACAAATAAAGCAATTTTTTTTCACTATGCATACATCTTTGTATACAAATTTTACGAATCATCAAATTCTAAACAGCAATATTATATCCACGGATGTAGCACGAGAAAGTCAGAACAAAAGGAAACACTCGATAAGAAAGACGGAACAAAAGGAATCAACGATGAGAAAGTCAGAACAAAAGGGAACGGTAGAGAGATGACAGCTACTGCTACGAATAGCAGCACAAAAAGAACGAGCCGACAACGGTTTCATACATAATAAATCAATTTTTTTTCAATGTATTGTACACAGTATATATGATACATTAAATTAAACAAAAAGATTATTTTTAAATATTGCGAATTCAACCGTAAAACTATATACTTTTTTGCGTTATACTAATTAGCGTATTTCACAATCGCCGTGCGGTACAGTAGAGTACATCCCGTGCCGTTTTCGCTTCGTGTTAACAGGTTTGCATGATTTCGTTTCTTTACGCGTTACTACATGATGAAATTCCGTACGTCGAATAGCGTCAAATTTAAAAATAATAGGTACGATCCTTGCTCCTGTCACGAAAGATCGTTGTTGAGATTTTCCTTCCGGATGTACCTTGACCGCCTGTGAATATATCGGAACATGGCGAAAACTCACTCGAGGCAAGAGGAAAATAAAACCAGACACCGAGATGTTATATTGAGGAAGCGGTTTGCTACCTTCCTCTTTTATTATAGAAATACAATTTTAAATATAGAATGTGTGAACACTACAAGTGAAAATCAACACCAAAATAAATTTAATTTAGAAAACCATCTAAAATATAAATTTAGAAAAATGCAAATTATAACAATAAATAAACCAATTGAGTTTCGAATATTATTGAGCAGCACACAATCATATTGATTGTGCGCTGAGTGAATACATGAGCAAGCGGTGCATGCAGCGTAGTGATAGCTACGCTGCATGACACGCTCAGATTGGTGAGTGCAAAAAAAACATAAATGATCTAGTAACTTGAGTTTGGCATTGTAATGTGAGCAGCACACAATTATCTCAATTGTGTGCTGAATGTGAATTTGAGATAGCGGTGCGTGCAACGTAGCAACAGCTACGCAGCGCGACACACCGATGCCATTGAGTGTGAAACTTTGTGCGTAATTCACTGCAACCACTCAGCACTGTATTGCAAAGTGATTGCAGTGAATTAATGAGAGGATGTACAATAACCCGTGTCTGAGTGCAGTTATCTTGTGTGCGACCAGCTACGCAATCAGCACTGCTTAGCACACTGCAAACAGACACTGAGGCCATACAAATGAACTGCGTATAGTCACCGTGCTTTCCCAGCAGAGTTTCTGGAGGAAAGCACAGTGAATAGACCACACCGGTATAATTGTATTAATTATACCGGCTAAAGCAAGTGAGGAGAGCATGACGCCACATGTGCTGCAGCGCATGCCACGAGTGAGCAAAAGTGGTGATGCACCGTATCTCTCTCCTCACTGACATTGAATTTATGCCAAATTATGTCAATGTACTCTTACCTTGAGCAAATGAGTCCTGGTGAGTGAGATGTTGAGCGAGTCCGATGTGTAAATGTCCAAGAAAATGCGGTTGAGTCCTGATGGATGCGCGTGCTGTCCAGTGGATGTGTGTCGTAAAAGTGCCGAATTCTCAAGATGGCTGCGAGTATGAAAGTTTCGTTGGGCGCTGGAGTCAGTTGAGCGAGATAGCCGGTGAGCGAAACCGAAGTCAAGCGAGAGAGACATCCTCTCGCTCGACGCGGTGTGCCAACGAGGCACATCCTCGGCTTCGCGAAGCCCATGCTTCGGCTATCTTCGACTCAACCGAACACCGCGTAGTAAAGCAGCGCAACAGGTAGGCGCACGACGATTATCGATCGCCGTGCGCCAGCTGATTTTCCAACAATCGTTATGCGTTATAATTTACGTGACGGCTATTCGCAAAGTTTAGCGTGATACCCTTTACTTTACATTTTTCAATAATCGTACCGTCGGGTTTACGAACAAGGTATGCGTAAAATTTTGGTCCACCCGAAACGAACGAAGTTTAATAACTACCAGGCCCGTATTCGCTTAATTCATCCGTAAGATCTCCTAGAAATTGACCGATTGGCGGCTCATACTCGTTACCACCGGGGCGGCTCACGTAAATACAGGAGTCCGTATCGCAGTACAATATTCGTCGCCCGAGCCCCTTCAGATAACTGTATAATTTTAGGCGTGCCTGTGCCGTCGTGTATGCTGCAATCACAACATTTGATGTCGGGGATGGTTGGATAGCATCGCGGTTGCTCACATAGTTTACATACATAATCTTGTGATTATCCGGTAGCATCCCCGTCACCTCAATCTCCGGACTCGTTAGTAAATTCATTAGCTCCGCGCGCGTGAAAACGATAACGGTTTTCGTGAGATTCTCTCGTTGACCAAACTTTCCCCAGAATGAATTAAGAGCCAATTTCGCTAGTGAACGTAAACCCGGATTTGGCTGCAAAGCACTTCGCTCGAGATATACACCCTCAGACTCCTTGTACAATGCTATAAAACGCTCTATTGCTTCCTCGTCATCGTTACACTCTGTTGGCGGTCCACTCGCCTCCTGTTTTATTTTTAGGGATGTGTCGATGTACTCGGCAAAATGACCGCGTCGTCGCGTTGTCGAGTCATACTGCGTAACAACGTATTGCCAAATTTCATAGATACGCGTCACTTTATATCCGAGCGACACAGCTTTTCTCAGTTCGTCCACGACCCATGTGCCGTCAAACGCTCGCTCAGTCGTGTCATCGTGTGTACAAACCTCGGATGTGTCCATATCTGTAGGGCACGTTCTACACAGGGGGAACAGTAGTTTCCCATGCATGCGAACAGGCAGTACGGGTATATAAAGGGTGATTTTTTAAGAGCTTGAGAACTTTTTTTTAAAAAAAAACGCATAAAATTTGCAAAATCTCATCGGTTCTTTATTTGAAACGTTAGATTGGTCCATGACATTTACTTTTTGAAGATAATTTCATTTAAATGTTGACCGCGAATGGGCCCTAGAAAAGTTGGCAGAAAATCCGCTTTTTTATCGACAAATTTTGTTCAGCGATGAGGCTCATTTCTGGTTGAATGGCTACGTAAATAGGCAAAATTGCCGCATTTGGAGTGAAGAGCAACCAGAAGCCGTTCAAGAACTGCCAATGCATCCCGAAAAATGCACTGTTTGGTGTGGTTTGTACGCTGGTGGAATCATTGGACCGTATTTTTTCAAAGATGCTGTTGGACGCAACGTTACGGTGAATGGCGATCGCTATCGTTCGATGCTAACAAACTTTTTGTTGCCAAAAATGGAAGAACTGAACTTAGTTGACATGTGGTTTCAACAAGATGGCGCTACATGCCACACAGCTCGCGATTCTATGGCCATTTTGAGCGAAAACTTCGGAGAACAATTCATCTCAAGAAATGGCCCGGTAAGTTGGCCACCAAGATCATGCGATTTGACGCCTTTAGACTATTTTTTGTGGGGCTACGTCAAGTCTAAAGTCTACAGAAATAAGCCAGCAACTATTCCAGTTTTGGAAGACAACATTTCCGAAGAAATTCGGGCTATTCCGGCCGAAATGCTCGAAAAAGTTGCCCAAAATTGGACTTTCCGAATGGACCACCTAAGACGCAGCCGCGGTCAACATTTAAATGAAATTATCTTCAAAAAGTAAATGTCATGGACCAATCTAACGTTTCAAATAAAGAACCGATGAGATTTTGCAAATTTTATGCGTTTTTTTTTAAAAAAAAGTTCTCAAGCTCTTAAAAAATCACCCTTTACAAATCACGCGGTGCCACCACGGTACAATTCACGAGACCCTCGACGACACTTAGATCGTTTTCAAGTCCTACGAGTTCTCGACACTCGTCACCTACATACAATTTCGGGTGTCCAACGGGATATTTTCCATTCTTACACACCCATGGATACAGCGAGCAAACATCCACATAGCGTATCTGCTCCCCATACGCGACGTCGTACAACCTTACAAAATTTTCCGTTCGACCGCCAAAGAATGCATCGCGTGGTTCGAGAGGCGCCTGCTTGACCATGGCGTGATTTTTCACGTATATCGACATTTCCTCGTTATTCTCGAGTAATCTGTCAAAATCGCATTCCCATATTTCGGTTAGAGTGTACCCTTTCAATCTGATTCGCCCGGAAATAAGAACGGTACGCTCGTATCGCTCATCCATTGTATCGCCGAATTTAGTTCGAGCATCTCTATTCACGCGATAACACCGCGGACAATCATCCCAAAAGCAGCCGTGAAATTGAAGAACGTGATCGACCCCCGCATCCACGTAGTAACCGTCGACAGCCGGTAGGCCGGCCGGAGGGCGATACTCTCTCGTGCGTCCAGCATGAGCGATAACGCAGTGGAGCTCACGCTCGAGCCATACGAGCCATACGACCGCCTTGCGCGATTGCTTATCGCCCCAGCGATATCCTCCTGGTGGTAACACCGCAATGCGATCTTGCTGTAGAAAATTCTTTCGAAATACTCTCATACATGCTGATGCTATCGTGCATGCTTCTGTAAAGGGGTACACGCTCCCACATCGTATAAGTAACTCTCGAAAAGCTAAACACGCTCGTCTCAAAACCGTAACATCTGTACGACAATATTGCACAAATTGCGTCGCAAAATCAAATTTATATTCTACGCGACTCGATTTTTTCTCATACCATTTTAAAAAGCGCTCGCGATCCGCTGAGAACATGGTATCGGGTGAGTAAAAATGCAAAGCCGGCAGAGGACCTGAGTAATTTTGATATTCCGGTGTGTTGAATAAATGGGGAAATGTACCTTTTGCCACCTCATCAGCGAAACCAAAGGCCTTAGGTAAAGCGCTAAGAGCCATGGGTAAATAGTTTAGACTATCGAGAAAAACGACATCGTCAATTTTCATCGAGACAATCTTCGTACCATTCATAATCAGAGAGGGCAGCTGTGTTTTTTGCACCGCGATTAAATACCGTAGAATAAATTGTGCGTCAAAACATCTAGCATTATGGGCGATGCAAATGGTCTTTTTAAATTTTTGCGATAATGCCAATTTTACGAGCTCCCCAACAGGATCATCGATAAACACGAATTCACGTTTACCACAGTTAGCACAATCGGTCTCTATATCTGTGATATCCAGACACGCCATACATACGCATTGTGCGACACATAAATTCGGTTCCTGAATTCGTGTCGATTTATCATCATGCAATTGCTCGTGTTGCTGCGTCTCAAATTCATAAAATAAAAATCTCGTGGAACACTTGTCTTTTTTCTTCTCCTTTTGCGCCTCTGGTTTCCTAAGAGGTGCTATAAAACACGCATGCGTAGTCGGCCGCGTTTGTTTGCATGTAGTACAAAACGATATACCACATACATGCATCTTTTTATCTGTGGTTTCAATCATACGCGAGCAGCCTCTACAGATTTTTAATGCATTACAGACGCTGTACCATCTCTATTTACGAGACGTGATACCCGCGGAGCCCTTACTCTTGTGATGCGCGAGGCAAAAAACACCAAAGAACAAACGATTACAGTCTGCGCAATACTCAGGCTGAGAGTCTCTCTTACCGTTGCAATAAGTGGATTTACATCGAGCACATTGATAGCTACATCGATGCTCGAGTACTCGAATATACTTGGAATTACATTGTGTGCAGAACCCTTGACGACCTAGCGCACCGGCGAGATTTAATATCGGTTGATAGTGATGAGAACGCTCGTAATAGAGAATAAAGAGTGTATGATTAATTTTACCTGTTGCGGTGAGTACGTATTTTTGCCCATCGTACAGAGCCGGAACGCGTTTTCCGAAGGTGAGAAATTCATAAACAACAATCGCTAAACCCTCGTGAACCAAGTACTCCTGAAAGAGCTGAATTTCGAGCGTACCATACCCTCTAGACGGTGCCGTTACACCTGCATTACGCGTGAGCTCTATCGCTGCTGTATATTGCGCACCTCGAAGCCCGTTCCGAATTTGACACCATCGTCTGTGTAGCACGCCCGCACGTATTTGACCGCATTCGGCATACGCTCGGGCAGTGACAAGGGATCGTTGTAGACACAAATTATCGCGATTACTTATGCGTAAAATTGACTTTTTTTGCTATAGACTCGTGTGTAAGCCTAGTGCCCACACCAGCTCCTTCGACGCCTCATACTATACATTGCGTCATTCTACATGTACCAGCGTCTATTCGAAATTCGCGCGCGCTCTGAGCTACACTATTAATTAGTCGCCATATATCGTCAGGAACGATGTCACGAGCTGGTCGAAATGATAACCATACAGGTCCTTGCGCGAAAGACGGTACGCTCAGAGGCATACCCACATAATCATGTCCTTCGCACGATTCTGTAAGGCGTGTGAGAACATCTCGTACACTTCCCTCGAACCATGTCAGATGATCGATACCGACCGGTCGCTGACGAATATCAAAATCTGTCTCTCGATCTTGCATCCTAAAGCGTGGAAAATAGCGTCTCTGCTCGTTGTCGATACCGAAACGTTCACCAAGAGGCAAAATATCACCACCCCGTGCAGTCCTTCCATCGCCAGTCGGTCCAGCTGCAAGCATAATTAAACCATTTATTAGAATTTTTATTTCATTTACTTTAAATTTTTTTTGTCGCTAGCTATATATTATGCATATAATTCGTGTAACGTAAGAATTACAAACTTATATTTGCTTCTAGTCCTCGAATCCGTCGACTGCACCCGGGAACTGCCGACGCATTTCGTAAACCAACTCGATTGTCGGCGGTCTCGGCACAGTGAATCGTGCAAAGCAAAAAACGTTTCGGTCCGCCTCGTACTCTGTTTTTTCATTTTACTAATATTATCCGCGTAATTTTTTTATTTTTGTCAGCGTAGTTGTATTATCAAAAGCTTACCTGAATCTACAGGGTGATCCTCCTCTTCCTCCTCCTCCTCGTCGTCATCGTCTACGTCCTGCTCCTCCCCCTCCTCTTCTTTTTCTTCTTCTTCTTCCTCGTTGTCTGTATTGCTGTTGGTATCATCGTTAGAACTGTATTGTCGCGATGGGCCTGCGACGGATTCATCTGATTCTCTCGAGGGGCCTGCCACGAAAAGACCGTTTGTAGGCTTATAACCGCAGAATGGTTGGGTAAAATTTATTCAACGGTTCCCTGCGGAGCTGTCGCCATCGTTGTCCCTGGTATGATCATCTGAATCGGTTATACCCTCTTCATCCAAATCATAAGTGTCGGATCCCATTTCTGCGTCCTCATACCGTCGAACTATATAAAAATGTTATGAAATAAAGGAAATAAAATAAAAGTAATTAGCGCTGTATATTACTTACGTCTTTCATTGAGCATGGGTTGCAGAGCAGGCTTATTTAGCCAGCCGCGTCGACGAATAACACGCACCACCGAATCAATAATTATATGATTATCAAACAATCCAATATTATACGCGTCAACTAAATCGCGCTGATGACACTCGCACAGCATACCGCGAATTTTACGAACAACTGCCTGTGTCGGAAGTTCCCATAGGGTGATCTGTAAATTTCTTCTCCCCCAGCGCGATATATAAACTATATCAATTTTCTTATCAATGAGCGCTTTATCACTCTGACCATGATTGTGCTGTTAGAGTAGGAGTAGTAGTAGTAACCACAGTAAATCAGGCAATTAACTAGAGAATTTTCAAAGCGGCTCACTTTTATATATAATCCTTCAACAAGCTCTCTCTCTCTCTCTCTCTGCATATACTGCAGCGATGTAATTAATACGACTAACCAAGAAGATGGCCGCACGCGATCACTTGACAAAAGCAAGACCTAGGGAAATATTTAGCGATGGTGATGTATTTAGTTATCGAGTTTCGCTAATGAAAGTCATATTGTTTTCATCTAATTTCAAGGCACTCGGCCGTGGGAAAATTATCAAATTTCGTCGACGAATATTATTTAGTTTTCATGGCACATCTTATCTGTATGTCGATGTGTGCGTGTGCACATAAACGTTCGAGAGTATGCAAGAGTTTTGGGCCATATTTGCTGCTGTTACTAGGCTGTTGAGGAGAATGCGACAAATATCGAAGGATATTAGCTAGCAATGTTCAGTCGTATGATTTGCAGTATCAAAAGAAGAGGCGATGCAGCTAGGTGGTGGGGGAAATCTGTATAAAACGGAGTATGAACGCCATCGACGATTCATTCGAAAAGTTACAGTCTACACGAAAGCAATAAAAATGGCAAATATCGGTGCTACGTCTCATGCGATATCGCCATATATAGCGAACCCCGTTATGTACGGTTTAAATAAATCATTTGGTAAAATAATCGTAGCCGGGCTCGAGTTGAACTCTACGTGTACTTTTAAACCAGTGGTGAAAATATTGTCGAATACTTTTACCGGAATTACACTCGGTGCGGACGAGTGGCGAGTGTTTAAAAATGATTTTTCTCGCGTACAACAATATTTCGAAGCTCATGGGACTGATGCCGAAAAAATGTGTAATACCCGCATAGAGCACACAACGCATTACACACTTTTAACCTCGTGTTACCAGCACAGAGCTGTGTCATTTGGTAAAATAAGCGGTAGCGCTGATGAGGAATACGAGAATCAAGAGGAATCTGGAGAATCGAAACGGAAACGCTTCCGAAAATACTCTCCAAACATTGTTCTTCAACGGTCCACATTTGATATGCTCGTTGAAATAAGTAGAAGAATTGATATTCATATGCAGGCTCTAGAGAGCAAAAGTGGAACGATTCAACAGTGTATGAACGAGGTGGTATCATATGTCCGTGAAAAGATGGTTGTCAGTGAAATGCCTCGTGCAGCAGCGTATGAGATCATCGGTTCCAAGGAATTCTTTGAAGAAGCGCTCGAACACATCGCGATCTTGCTAACGCCGGGGGATACGGAGTTTATGAAAATTATTTTGTCCGAAATAATTGTGCTGTTTCGTGGTCATATCGCTGATCATGCATCGGGTGTTGCGTTGCGAACGCAATAATTCTACGTATGTGCAGCTATTTGTGATAAAGCCACTGTTGTGAATAATTGTATATAGTGTACATTTCGCTCGAAATATTATAAAGTATACACCGAGGTCAGTCACGGTGAGAGAGAGAGAGAGAGAGAGAGAGAGAGAGAGAGAGAGAGAGAGAGAGAGAGAGAGAGTCCTAAAACCGAAGCATCAGCAAAGGTCTGCGATAGAAAGAAGACGGAGCGCTCGTCTCTGTTTCATTAACACAGCAGATCATGGAATACGCGCCAATGTCGATTAGCAGCAAAGCAGCAGAGCTTGGTAAGTAAAAAATATAAAATAATTTTTTATCGTAATTTTGAATCATGTAATATTTATTTTTAATTATAAAAAATAATGTCTTGCAGAGCGAGCAGCTCCTGCTTATGAGCCGACACCGAGGGTTCGTTATTCGTGTCATGGAGAGCGAGAGGAAGATACATATACTGTACAGATAGAGCTAACTTCGGGAAAGAAAAGTGACACCCGACATCCTCATCCACAGTTGTCGTCGGTGGCAGAAGATCATCAACGCTGCCAACTTTGTATAATGAGGCGTGGCATATCAGGTAAGACAATATCGAATATTCTGTACACGATGTTTTTTATTGATCAGTGCGTTCAATTAAATAGTTGTTTCGTTCTTTTTTTAGAAGTACACTATGATGACAACGCCTACAGCGAAAAATAACTTAAAAGCAATATTACGAGTGATAATACAAATTAATTCCATATAGCGATAAAAATAAAATTAACGGTGAAGGAATCTCCGAGCGTGGATGACCGTGTTTGCAGGGCTGTTGCATACGACGGTAAATGTGTAAAGTGCTGTCCATAAATTATTGATTAATTTAAAAATATCCGATCTTACTGTGTCTCTTATTTTTATAGCATAATAATTAGAGAATTATAATTGAAGTCTTTCTCTCTCTCTCTCTCTCTCTCTCTCTCTCTGTGAGGGATCATATTCTATATCTTTTACTGCAGAGCAAGCGCTTTGTGAGGAGCATAGCGCAGGGCTATGTATGCTCGAAAACCGCTTTCGTTGCATTCAAAGTGATGGATACCTAGTTATGATTCATGAGAGGCTGTTATCTTTATGCCCGTGATACTCTCTAGCAGCATCTCGAGCATTTAGTCTGTCTTTGGCATCCTACTTGCAAACAATAAAAAGCAATATGTATCCACGATACGGCAAGGAGATTTTAAGCGACGCGTTTTGGTGCCTATTAATGTTTGTCGAGAGTGTGATGAGCGTGTTTCTGCGTACACAGAAAATGTGCGATGCATACGACGAGCTGGAAGAGCTCCTACGTAGTGTGTATTTAGTGGAGCGTCGTGGAAGACCCATTGAACTTGGGGAGCTGTATATCGGCATGTCCCGTGTTGTTCCTCGTTTCGTTCCGCCGTGTTGTCCGCGGCGAAGTTGTTTACCTGGACTTTGATGGGTACTGCGAGGTGTTGCTAGTCGATTTCGGCGAAACTATTTACATCGACTGGTCTCACCTATTTCATCCGGAGCCTCTAGCAAGTATGCTGCCGGTTCTTGTCATGGAGTTTTCTATATACGGACTCGAACGCGTGGATGTTGCAGGTATCGAGCAGCTCGTCGAAGAAGCGTGCGGTAGAGATGACTTGATCGCTATCATGATGCGACCTCTTGCCGGCGATAGTGTTCCGCGGGTTCGATTACCGAACGGTGAACGCGCGGACGTGGCGGCGTTTACTATAGAAGCCCTCGGTGATGAGATAGATATCGGCTACGATATCGATGCCGTGGACGAGGGCTTTGACGAGGACATAGTAATGAATTAAAGACACGACGCTGTGCGTGTGTATGTGTGTGTGTGTGCGTGTGTGAGAGAGTACATTCGAGAGACAGGAGTTTAAAATCGCTTTGACAGGGGGGTAGATGCCTACAACAGTTGCGGTGGTGAGTACATAATTTCATTCATTTTTCCAAGTATGTGTACACCTTTGCTCCATCCTGCTCTTATCTCTACTCTTCCTTCACCAAGGTACCCACACCACCTTACCATCTCCACGTTACCGACACTGGTCAAGCAGAGTGGGTAGCGCGGCGGTGGAAAAGTGAGGTGGGGGGGGGGGGGGGGGTAGCCGCGTGGTGGGGGAAGGAGTGGGGATAGGAGTGAGATGGAGCAAAGGTGTACACATACTACTAATGTGAAATACAGTTTGCAATGTATTGAGTTGAATGAATCACAATATACCAAATATTGAAGTTGAATTAACAATGTGATGTTGAATGACTGAGTTGAATGTGACACTGAATAATGAGTTGAGTGCAAATGATTCTCGCAATTGATTTGAAGAATATAAATTAAACTGAATTTAATTTGTGGCATCAAATGAATGATAATCACGGTGTATATGAATATTTTTGCCACGTAGTGATGGTTACGCAATATTTGAGATGTTACAAGTGTATCTTATAATATATGTTCGAATCAATCATGAATTATGTTAACTACGTTAACCGACAGTGTATGAGATTTATAAATTATAAACAATGAGTTGAACAAAAACAATAATTTGAATGAGCAACGTAGAATATAGCACTATACTGAACCTTTAGACTCACAATGGCTGACGCCACGTGGTGAATTACACACTGCAATTAATTAAACGCAATTAATTGCTTGATCACACGAATTAATGATTTTAATGTCTCTTGGAATTGTCTGTTTCTTTTGAGAGCAAAAACATGTGAACCGTCCAATACACTCAATGCATACAATTAATGCTACACTGGATTTAGGGTGATTTGGTCTACTGAATTTGTACTACACTTTGCGATGCGGATCGAGAGCACGAGTGCTTGGTATGAATGTCCAGTCTAGAGTGATCCAAGATGGATGGAGAGATAGCGTCGTGGTGATCACGTTGTCGGCGGAAATCACTGCAACACTTATCTGCCACATGTTGATTGATGATTTGTCGAGCACGTGGTGTATGCGCGAGCGTATGATCAGAAAGACATAAAGGTGTCCAGCTGATAGATGATTGGATGGTCAATTCACTACGTGGATTCACTGACCATCTCACTAATGATTATAAACGATTCCGAGGTCAAATTGACCAATTAGTCCATGAGGTGCTGCCACCTCATGACCCCACAGTCCAAACACACACAAATGATAAAAGGATCGAGTGAGATTTCCGTACCACGGGTCGATCAACAATGTCCGGACGCCGAAGGTAAGCAATCGATCGAACGGTACAGGAGAGACCGACTGTATACCTTCTTCATGATCACAAAGTCCAAACATACACTGTGACGTAGTCACAACTTTAGAGGTAGAGTAAGGAATAAAGATTAAGGATTAAATAAAAAATAAATAAATAAAAAACACATTACTAAAAAAAAAAAAATTAATTTACGGCAAGATAGAAGACAACAATTCTTGGAAGCGAGATAAAAGCATTTATTCAGAGTCATAGAATTTACACGGTAAATTCTAGGACACAGCGAAGCAGGCTAAATTCTGTATTCCCTCACTGCCGAAAAACAGCGGGTCGGCGACCGGCTGGCCTCGCTCGAGCAGTGAAGGGAACGAAGGGGCAAGGTGGCAGGGCAACCTGAAACAAAAGAAATTACATTAGCGATGATAAGGAGGGCAGTTAAAACAAGAGAGTGGGAAAGGATGGCAAAAGTATATACGCCAGCTTCAAACAGGGAGACTCTCTTATTGGTTTTGAACGGTCTCAGAGTTAGAGCTCGCTCGTGCACAAGTAGAAAATCTTTTGAAATATCGAAAAATTCATTAAAAATCTAAGGATTTTAACGGGAAACGGTGTGAGTTGGCTCTACAAATTGATAAAAATATTGACAAATAGGAAAACAGAGTACAAGTGAGTGGAAGAACTAATATAAAGATTAAGACCGGACAGTATCAGACCGTGTGAATAAAACAGGAAAAATTCTAAAAAACAGACCAAGAAAAGAAAGTTAGTGGCGTTAAAATAGACAATTAGGGTTTAGTTTAGGAGAATTAAGAAAATAGTATAAGAAAGTTCAGGTAGAATAATTAGAAATAAGTCCGGATAGTTATAAGAAGTATTGTGAACGCAGCGCATCGAGACGTTTAAAAAACTTGGTTGTGTCACCAAGAGGTCTCCAAATCAAAACCTTGAGAAAGGAAAAAGTGAAATAACACAGAAAAAGAAAGGAGAATAACAAACAATATTCGGAAAAATTATAACATAAGCGCAGGGTACGGTAGGTTGGAAATTTGGGATAACTCACCGCTTAAAGAAAGGAGAGACTCTCGGAGCAAGATTTTGAAACAGAGCTCGGAAAACTAATTAATAAATAGAATTAGGAGGGCACTAGTGAGCCCGACCCATAGAAACTTGATTTAGAATTTTAGGATAAGTAGGTGTTTGAGAAATCCATCCGGTGTAACTTAACAGATCTTGAACCTGCGAATATATTGGAAAAATATGAGACTTCACTCACAACAGGGTGGAAATAAAACCAGACTTGTAGATGGAATTTGGAGAAAGTGGTTTATTACTTTCCGCACACACAATGTGATAATACATTTTAAAACAGTTATTTTTAATATGAAAGGAAACACAAAATATACTAAATTTAGAAAAATATAAAATAATGAAAATAAAAACACCAAAAATTTGAGAATTAGAAAACTGAATGTAATTAAATAGGCTAAATTTGATGATATGGACTGAGAACCAGCACACAATTATATTAATTGTGTGCTGTAGGTCATGAGAGTGATGTGCGCACCACAGCCAGTGCTGCGGAGCATGCAACGCAGTGAGATATATGAGTGCATAAGGTGGTATTACAATTCACAGCAAGCTCTCAGCAGCTTAATACAGAGAGGTTGCAGTGAACAAATAAGAGCACTTGCAATTGAAATTGCTTGAGTGCACTACATGTATGAGACAAGCTACGCAGGCAGCACTGCGTAGCACAATACAACACATAATGAGGATGCACAAAATGAGCAGTGTATAGCCGCTGTACTCTTCCAGCAGATATCTTGGGGAAAAGTACAGTGAGCATAGTACACCTGCATAATTATATTAATTATACCGGCAAATTATGGTGAGAAAACGTGGCGTGACATGTGCTGCAATGCCGCCAAAAAGTGAGACCAAAATGTTGATGTACCGATGAGAATCCAACTCCTCATTGCCATTGAATTTATGGTAAATTATAACAATGCACTCGTACCTGATTTTGAGTCCTGTTGAGCAAACGAAGGTGAGATAATCCGGTTGAGAAGAGTGAAATAATCCGAGCCTTGAAAAGTGCGTGCGCTGTTCCGTGCGGATTTTCACATAAGTGTCAAAATATCCAACATGGATGCGGGATATGAAAGCGTCGTTGGGCGCTGAAGTCAGTTGAGCGAGATAGCCGGTGAGCAAAACCGAAGTCAAGCGAGAGAGACATCCTCTCGCTCGACGCGGCCTGCCAACGAGGCACAGCCTCGGCTTTGCGAAGCCCCGCTTCGGCTATCTTCGGCTCAACCGAACTCCGTGTGCTCGAACACAGCAACAGGTCGACGCACGGCGAATATCGATCGCCGTGCGCCAGCTGATTATCCAACAGTAGGAAAATAATTAGGCGAGAAACAATCTCAGTAGTTTTGTCAAGCGCGACGGAGGAGAATGACACCACTCAACAGACATCGAGAGGATCAGAGAACGATATATTAAAAGACCAAACTCACCAAGAAAGAAGAATAACTGGAACGTCCAGGTCCAACACTGAAGATTCCTTGAGAGATCCGATAACTAATCGCTAAATAATTAAGAGTCACTGGAAAATTTCGAGACGGAAACTGTCATCATTCGACACATAAAGTATTGTAACGGTATTTTTACGTTAGCATTAAATTCTAATCTTCTGAGGGGAAGAATTCGGCCTCGAACACGAAGATAATTAATTAGAGACTTCTATAGGAGGTATAAGTGGGATTTATTTAACAATTATCATAGAATTCTGTGGTGTTAGGCTTTTTGGCGCCTTTAGCCGTATAATTTATTTGTGGTGTTTAATCGCTCTGAAGGTACCACGCTCTTCTTTACCCGTGGTGTTATCGGATTCCGACTTCAGCGCTGAGCGGTGGATATTCCTACTAGGCAGTATCGAGCTCAGCCGTCTTGATCTTTCTCCCGCCTGGCTGCTGACGCGCGGTCTGCTGGGCTTGATACGCTGTTGCTGGCGCGTCGGTCAGCTGGTATGGACGCCGGGTCTATGTCCGTGTCCACGTTCTGTCGTTATTTAGTCAAATTACTTTGTTTTTCGTGTTGTTACGCGTTCGGGCTCGTCGTTTGTTATAGTCGTGCCGTCTCCGTGAGATTTCCAGTGTGTTTTATAGTAGTGATAGTGATCCCGGTTCGCGAATAATATACTTTATGTGTATATACAGTGACCCTGAATTATTTAGCAATTAGTCATCGGATCTCTCAAGAAATCTTCAGTGTTGGACGTGGACGTTCCTGTTGTTCTCCTCTCTTACAAGGAAAGGTACTTTGGTGTCCCCCTCCGATTTTAATGCAACTCACGTATGTTGTAGAGCATCGAAAACTAAAAGACACGTATTTTTTTTTATCGGCGGAAAAACATTTTTAAGGGGTGAAATCGCCCTTCAACAATAGCATGTCGAGGGGTGATTTTGCAGTTTTACCCAGAAGGCGTCAACCGATTTTAATAAAACAAAAACCAAAATACTCCTCATTGAAGACAATAAAAATTCCACGTGAAGTTGAAGAAAAAAATTCATTTTCAGGGGTGAAACTACATAATCACCCCTAACTTTGGAGGGCAATTTCACCCCTTAAAAATGTTTTTCCGCCGATAAAAAAAAATACGTGTCTTTTAGTTTTCGATGCTCTACAACATACGTGAGTTGCATTAAAATCGAAGGGGGACACCAAAGTACCTTTCCTTGTTAGTGAGTTGCTCTTTTTCAATATATCTTTCTCTTATCCTTTCTGTCTTGTGAGTAGTGTCATTCTCATCCTACGCGCTTGACAAGGCTATTAAAATTGTTTCTCCCCTAATTATTTTTCTAATTATCCAAAAATTCTCAATTATCTTTTCGTAAATCTGGTTTGGTACAGGGTGCGCCATCTCAATCTGGTCGATGGAAGTATTGAATAACTCTGACAGATTTTAACCGACCAGCGTCGTACAACACGTTTCGTATAGATTATTTCAGTATAATTTCAAC
Source organism: Cylloceria caligata (assembly GCA_963942595.1). Lineage (NCBI taxonomy): Eukaryota > Metazoa > Arthropoda > Insecta > Hymenoptera > Ichneumonidae > Cylloceria > Cylloceria caligata. The sequence continues at coordinate 4,253,089 of OZ012711.1, forward strand.
CATGTATCGCTATACGCCGAAAGAACGCTTGGCTTACGCTAATAACGTTAGTCGAATGAAGGAAGCTGAGCCGGATTTTTGGGAGCGAATTCTGATGACCGACGAGCCTCATTTCACCCTCTTTGGCGCTGTCAACAAACAAAATTGTCGCATGTGGGGCACCGATAATGCTCATATTATTCACGAAACTCCATTGCACGATGAGAAAGTGACAGTTTGGGCCGGTGTTTGCTCAAAAACCACCATTGGACCATTTTTCTTCAGAGCTGGTGAAACTGTCAATGGGGATCAATATCGGTGGATGTTGGCACACTTTGTTTTACCACAAATGCGTGAAAAAGGTCTTAAGGAATTTTGGTTCCAACAAGATGGTGCGACATGTCACACTGCGCGCTCAACAATGGACTATTTGCGTCGGAAGTTCCCAAGACGTGTGATATCAAAGAAAGGTGATATTGACTGGCCACCAAGATCGCCGGATTTGACTGCACCGGACTTCTTCTTGTGGGGATTTTCGAAAAGTAAAGTCTATGCCAACAAGCCGAAGACCATAGAGGAGCTAAAAAACAACATTCGAGCCGAAATCGCAGCGATATCGCCCGAGACGCTGGCAAATACAATGGAAAATGCCGAAAAAAGAGCTCATTTTTGTCTCAGTAATAAAGGCGGACATTTGATCGATGTGGTTTTTGGAAACTAATCAAAATAAATTGTAATGAATCAAATTTAATAAAAAAATACGACTTTGTGAAATCTGTTGAAAATTCTCTAAGTTATTCAATACTTCCATCGACCAGATTGAGATGGCGCACCATGTATTTACCTCCTAATTCCACTTAATAATTAATTCTCCTACTCTTTATTTATGATTCTACTCCATATACCTATCCCTGCTGGTTGCGTAGACTTATTACCAATTTTAAGTCTATCGTACCATGTCTGTGTTTCCTATTCTCCTTAAATATTATTTATTATTTTACCTCCTTTCTCTATGTTGTACCACGATTTCTTCCACCCTGCTTTATTCTTCAACCTTTTAGTATCACTCGCAAGTTTCTGTCACATTTGTCGATGCGGTGCGGTAACAATTCTTCTTATAGACTATTCCTACTTATTTCTAATTATCCGATTTAAAACTACCTTATGTTATTTTCTTGAGTCTCCTAACTAAACCCTACTCAGCTATTCCAATGCCACCAACTTTCTTTTCTCAATTCGTTTTTCAGAATATTTTCTGTTTTTACACGGTCCGATACTGTTCGCTATTAATCTTTATATTTGTTTCTCCACTAACTTGCACTGCATTTTTTTATTTGTTAATGTTCTAATAAATTTGTAGGGCTGACTCACACCCTTTTCTGTTGGAATTCTTAGATTTAAGATGAAACTTCCAGATTTAGCAAAAATTTCTACTGCTGTGCACCAGCGAGTTCTGACTTTGTCGACTGTTGAAACGAATAAAAGAGTCTCTCAGTTTGAAGCTGGCTTATATACCTTTCTATCTTTTCCCACTCTCTCACTTTAACTCTTCTTTTTCTAATATCTTGTGTGATTTCTTTTGTTTCAGCTTGCCCCGCCAACGTACCCCTTCGTTCCCCTCACTGCTCGAATGAGGCCAGCCGGTCGCTGACCCGCTGTTTTTCGGTAGTGAGGGAATTCAACAGGAGTCAGCCTGTTTCGCGGTCTCGCCTGGATTATACTGCGAATTTATTTCTCTTCATTCTTTCTACTTTCTGTATTTTCTTTAAATAAACGATTTTATTTGTATTTATTCTTGTTTTTTTTTATCTTTCTATCTGGTATAGGTCGTGACTACGTCACAGTATATTATTCGCCGTGACTTCGTCACAGTATATAAAAAGAACTGGGATCACTATCACCACTATAAAACACACTGGAAATCCCGGGAATGGCACGACCACAATAAACAAACAACCCGAACTCGAAACAATACGAACAACAAATTATTTTGATGAATTAGCAATAAAACGCGGACACGGAAACAGAACTGGCGTCTGTATCAGCTGACCGACGCGCCAGCAACAGCAAATTAAGCCAAGCAGACCGCGCATCAGCAGCCAGGCGAGCGAGAGATCAAGACCGCCAAGCTCGATTCTCCCTAGTTGGGATATCCACCGCTGAGCGCAGAAGTCGGAATCCGATAATACCACGGATAAAGAAGAGCGTGGAACCTTCAGAGCGATTAAATGTTACAAATAAATTGTACGGTTAAAGGCGCCGAAAAGCCTAACACTGCAGAATTCTCTTCAAATTGTTAAATAAATCCTACTTATACCTCCTATAGAAGTCTCTAATTAATTATCTAAGTGTTCGAGCCCGAATTCTTCGGCTCAGAAGAATAAAATTTAATGCTAACGTAAAAATACCGTTACAACACAGTAAATATGATACATGAAATTAGACAAAAAGATTATTTTTAAATATCGCGAATTGTGTAATACGCTAATTAGTATAACGCAAAAAAGTATAGAGTTTTTTGCGTTATACTAATTAGCGTATTTCATAATTCGCAATTTCAAAAAACTATATACTTTTTTGCGTTAATAATTAGTATATTACACAATTTGCGATATTTAAAAATAATCTTTTTGTCTAATTTCATGTATCATATTTACTGTGTACAGTACATTTAAAAAAAAAATATATATTGATTCATTATGTATAAAACCGTTGTCGGCTCGTTCTTTTTGTGCTGCTATTCGTAGCAGCAGCTGCTATCTCTCTACCGTTCCCTTTTGTTTTGACTTTCTCATCGTTGATTCCTTTTGTCCCGTCTTTCTTATCGAGTGTTTCCTTTTGTTCTGACTTTCTCATGCTACATCCGTGGAAATCATATTGCTGTTTAGAATTTGATGATTCGTAAAATTTGCACATAGAGATTAATGCATAGTGAAATAAAAATATGGCTTTATTTGTGAGAAATATTAAAATTATCGTTATTTAATTTTCATACGGCGTAAACACCAGCTTATACCGAGGGACCGCGCCTCATCAGCTAGTGCAGGCGCGCCGCGTCTTATCAGCTCGTTAAGGTCACGAAATAAGCTGATGCCGCGGGGTCGCCGCCGCCACCGCCGCCGCCGCCGCCGCTGTCGCGGTATAAGCTTATTTAAGAGTCAGCGGATTGATTTCGAAAGACACTCATCGATATGGATACACGTTGCAAACATCCATGGACAGCTGTGATAAGCGGTCCTACGGGTTGTGGTAAAACATATTTTGTAAAAAAATTCTTTAAATACATGCGCAAAGTGACGGATGTCCCATTCGAGCCCATACTTTTTTATTACTCAGAGCGGCAGTCCGGGTATTCAGAGTACGGTGATAAAATCGACTTTCACGAGGGTTTACCGCAAGCAGCAGACTACTCGAATGATACAAGACCCAAATATGTGGTCATTGACGTAGCCATCATGGCCATCATAAAAATCTTAGTGTCATTTTCATCACGCAAAATCTCTTCCATCAGGGTCACGGGCAACGCGATATCTCCTTAAACGCTAATTATATCGTTGTCTTCAAAAATCCGCGAGATCGCGCGCAAATTCAGCACGTAGCCCGTCAGGTATGTCCCGAGCATCCGCGATTTTTGCAGGAGGTATATTTCGATGCAACGGCTGCACCGCACGGCTATCTATTATTCGACTTAAAACAATCGACGCCTGATAATTGTCGATTTCGCGTCTGTATATTTCCCGATGAACAATACCATTACGTTTACGTGCCTCAAAAAGCAATAAAAATTCGCGATGCGACGCGCGATGTACCAGTAATGCACTTCTAATGGCGTTGCGTGGACCCCTCGATAAAAACCAAATAATTATATTGCAAGCGCTGTGTTATCTGAAGCAAGAGCAACAACGTGCAATTTTGCGCAAAGCAGATGTAGCGCTCGTACGCTGTATATGCGAGTTTGCTCTAAACGTTTTACAGGGAAACGTGAGTCTGAACAACGTGCAAAAGAATCATCTTCGGAGGCACGCGACAATTCTTCGACGGCTAGCCGCCGAAAGGGGAAATTGGAGCGGTAAGAGGAAGATAATCGTCGAGCACTGTGTCGGATTTCTCAAGTTGCTTCTTTTGCCTGTCTTGGCCTACACGAGCCATGGAATATGCCAAAAAGATGGTACTTATACCGAGTAGCGCGAAAAAAAATTTTACCATGGCTCGAGACACAGGATTCATATAACATGCATCGTCTCGTGCGACGACGATTTCCCCGTCGTATGTACGACGTGAGTAATATAGACGATGTATGGGAGGCTGATTTAGCTGATCTTCGCTGGATAGCCACGTACAACGATGGGTACGCATATCTGCTTGTTGTTATCGACGTGTTCAGCAAATACGCGTGGGTCGAGGCCTTGCGTGACAAAACGAGTGCAAGTGTGGCCCGCGGTCTCACACGCATACTCGCACGCAGTAACAATCGTCGCCCGCAGCAATTGCAAACTGATCGAGACAAAGAATTTATCGGCACTTCATTTCAGCAAATTCTCAAGAAAAAGAATATCGATTTTCGCGCTGCTGGTAACCCTGATATGAACGCCTCGATTGCCGAACGCTTTAATTGAACAATAAAAGAGCGAATGTGGCGCTACTTTACATACACGCAAAATAAGCGTTAAATCGATGTTTTACAAAATTTTTTATATGCTTATAATTACACTAGACACAGCGGAACGCGTATTCCCCCGAGCGAAGTGACCCTCGAAAACGCCTCTATAGCCCGAGACAATTTAGCACGGCATTACGAGCGTAATGCGAAAAAAATAAAAAAGCCTAAATACAGCGTCGGTGACTTGGTACGTATCAGTACAGCTAAAGCAGCTTTCGTGAAAGGATATGAGCGTGATTGGAGTAACGAATTATTCAAGATTCAACGATTATCAGTGAATCGAGAACCATTCGTGTATATTTTACACGATCTGAATAACGAGACTATCGACGGTATTTTCTACGAGGCAAAATTATCGCGAGTACGAGTACCTCCGTCATCTGAGAAGACGAAAGAGAAGAAGAAGAGGACAAAGAGGAAGAACGCACGAAATCACCGTCCCTGATAAATATGAGCTCCAAGGATAGCTCTTTTTTTGTCGTACCACCGAGCAACAGTAGTATGCAGTAATTTCCGAATAATACGACGACAAAATTTATTACAAAACTACCGCGTCAGACACGTTTGCACGGAGAATGGTCTGTTTCTCTTGTGGAAATTGCTTATCGGATGACTCTTTTACATGTTCCTACTGTAGGAAATCTCGTAACTTTTGAGGATGGTGATAATGATTTATCGGGTTTAAATCTTTTAACACGGAGACGCTCTGATAGAGACCAAGTTCCACCTGGTGTATATCGCTCTATAGACGCTCTTTTGGAGAGTATGAATAAGCTACCTCACGTGGCTGGTCATTTGCGCTTTAAATCGCTTACGAGCGGGCAGATCGAAGTGGCTCGCGTATGCGACGATCTACGATACCATGACTTTCGCGTATCACCCGCTATCGCGAGGCTCTTAGGATTCTCGGAAGAGGCTTGTAGGTCTGTAATGATAGAGCCGCATTGCGAATACACAGGGTCGAGGCCAGCATCTCTCACCGGTGCTATACCAGGTAGCATGTTTCTATACACAGATATCTGCGAGAGCTATATTACAGGCGATGTATAAACTGTGACGTAGTCACGACCTGGAAAGGATAAAGGAAAAAAAAGAATAAAATAAAACAAAAATCAATGCAAATAAAATCATTTATTGGTAGCACATACAGAAAATAAGAAAGATAAGAAAGGATAAATGCGCAGTAAAATCCATGCGAAACCGCGAAACAGGCTGAATCCTATTGAATTCCCTCACTGCCGAAAAACAGCGGGTCAGCGACCGGCTGGCCTCGCTCGAGCAGTGAGGGGAACGAAAGGGCAAGGTGGCAGGGCAACCTGAAACAAAAGAAATTACATTAGCGATGATAAGGAGGGCAGTTAAAACAAGAGAGTGGGAAAGGATGGCAAAAGTATATACGCCAGCTTCAAACAGGGAGACTCTCTTATTGGTTTTGAACGGTCTCAGAGTTAGAGCTCGCTGGTGCACAAGTAGAAAATCTTTTGAAATATCGAAAAATTCATTAAAAATCTAAGGACTTTAACGGGAAAGGGTGTGAGTCGGCCCTACAAAGTGATTAAAACCTTGACAAACAGAGAAACACAGTACAAGTAAGTGGAGGAAATAATATAAAGATTAAGAGCGGACAGTATCAGACCGTGTGAATAAAACAGGAAATATTCTAAAAAACAGAATAAGAAAAGAAAGTTAGTGGCGTTAAAATAAACAATTAGGTTCTTTAAGGAGAATAAGGAGAATTAAGAAAATAGTATAAGAAAGTTTAGGTAGAATAGATAGCAATAAGTCCGGATAGTTATAAGAAGTATTGTGAACGCAGCGCATCGAGACGTTTAAAAGACTCGGTTGTGGCACCAAGAGGTCTCCAAAGTAGAGCCTTGAGAAAGGAAAAAGTGAAATAACACAGAAAAAGAAAGGAGAATCACAAACAATATTCGGAAAAATTATAGCATAAGGACAGGGTACGGTAGATTGGAAATTTGTGATAACTTACCGCTTAAAGAAAGGAGAGACTCTGGAACCAAGATTTTGAAACAGAGCTCGGAAAATCAATTAATAAATAGGATTAGGAGGTCACTCGTGAGCCCGACCCATAGAAACTCGATTCAGAAATTTCGGATAAGTAGAAAATTAATTAGGCGAGAAATACCTCTTATAGAAGTCTACAATTAATTATCTTAGTGTTCGAGCCCGAATTCTTCCCCTCAGAAGATTAAAATTTAATGCTAACGTAGAAATACCGTTACAAAACACCCCTCTTACGAGTTGTCCCCATTGATACCGATGACTGTCAGTATGGTTCGATAAAAATTAAATCGTTTTCAACGCCACGATATATACCTCTCTTGCGCAATAATTTACACACTATCGAGATCGATATAAGAGACGAATTTGAGGATCCTATACCATTCGAGCAGGGAACGTTGACTGTGACACTACATTTCAAAAGGTCCCGAGATTGATTACATCGCTATGGTTGATATTGACAGTGCGCAGCACGGATGCCTGTTTCGTCGAGTGTTACCACTTTTAAAGAAGGGCGCTAAAGCAGTTGGTAAGGACGCATTGCGCGCTGGTGTAAACGTAGCTGGTGATATCCTCGATAAAAATATAGCTGTGAAAGATGCTATTCGCGAAAGAGCGAGAGAATCAGGCAGTAATCTCAAACGCAAAGCCTCTGAAAAAACTGACACTCTCATGCGGGGGTCTGGTTATAAAAAGCGCAAAATTTCGCGAACTCCTCATTCATCGGACGAACGTAAACCACGACGTATCTCCCGTAAAAATAAAAGTGTAGTAAAGAGAAAAGTAATAAAGAAGAAGAAGAATAATAAGAACAATAAGAAGAAAAAGAAGACTCGTCAACGAACAGTTGCAGATATTTTGGATAGCTGAAACAAGATGGCTTTTGTACATGCGCACTCGTGCGAGTGTCTTAAATCGGAACTTGAATTATTTTCACTCCCACCGACGCAAACTACTATCGAAGGCTCCAATTGGGTGTATTACAAACCAATATCTTCGCTAACAGATGATTCACCGATTGAATTTGTTATTCCTGGACAGGTTGATAAGTATATCGATCTCGCGCATACTATGCTTAGTCTGAGAGGGAAAATAACATCTCCTACTGCGGAAAATGCCGCGGGTACAGCATCGAAAGTAAGTGCCGGCCCTGTAAGCAATCTCTTGCATTCTACGTTTAATCAGGTGGATGTATACCTGAGTCAAAAACTAGTTTTACCTCCGATTAATGCCTACGCTTATCGAGCGTACATAGAAACACTTTTGAATTACAGTCCAGCAGCAAAAAAATCGCATCTCACGAGTGTTCTCTGGTACGACGATACCCCTGGAAAAATGAATGATATTACATCGAAAAATACGGGTCTTGTGAAGAGAAAACAATTTTTAAATGTCGAAAAAACTGTAGACTTTCTCGGTCATTTGCATTGCGATATATTCAATCAGGAGCGGCTCCTATTAAACGGCGTCGAAATGCGACTACGGTTGGTGCGGTCTAGAGATTCATTTTGTCTTGTGGGGGGTACCAAGAATGGTCAATGCGACTTAAAGATTCTCGAGGCATCGCTTCTCGTTCGTAGAACAAAAATAGCTCCTGGTGTGCTGCTCTCGCATGCTAGAACTCTGGCAAAATCTACGGCTAAATATCCTCTTACGAGAGTCGAGGTAAAAGCCGTTTCAATACACTCTGGTGTTCATGGAGAGACTATCGATAATATCGTGTTAGGTCAATTGCCGAAGCGTGTAATTATCGGTTTTGTCAATAACAAAGCGTTTAACGGCGACTTCAGTATGAATCCATTGATTTTCCCAAATTACAAGATAAATTATCTCTCGTTGTATGTAGATGGTGCTCAAATACCTTCCAAACCGTTACAACCTGATTTCACGAAAAATCATCTATATGTGGATGCTTTTCAAACGTTGTTTTCGGGAACTGGAATACATTTCTTGAACGACGGTAATTCGATCGATCGCGATAATTATCGCGATGGATACTGTCTGTTTGTTTCTGATTTGACACTCGATCTTTCGGCGAACAACAATACACATTGGATTTTAATAAAGCATGTTAGTGTGAGAATAGAGGTACGATTTGAGGATGCGCTTGCTTCAACGATAAATTGTGTAGTCTACGCGGAATATGATGATGTCCTTGAAATTGATGCCTCTCCGCAAGTAATGGTGGATTTTACCGGATAAGCGAAAAATGTGCTGATGTCAGCATACAATTATTTCATGTTAAGAGACGTAGAAGCGTGTCTGTGAGTAACTAATCAGTCGAACTCGAGCATCTGTACGGATTGGATGTGAAAATGGATATCGTCGTGGCTATACAAGGAATGCGTGGTGAAGACTGGGAATTTATTCCGAAGGAAATTGCCGTAGTAGCAGTGGATAGACCGTACTCTGCTCATTGGATCGTCGCACTGCCGTGTCATTTTGCTAAATTACCACAGCATTCGAGAAGCAAGAATAATTTTCTCTCGAAATATTTTCACGGTCTGGAATGGTACGAGGACGATGTGAGCTGTAAACAGGCATACGCTAACTTGCGTGAAATTTCGCGAAAATCAAGACGTATCTATACTCGCGGTCACGAGAAGGCTATACTTCTTTGCGATATCACGAGTCGTGAAATTTCCAACCTCTAGGATGAGGAGGGCGCCCCATCGTGCACATTTATGCCGAAATCTTTGCGAAAATGCTTCAGACACGCTATGACAAACGATACAGCGTCTTCGCATTGTGCAATGTGCCAGGCTTTCCAAATACAAAATTGGCTTCGCGAGCACCCGTTTAAAGGAGAATCATACATGGATTTTTGGTCAGCAGACGAAGAGGAAGAGAATAAGGAAGAGGACAAATCTTCATCCTGTAGTCGTGACACGATCGACGATGCTGTGAAATAAATTTTGCATATATATACGTCTTTCAAAGCGTATCGGTCATCATTTAATCATTGACTATGTGTTCAGCATAAACACTAGACAAATCTACGAGAGTCTACAGTATCTACCACTTTCAACCGTTGGCGTATACCCGGCTGACAGCATTCCTCGTGTTTGGTCGTTACCTGCCGGACTCGTAGTTAACACGGATAACCACGACGGACCTGGAGAGCATTGGATCGCTATGTACGTTAACCATCATGGAAAAGAAATGTACTTTGATAGCTACGGGCTACCACCGGTTATACCGCAACATCTCGCACGACTACGAAGAAACCGCAAGTTCTATCGGTACGGCCTCAAGCAGCTACAGAGTAATACGTCGGATGTGTATGGACAATTTTGCATCGTATTCCTACATCTTATGTCGTGCGGCTTCACCATGTCGCGATTTAATAATCTCTTTAGCGATAATGTAACGAAAAACGACAGATTAGTGCGTGAATATTACAATGCTTTTACCTCTCGACGATCAGACAGTGAGAAAAATCATTTTAACGGCGGAGGAGTCTCCGAGCGAAGATTACCGTGTTTGCAGGGATGCTGCATACGACGGTAAATATGTGTAAAGTGATTTAAATAAAATATTGATCAATTAAAAACAAATACATCGTCTTACTCTGCCTCTTATTTTATAATTATATATAAATTATAATCGAGGTCTCTCGCGGTACGGTATCATATTCTGCGCCTTTTACTGCAGAGCAAGCGCTTCGCGAGGAGCACAGCGCAAAGCGGGACGCACGTGCAAAACCGCTGTCGCTGCATTCAGAGCGCTGGAGACCTTAGTTATGATTCAGAGCGCGGTTTGCTATCTTCAAACCCCGTGATACCAGCCAGCAGCATCCTGAGCATTCAGTCTGTCTTCAATTTCGTGGTCGCGCCGTCAAAAACGTATTTTTCGCAATGTATCCTCGTTACGAGGCTAGCGGGTTTTCGGAGACCTCAGTGCCGAAATAGACATCGGGTACGATGGCGGCGACGTGGACGAGGGCTCCGAAAACCCCGAGCTTCCTGAAGCAGACGATGCTCGGTTATGAAAGTGTCGACGCGCGCGCGAGCATGTGTGTGTGTGTGTTTGTGTGAGTGAGATAGTGAGAGACAGGAGTTTAAAATCGCCGTCGAAGGAAGGTGGACGTCAACAACAACAGAGGTAAGTACCTAATTTTTTTCTTTTTTTCAAGTATGTGTATACTTTTGCTCCATCCTGCTCTTATCTCTAGTCTTTCTTGTTCACCAGAGTACCCACACCACTTCACTTTACTATCTCCACGTTACCGACACTGGTTAAGCAGAGTGAGTAGCGCGACGGTGGAAAAGTGGGGTGGTGGGGGTAGCCGCGTGGTGGGGGAATGAGTGGGGATAGGAGTGGGATGGAGCAAAGGTGTACACATACTACTCAGGATGGTAGGCCGTTGTCTGGATTTTTTGAAGTTCTCAATAATCGACACATCTCCTTGAAGGTCGAGCTGAGGAAGTTCGTGCCCTAGTCCGCCAATATTGTTTCCGGCATTCCTTGCAAGCTAATCAATTCTTCGACTAATGCCCTCGCTACTGTTGAAGCCTCCTGGTTAGGCAGTAGCATCGTCGCAATATATTTTGTAAGCACATCCTGGTAGATGCGTATTTACTTTTTCGCAGTAACGCTTTCGGGTAGCGGCCCTACGATATCGACCGCTATTTTTTCGAGTAATTTCGATGGGGTATCCGTTACTACTATCGGCACTCGTTCCTTCCTTCTTATTTTATTCTATTGACAGGTCTCGCAATATACCCCTCCAGATCTCTTCTTATGCCGGGCCACTCGTATTTGATTGGGATCCGATGCAAAATTCGCCGTATATTCTTGCGCCCTCCTATGGGGGGTTCATATTAGTCCATTATTATTTTCAGGCGGTCATCGGTGGGAGGGCAAGTTACTTCACTGAGGCAGTCGCTACACTCTTTTGTAACACTGTCTTCGTTTGCGCTGCTGGAAAATTGCGAGCCCCCGCCGTGCCTCGCTTGCTCAGCAGGCCTGTACGATGCTCTGTCCGCAGTTTCTGGGCTCGGTTTACCTACCGGTAGCTGCGCCGCTCTATCGCTCTCTTTCTCGAGCGGTCTCGCAACGTTTTCTTTTCGTGGCTTTCCTCGCCTTGCGGGTCGGCCATGCTGTGCTGCTCGCTTTCCGTCCTTTTTCATGGAACTCGCATACTTACTCGCGCTATGCGCTGCTCGGGTGCATGGTCTGTCCTTTCACCGACTGGTGCATGCTGTCTTCTTCTTTCTCGTGGGCGGGCTCGACCTCTCGCTCTGACCAACTACCACGGTTGTAAGGAGTATCCTCGGCTATCCGCTTTATGCACTCATTCGCTGTGTCGATTTGCCCCGTCGTGCTGAACTCTTCTGATGCATAGGCTTCGTTCTTGGCTCTCTCTTGGGCGCTCGTAGTAATGAATATGCGGCTTAGCGCATCGGCATTTGTGTTGCGCTTTCCTGCCGTATATTCGACGTCGAACTCATGTTCCGCCAATTTCATTTTCGAACGCATCAATCTCGAACCTGGGTCCTTTACACCGAACAGCCAGGTGAGTGGTTGGTGGTCTGTCACGACCGTGAAGCAAGTACCATAAACATATGTTCGGAACTGAGCGAGAGCTTAAACTATGGCAAGTAGTTCTGACTCCGTCGTCGTATAATTCATCTCGGCCTTGGATATGGTGCGACGCGCGTAACATATGGGCAACTCGTCCCCGATCTTGCCTTGCGATAGAATTGCGCCAAGCGCCTTGTCTGAGGCGTCTGTTGTCACTACGATCGGCTTCTCGGAATCTGGATACTGCAATATCGGTGCCGCTGTAAGTGCCGTCTTTAGTTCCTCGACGGCGGCATCCCTTACTACTGTCCACTTGAATTAAACCCCTTTCTGGATTAATTCTGTGAGTGTCTTTGCGGTTTTCGACAAATCCTTTATAAATTTCCGGTAATATCCGGCTAGTCCGAGGAATGATTGTACTCCCTGTACGTCCCATGGTACCGGGAATTCTCTCACCGGCTCCAGTGTTTTAGGATCAACTCGCACACCCTCTTCGGAGATGATGTAGCTGAGGTAATGCCTTTCGTTGCGTAGGAATTGGCACTTGCTAGGTAGCACTGCCAATTTGGATTCGCTTAGCCGCTGCAGTACCTCCCGCAGTCTGTCGTTGTGCTCCTTGAGGGTTTTCCCGTGTATTACTATGTCGTCGAGGTACACATAGCATTTGACGCCCTGTAGTCCTAGGCGGAGTTTATTGGCCGCTGGAAAGTCGGTGGCGCGTTCTTGAGTCCGAATGTCATGCAGTTATACTCAAAATGACCCTGCGGAATTGAAAATGCCGTTTTTTCCTTGCCTGCTTGCGCCATCGGGATTTAATAAAATCCAAAGACGAGGTCCAAAGTCGTGTAATATCGGGTTTGTCCCAACTGGTCCAATGTTTCGGTTATATTGGGCAGTGGGTACGAGTCTCCGATGGTGGCTTCGTTCAACTTCCGAAAGTCCACCACTACGCGCATTTTTCTCACTCCAGCGGCATCGGGTTTCTTAACCACGACCAATAGCGGCGCGTTCTATTGAATCTTGCTAGGCTGGACTATTCCTTTTGCTAGCTTTTCATCTGTCTGCCTCTCGACTTCTCTTTCTCATGGGCGAGTTTAGCTGCTCGCTTCGACGAGTTATCGTGGTTGCCTTGGGTATCTTCGACTCTCCGCATTGTGCGGCTGTTCGTATACCCGGTTACGCTATCTTTCTGTTTCTTGTGGGACTTTCTTTCCTGTCCCACTTGGGCTCGTGTGGTCGCGTATATGCGACTCAGAGCGTCTGCATTGGTATTTCTTTTTCCGACTTTATGTATTTTACCGAACCCATGCCCCGATATAACCATCTTCCCAGGCAAGTGTTGCGATCCTCGGTCCTTCGATCCGACCGTAAAGGGTGTTCGATGCTGTATCTGGTGCGTGCGCTGTCGCTTGTTCCCTCGTATATGGAATACACCCTTATATTCGCACATTATTTCAGCGTGAACTGCTTGGTTTTCACTGCTGGGAGGCACCGAGTCGGGCTTCCGTTGTTGCTGCTCGAGACTTTCGGCCCTCCTCCTTGTGCCCTCTGAGCTTACGCGCAGTGTCGTGACCTGGCAGCTACGTACGGCCTTCAATTTCTCCATCAGATCGAGTGTCACCAACGCGTCGGCTGTTAAACTTCCCCGTAGTGTTTAGAAATTTTTAAACTCACTACGTGGCTATTGGTTTTTACGGTGTGACGCGGGATCTCGCTATGATGCCTCGTCTAATTCCGCTCCTTATAGGTAGTCCGACAAATGTATTCTCCTTGGCGGCATCCGTGCTAGACTCCTTTCCAGAAGGAAGCTTTATCTTTGTAAGTAGGCCTATATATTTGCATGTGGTGGCAGTTATACTGCGTGGTGACAAATTTATCCTCGTCGCGTCGTCCCGTAGCGGCATGCAGTGCCCATATAACTTGAGCATCTCGCTATGCAGGATTTCCGCTTTATGCTGCTTGATAAAGTCTATACCAAGTATTCCGTTGACCTTCAACGGCACATTGTTTGGAATGATGTAGAACCAACGCTCTACAATCAAGGCAGGTGGCTCGAGCACAATCTTAGCTATTCCGAGAGGAGTGAAATTGTTGCCCGCCACCGCCTGCAGCTGTACGGTGCAGTGTTTTACCTCGGTCGCCGGGTTGAGACAGCTTTCCTTGATTATGATGCACTGTGCCCCGTTGTCCTCCTTAAGGGCGAGTAACCTGGTCACGGCCAACGATGCAGCGATATCGAAGTCGCTGGCGGTGGCGCTCGACGCCGGCAGCGTCAACTGTAGCAGCTGTGGCGTAGTTTTTCTTGCGGTGTTCTTTCTTCTGCTCGGCGGTCTCCGAGTCGGTGATTTTTATGACCCCCGCCACCAAGTTGTGCAGTGTTGATAATTTCGCGCATGTACCAGTGCCTGCACCCGGCTGTGCAGGCCGTTTTCGAAATTCGCTTGCGCACTTCGACGGGTGACGCTCTCGACGGTGACCTTCTGATCCTCGGTTATCAATATTTCGCAAAATATTTCGGTGATGTCTACCGTAACACGCTCCGTTCTTGCCGCGTAGGGGGCGATCTCCTCATTCTTCCCCTGCCAAAGAGAGCTGAACTCTATCTGCAACACGGCAAGGGACTTCCGTTGTCCGTACAAAGCTTCCAACTACCTCCTGAAATGCGCCATTGTTTCGATGGTCTTGTGCTGCAGTTGCCTCGCTGCCACATCCTCAAATTTGCTCATGACAATTAGTTCTAAGAGGGTTTCATGCTCCTCCTCGGCCACCTGCTGAATATCGTCTCGCAGGACTTTAGAAAGAGCGGCAAGGCCTTTGGATTTTTGCAGTCGAACGTCTAGACCATTTTCATTCCCAAGCTGAGGCTGATCATGTTTGAGGGTGTCCGTGTCTTTTCGAACCGCGTATGTCTCCGTGGCTACGGGACAGGGGGTGGATAATTCTCCAACCCTGCTCCTCCTATCCGTTACTGCAGCTCAGCAACCTGCTCTGTTAAGGAGTGGATGAGCTCGTACTCATCAGCACCTACCTCGTTTAAGGCGTCGGCAAAGTTTCTCCTTACCGACGGTGTATCCGCCTCCCGGAGCTTCAGTTCAAGGTCGAGCTCGCGTTAGCCCTGTTCGTGCGCGCGCTACAGCCTTTCGCACTCCCGTCGAGCTCTTTCTAAATCGCGGTGGCTCCGGTCGACCGCCTCTAAGCGATCTCGTTCTTGTGCAGGTACCGACCGGGTTGCCGTACCGGTAGCTGCCGGGGAAGCTACTCGATCTATTGTTGGCATGCTTTCGATTTCCCACTCGATCATATACTCGGTGATGCATATCAGGCGTTCTTTCGCCAGTAGCCATGTTAAATATATCGTCACTATCGGTGCTATAGTGATCCCCAAACGACGCACCCCTAGACGAATTCACGCCGAACTGGGCTGTCAGATGGCCTGCAAGCGAGAGCTCCGAAAACGCCCTGCACGTCCTGAACACAATGTCCCAGACAGCTGCAGCCAAACCTGCTGCGGAGTTGACTCCCTCGCCAGGCAACATAGTTTCTAGCTTAGTTACCTCTACGCTTTGGTCTCACGCCTCTAGATTCCGGCATGTGGGTACTTTCACGTTTGGCTCTTCTTTGGAATGTTCTCTCAAAATCTTAAAAAAAATGGGCTTCTCTGAATGTATTTATCAGGTAGAATATATTGGGTCTGGGAAAAAGTTCGTGGCTTTTTTCCCGACAGATAGCGTCAATTGCAAATAAGTCAGGAAACGCAGATCGCAGCGACACTACTAAATGCTCGTTGGAAAGGTGACAGCGTTCGAGCGTTACTTTGAGTATATAAACATCGAAATTGGTGCAGTGGCTGGAAAGTTGTTTGCGTTTAAAAATGAAGAAAAGTAATGAAAATTTACGCTATATTTTGTAATATTATTACGACAAAGGGAAGAACGCTGCGTAGGCTTGTGAAAAAATTTGCGCTGCGTATGATGAATGTACTTTATCAAAATCTGCTGCGCTGAAATGGTTAGCTCGCTTTCGTTCTGGTAATTTTGATATGAAAGATGAGTTACGCTCTGGTCGTCCAATCACTGAAAAAGCTGATGAAATTTTTGAAAAAGTCCAGCAAGATAAGCATACTAGCAGTGTCGATATTGGTATGGAGCTAGGCATTGACCACAAAACTGTTTTGAACCATTTACACAAAGCTGGCTACAAAAAGAAACTCGATGTATGGGTTCCTCATGAGTTGAGCGCGAAAAACATGATAGATTGAATTAACATCTGCGATGCGCTGCTGCAACGCAATGAAATCAAGCCATTTCTGAAACGTGTCATAACCGGTGATGAAAAATGGATCACGTACGACAATCCGAAGCGTCAAAGATCGTGGACTAGGGATGGTGAGCCGTCACAAGCGTTCGCGAAGCCAGGATTTACGGCGAAAAAGGTGATGCTGTGAGTGTGGTGGGACTGGAAGGGAATCGTCCACCCTGAGCTACTTCCAGTTGGTCAGACGATTGATTCTCAACTCTACTGTGGGCAACTAGAGAGATTACGCCAAGCAATTGAAAAAAAAACAGCTCAAATTGATTGAGAGGAAAGGTGTTGTCTTCCATCATGACAACGCCCGACCACACACTTCTGTGATGACCCGTCAAAAATTATGAGAGCTTGGGTGTGAAGTTTTGATGCATCCACCGTATAGTCCAGACATAGCACCGTCTGACTATCCCTTATTCCGACTTTTGCAGAACTCTTTCAATAGACCATTGTTTTTGTACATTAATTAATTAATCATTTTGTTTGCGGTCATATGTTTCTTCAGAGTGATAAATCTTAAGCGACAATGTTGTAGACCAAGTTTTATGATGGACATTTTCGGTAGTTCGAAACCCGGTTAGTGTCAGCGCCACCTGGATCCCTGTGTTATCGATCTCAGAAAGATCTCTAACAATCGAATCCTTAATTATTTTTTTCAACTCTGCTTGCCTCACTCATTCATTAAGAATTAATGAGCCGCGGTGGCGTAATTGGTAACGTACCAGGCTAGAATTATATACATTTTTCTAATATCGCGTCCGACTGGCTTTGGATTATTTTTACTAGGCCGTATGCAATAGTATTGTATGTAACCGCCACTTACAGATAAATGATCTTGCAGACGATCCTTTCTATGGCGGTGTTCTTCGGGTGCTGTTGACCTGTTGTCGTGTAGTTCCCCTCTGAAGATGGTCCAGACGTCCTTCTTGGTGCCGGTGACCCATTCCTTCGGTAGTTGCTAGGCTCGTCCTTAGTGCGTCACCAATGGTTGCGCGACGGCTTGACAAAAGTAGTTTCCGTAAGTACCTGGTTGCACACTTTGTGCGTTATCTGCGACTTGGCGTGGCACTGTCAATCGGGACATTAAACGGTTGACCAATATGTCACACCGCACCGACGTACACTCCAGGCCTTCGCGTTAGTTTAGTCGGATTTCTACGAACTACACCGTTATCCTTGCACGAGTCGTAGTCATCACTCCAGAGTCACCCTTTTACGTTGTCCAAAACACTTTTTGTCCAAGAAAATCATGTATCACTATACACTTCAGCAGATCTCACCGCTGCCACCAAATGTTATGCTGGTACTGCGTAATCGGAGTAGTACGATAATCGGTATAATATTAAAAGTTATTTCTTTTTGAAATCGTTTGCCGATAATGACATGGATCTCCAGTAAATAAAGAACACATGAATTTAAGGGAAAATGATTGTTGGATATTTATTATAGATAACGGTAACTTGCCGTTGTGTAATTAAAGAACGATAAAAAGAATGTTACAATAATTGCTGTTTCGAGCCTTTGACGAGGAACCAACCTCTCTTGTTTGAATCTACTAATACAGGGGTCTCCAAACTTTCTAGCCTTAGGGCCATACTGATTACTCCAGTAAGTTCCGAGGGCCAAAACCATATTATCATTGTTGCCGGTGGTAAAAAGTGAAATAGTCCAAAATCTGTCCGCGGGCCGAATGTGGCCCGCGGGCCGTAGTTTGGAGACCACTGTACTAATAGAATGATTACGGCAAAGGAGTTATTCACTGCCTTTGGTGAAATCGACAAATTTCGCAATGAATGTCGCTTGAAATTCCTGCAAGTCGTAACTCGAGCGGTCATTGCTCGCAGCTCGCTGCTTACTTTTGCACATTCTTTCTACTTCTGGTGAGTGGCCTCACGTAAAGGAGGAACAATTGCGAAATGATATACTCGATTAATTCGCGGCGCAACACCAGCTTCCTTTATGGGGAAGTTATTATCTACAATATGTAAAGTAGCGAAACGTCCGAAAGCTTGTATAGTTATATGACCCAAAGTAAAAATTGAATTGGTTGTGATTCCATCAAGTTACAGAACTTCTCCGTGTTTTATAGCGATATGTTCACTCACAAATCGTTTCTTAAAAATATTCGGACCGGCTCCTGTATCAACCACAAGAGTGATAGGGGATATTATTTCTGATGCCGTTATCGTAACCGACGGAACATTACTTTGTACTTACTTTGATGCATACTCCCTTCGAGCGGGACACTCACAGATGAAATGACCGGGTTATTTACAATAAAAACATGGTCTGTTGAATCGATGGGATTATTATCGGAATTATCAATATTTCTGCGATTCTCCGATCGATTGTTATTTAAAGGTTGGGAATAGTTGTTACGATATGGACGAATATGAGCCCCGTGGCCTTCTTTTTTACATATTTGACACCGAACATCGTTAGAATTGTGGTGTCGGAGATTGAATGGTACTTGTGTTTGCGGTAAAGACATAGGGGTGCGGGGGCTGAGGGTGAACGAGGGTATCTACTCGCTGCATGTCCATGATTTTTAAAAATATCGATGTATTTTCCATCTCCTTCCTTCCAGGCAGGAAAATGTTATAACAACGGTCGGCAGTATGCCCGCGCTTGTTACATACTTGGCGTATAGTCCGTGGAGGACCGTCAAAGGTGGGTTTATTGTTATAAGAGGGGGAGAAGATTTTAAGACACTGGTTAGCCGAGTGTCCTGTTTTTTTTACAGATCTGGCATATGATAAATCAAGGGGCTTCGAAACTAGGATTATTGTTATTTGAAGAGGGAAAGATTTAAAAATATTTGTCCGCCGAGTGTCCAGTCTTCTGCGTCGTCTAATATAAATTCGTCTATTTCCCGAATGTTGTGAACCAATAGCCAATGCTTGGCTAGCCATCTGGGTCGAGCATTATTTAGCATTGTGCCCTTTTTTATTACACAGCTGTCAATATACTTCTTCGCTTGCTACTACGTGTACTACTTGAGTTCAGGGACCCTCGGGCTCGAGGTCTTTTCTCACTGTATGCAATGCTGCTTGCGAAACAAAACTCTTTTCGGTTTGCACTGCTAGCTGTATTAATTGTTCGAGATTATTATTGGGAGTAAATCGTTGCTCAATTTCCGGTTTTAAACCGTGTAGAAAACAAGCTGGAAGGCGTTGTCTAGTGTTATCGATAAATGCGACAGCCAAGGGATTGTCTTCGCTTGCATCATAATTTTCACGTATCAAATTTCCTGAATCTCAGGGTGGACAGTGTTTTATTATGACTTATTGAAGGCTGTGTGTGTATACTGATGGGTGCGTTAAATGGGTTAGACCCCGCTGCAGGGTGTAAAATATGTCACTAGAGTCGGAGAGGCCTACTGCAAGCGTGATGACGACGAGATTCGGGATAGCTATGACTGGTGTTTCTGTACCTGCTGTCTCGCGTGTAACGGGCTGTGACTCGATGTCTTTCACAGTATGCTCGGGGGATGCGGGAATCTAAGCTGGAATTTCATTACGGGGATCTCGATATATTACGAGTGGTAAGCATTGGTTACCAGGTTCTGCCG
The DNA here is from genome assembly GCA_963942595.1 of Cylloceria caligata. Taxonomy (NCBI): domain Eukaryota; kingdom Metazoa; phylum Arthropoda; class Insecta; order Hymenoptera; family Ichneumonidae; genus Cylloceria; species Cylloceria caligata. Next base: position 4,273,152 of record OZ012711.1, read on the forward strand.
AAAACCCAACTATAAACAATGAATTATTTCCCAATCTCGTCGTAAGTGTTTCTTGCACTCGATTCACGAATCGCGCAAAACTTTCTAAATTATTTGAAATTCCTTCAATCTGTAAGGGACTTTTTGATGTACTATTATTATCTTCATGATTGTCTGATGAAATTTCTTCAGTACTTGATGAATCATTTGCTTCCTCGTTATTTATTTCTGCTTTTGTAATAATTAAATGACTTGACGTTCATTTCAAAGGTTGTTTATGACTGTCTTCGTCTACTTTAATTTATTCTATATAGTTGGATTCGTCGCGTCGAGATTCTTGGGATGCAAACTGTCAGTACTTTCATCGAAAAATTCTTCGACCGTCTAAAATGGGGATTTAGGGGAGTTACCTTTAGGGGGTATATATTCGAGATTACCTTTTCCGGTCTTCAGGATAATCATGTATTATATTATCATGAATTTTTACCTTCGATCGAGTTGAAGGCATCTCCACCTATTTAATATTATTGGTTGGATCTAATCGTACCTCTTTGTTCCAAATGTCCTTGAATTTATTTTACTTATTTTCATTTTTATTTCGTAAAAAATAAATATACCCACGCATTTCAAATGCTTCATTTCTGCGGGAACAATTAAACACCATTAAAAGATTTACAACATAATGAATACACAGTGAATTGTTTGGAAGGGACTGGAAACGGGGAAAGCTTTATTATTATTGCACACACAATGAAAAGGGAACGCAAGTATATTTCCGAGAAGGGAGAAAGAAAGCCATTTGCTTACTTAGTAGTAGACTTAGTAGACTTTGATTTTTCCTTGAGGATTATGAGTTGGTTGTCATTCAGCGATTCGATCTTAGTAATTTGAGGCTCTCAAGGTATCACAAATGGGGGAGAGCGTATCCCTCGTCTCGAGTGATCTTCGTAATAAGCAACAAGTTCGTCTAGATCATTTTTCCGCTCAATTGCTCGAATTTCTACGAGCTGATTTACTTGAAATTTATTTGATATTTCAGTATCGACAACTTCTGTGACTTGACTACTGCTTGCTTCGCACGTAGTTGCACTTAATGAAGGTGGTGTCTCGACTTTAGGGGAGGTCGCGCAGTCTGCAATTGTACTATTTGAATGGTTTTTATACTCTGCTGTATTTCCCTCTGTGAGGAGTATAGATTTATTATCTTTTTCTATTTTAAGTCTAGAGACTCCGGATTTTTGTTAATTATACGATTCACTCGCTGTTACCATTGAATGACAATTTGTTTTACTGCAATTCAAAATTCTACTCCTTTCTTGTCTCGAGTAGCCGTTAAGTTCGGCAATAATTTTTTAAAACTTATTCTTACGTCCTCCTGAACGTCTTTTCCACATGGATTTAGAAAAATGTATTGGTAGAAGTATTTAGGTCAATAGGGGTTGGGTGATTCATGGGAGAATAAGGGAGTGATACAGGTAATTTGTGAAATTAAGTAAGTGATATGGGTCGTTATATCTGTATCTTTTGTATGATGTGTTTGGTGAATGAATCTTGTTAGTCTTGACCTTATTTGCGCGAGGGGCTTAAACATGGGATTTCTCTCTCTAGTGTGATGTGTTCAGGTTTGTTTCCAGGATCACGTTAGGTAACACTTATAAGGTGGGTAGAGGATTTATAGTGGGTTAGGATGAGAACAACGAAGAGAATTCGTGTATAGCCGCGCTAATTCCCCTTCCTTGTTGTTCGCGGTAGGCCGCGCTACGAGGTTAGGATAATAATGAGGAAGTGAATTTTGTAGTGGGTTAGGATGAGAACAAGAAAGAGAATTTACGTATGACCGCGCAGCTTCCCCTTTATACATGTAGTTGTTCGCAGTAGGCCGCGCTACGTGGTTTGGTTGACAATGAGGAGGAGAATTTTGTAGTGGGTTAGGATGAGAACAAGGAAGAGAATTCGCGTATGGCCGCGCAACTTCCCCTTTTTTATTGTTCGCGGTAGGCCGTGCTACGAGGTTAGGATGAAAATTAGGAAGTGACTTTTGTTGTAGGTTGGGATGCGAATAAGGAAGAGAATTCGTGTATGACTGTGCAACTTTTCCTTTTTTGTTGTTCGCGGTTGGCCGCACTACGAGGTTGGGATAAAAATGTTGGATTCGACGAGTGACAGAGATTATTTTAATTATTAGTATTTTCAAAATTTATTTTCCCTCTAATTTTGCTGAAAAGAGAAAAGAAGAAAATGAAATGTTGGAATAAAGAATTTAAAAAAACTTCTAGTATATCCAGTCGACGATTTAGATACAACAGTGATGCAGGACGAGCAGTATATGACAGTTCAGATAATAAAATTGACAGTTTCTGACCAAACCGAATATGAGTATTGTTTAGACTTAATATTGGGACCAATTATTTTCTCGTAGTTCTGCGATCGTATCTCTTTGTACTAGCTCTTGTTTTTCATTGTACGTTTCTAAACTGGTTTTCCTTACGAAAATTTCCTGCGTGGATTGATCAATGCGTTCTTGCACGTTAAACTCGAGCTTTACAAGACACCAAACTTTTCAGAGTCTCCATATAACTTGACAGTTTAGGATTTAGACATGGAGAAAGAAAAAAAGAAAGAAAGAAAGAAAAATATATTTCCTAGTTTAATTGCTAACATAGCCTTTTACTTTTATTTGGGATTCAAATAATTTCTTGTAAGTGAAATTATGTGCGGAAAAATAAAAATACTGTTATCATTAATTTTAACAAAAAAAACTCTTAACATCAGTGGCTGACGAAAATAAAAATCTGTTTCCCGACCCTGCATCCTAAAACGTGGAAAATGTCGGCTCTGCTCATTGTCGATACCGAAGCGTTCACCAGGGGGCAAAATATCACCTCCCCGTATAGCAGTCCTTCCATCGCCTGTATGTCCACCTGTTTGAGAATGCTTGAGCATTCTGTTACTCGTTACTGAACTGCGCACTGCAGGCTAGAATGGGCAACTGCTTGCTGTTGCCACTTAGCAGCAGCACCACTCAGAAGCAGTAAACTCGCACTAGGTCATCGTGCCAAGCAACAGGTCGCTGCGCGCACGCGCTCTACGACTGCTCGACTAGACAACGGCTGCTTCGTATAACGCAGCCATCTTACGTTTTGCTCTTGCACGGTTTTCATCATCACCATATTTCGTGCGTGCTCAGAATAGTTAAGTGCATCTAAATCAAACTCACAGTTGAACTCTGCCGACCTACAGTCTCCACAAAGTTCATCCATCATATCAACATCGATATATTGATGTCGGCATCCTAGTACATCAACATTTGGCTCATCGTGTCGTGCACCCGGCTTCAGCTTCACCGCGAGACCCGGTCGCGACAGCAAATCTCATCAAATTACACACGATTAAAATAATGGGCACACCATATTTTATTCACTCTCTTTTTGTATTTATTTTGATATATTATTTTCTATATTTTATTTGGTTCATATATGTAATATTGTCCACTGCACTCTGGCAGGTGGAGCAATAAATGCTACTGTAATTAACATCTGTGTACTGATTATTAATTATCCTTAAAGAATTTCACAGTTCACTTACTCTACCATCTGAATTCTCGAACATTTGGTCCTTCGAGCCAGTCTCAGTACCACCAGCATCGCGCTCTAACATCAAGTGTGTGGACGCACACTCAGCCAGCGCACCCACTAGGAACGCATTCCACTAGCTCACCTCGTCGAAGGACGATCTGACAGCTCAACCAGCGCTTGCACTCACAGTGGAGCCTACTAGCCTAGCTTCCCAGTATCGACTCTGCACATTGACTGGTTCGACGGAGCTCGACATCTACATCGGTTTGGTATCATGGCATATAAGTCAAAGCTAACTCAAGGCAGTGAGGGAAACGAGCAGGTTTCTGGAAAGAAGTTGCTAGTGCCACCAGCTACTACTGACCCACCACCCATACGCACAAGCTCTCGCTGGAGCTCGCCTGCTTGACTAACAAGCGAGCTTATTTTCAAGGCTCAATTGCAGCAGAGCCGCCTCGACGCCATCGAGCTGGTGCTCCAGGCGGTACCACCAGAAGCAAATGAGATGTCCAACGAAGAACTCGACTCGCTGTGGGCTCTGATCGACGAGCACCACAAAGCCTTCATTAAAGTACATCAGTACTTCGAAGTGACATCGCCAATTGCATTCGCTGACCACGAATACTCCAGTGGTGGTACGCATCTGAAGGAGGCCAAGCTTACACTCGCTGTGAGGATGGCAATCGCGTCACTGCGAAATCGCTTGCTAAGTAGTCAACCATCTGCTGCACCTGCCGAACCACCTCAAGCCAAGGCAAAGCTGCCTCATATAAATTCGCCAGAGTTTGACGGGAAATATTCTGATTGGACAGCCTTCAGAGAGATGTTCCTGTCTTTAGTCATGGATCGGCAACAGCTATTCAGTGTAGATATGCTGCATTACCTACTGGGCACCGTAACCGGTAGTGCAGCACAGCTTATCAGTGGCTTAGCATTCACAGGTGAATCCCTGCAGCCGTGATGGGAAATTCTCACGAACAGGTTTGAAAATAAACGGCTGTTGATGGAAGAGCGCCTCGATAGTATTTTTGCCGTCACTACACCCTCTAAGAGAGACGCGATGTCTCTAGCCGAAATTACTGCTACAGTGTCTGAGGCAGACACCGTTCTCAGAGGCCTCAGCAGCACTGACCAACTCTGGGATTGCGTGTTGGTCCATCATGTGGCACGAAAACTGGATAGGCTGACACGGGAAGCATGGGAGACATCACTTGGAACTTCGCAGGAATTTCCAGCATTTAGCGAGCTCAAGGAGCTTGTCACATCCCGGGTCAGGGCACTCGAAAGAATCGAGACGACTCCAAATCCACCGGGCGTTAACACCAAGGCCTCTACATCAAAGACGTCATCAAGCTCATCTAAAGGGTCAGTACGACCCAGTAGAACTCATCACTCGATTGCCCGGGGGGCGCCAGTGAAGGAAGCTCACAGGGAATGGACCTATAAAACCTACCCCTGTGATTGTTGCCGATATCTCGACCATTACGTGGTAATGTGACCAGAGTTCCGAGAGCGCAACATCCCGGAGCGTCGTAAGGTGGTCGACAAGAGCCATCTATGCTATAACAGCCTGGGAAAACACAACGTGGCATCGTGCCGCTCAACCAGGAAGTGTAAGGAGTGTGGTGCCAAGCATCATACCATGCTCCACCAGGAGTCATCATCCAGCTCAAAGCGACTGCCATCAGGTACTTCTGCCCAACCTGCAGCTCAATGAGATGAAGGTGCAGTCGCCCAGAATTCAGAACTGCTCAACATAGTCAGCTCAACACTCCTCGCAACTGCTTTAGAACTAATTAAAACAACAATTTCAAGCCATAAAGTTCGGGTGCTCATAGGTCCAGGATCGGAACTATCTTTCGGGGCAGAAAGCCTGTGTATTCAGCTCAAACTAATACGTCAGCGCGCATCCATTCCGATCTTTGGTATTGGTGGCAAGAGATCAGCTCAAACAAGTGGCTTGACTCAGCTCACTCTTCATTCTCAGCACACAGCCGCTATTGGCACCACGAATGCCCACATCCTCAAAAATTTAACGGTGATATAACCATCTGTGGAAATACCAAATCACACATGGCCTCACATTAACAAGCTCAAATTGGCAGACTCAGAGTAACTACGCCCTCAGTCAATCGACATCATCATCGGGGCTGATGTTTATAGGCAGATCATCAAGCCTAATATTATCAGGAGCTCACTGTGAATGCCAATTGCTCAGCTGTCGGTGTTCGGATGGCTTGTGCTTGGACCAATTGATTCAGCACAACCAGTTGCCGGCTCATTTCATCATGCCCACCTTCAACCAGAGGAACAAGCACTTCAAGAAGCTCTCATGATATTCTGGGTCCAAGAGGAATTACCAACCAACACTGACTGCTCACTCACACCTGAAGAACAGGAGTGTGAGGATCACTTCAGGTCGACGCATAGGCGTGACTCATCAGGGACATACATAGTCAGGATTCCGCTCAAATCACCGGCAACGCTCTTGGGGAGTTTATTTTCGACTGCTCATCACTGTCTGTCTCAAGTTTTAGAACGACACTCGAGGGATGACGAATTCAAACAACTTTACCATCAATTTATGGCATAATACTGGAAGCTCGGTCACATGGAGAAGGCGCCAGCATTACCATCAAGTGCAGTGCATTATTATCTGCCGCATCATGGAATTCTCAGGCCAGCGAGTACCACTACAAAATTGAGAGTGGTGTTTAATGGCTCAAGTGCAACATCATCTGGGTTCTCCTTAAACGACATCATGCTGGTACACGAAGAGGAATGCAATTTGCAACGAATCCTGCAAAACGTTTGGGTCCGACTCGTACTCTGTTTTTTTCTTTTTTACTATTATTATCCCCGTAATTTTTTAATTTTTGTCAGCGTAATTGTATTATTGAAAGCTTACCTGAATCTACTGGGTCTTCCTCCTCCTCCCGTTCTTCTTCTTGTTCTTCTTTTTTTTTTCTTCTCCTTCTTCTTCTTCTTCTTCTTCCTCGTTGTCTGTATTGCTATTGGTATCATCGCTTGAACTGTATTGTCGCGATGGACCTGCGACGGCTCAATCTGGATCTCTCGCAGGACCGACCACGAAAAGACCGTTTGTTGATTTATACCCGCAGAACGGCTGGGTAAAATTTATCCAACGATTCCCTGCGGTGCTGTCACCATTGTTGTCCCTGCGATGATCATCTGAATCGGTTCTACCCTCCTCATCGAAATCATAGGTGTCGGTTCGCATTTCTGAAATAAAGGATATAAAATAAAAGTAATTAACGAAATATATTTCTTACGTCTTTCACTGAGTATGGACTGCAAAGCTGGTTCATTCAATCAACCGCGTCGACGAATAACACGCAACACTGAATGAATAATTATTTGATTATCAAACAATCCAATATTATGCGCGTCAATTAAATCGCGCTGACGACACTCGCACAGCATACCGCGATTTTACGAACAACCGCTTGTGTCGGAAGTTCCCATAGGGTAATCTATAAATTTCTTCTCCCCCACCGCGAACTCAACGATGGTCTACGCGTCAATATAAACTCTATCAATTTTCTTATCAATGAGCGCTTAACCACTCTGACTATGAGTGTGCTGTTAGAGTAGTAGTAACCAGAGTAAATTACACAATCAACCAGAGATTTTTCAAAGCAGCGCGCTCTTATTTATATTTCTTTAATACCCTCTTTCTCTCTTTCTCTCTTTCTCTCCCTGCATATACTGCAGCGATATAATGAATACGACTAACCAAAGACGATGGCCGCACACGATCACTTTACAAAAGCAAGACCTAGGGAAATATTTAGCGATGGTGATGTAAATGTAACGCCCATCATGTACCAAGTTATCGAGTTTCGCTGATGAATGTCATATTGTTTTCATCTAATTTCAAGGCACTCGGCCATGAGGGAAATCATCAAATTTCGTCGACGAATATTATTTAGATTTCATGACACATCTTATCTGTATGTCAAAGTGTGCGTATACACGTACGTGTGCCAGAGTATGCAAGAGCTTTGGGATATATTTGTTGCTGCTGTTACTAGGCTGCTAAGGAGAATACGACAAATATCAAAGGATAATGGTGAGCAATTTTCAGTCGTATGATTTGCAGTATCAAAAATAGGGGCGTTGCAATTTGATGGTGGGGGTAATCTGTATAAAGCGGAGTATGAATACCACCGACGATTCATTCAAATAGTTTGTAACATAGTTACACCCATTCGATTAGAGATTTACGCAATAATAATCGATGTAATGTAACAAAGTTACACTCTCGGGCATCGATTATTATTCCGAACGGCTATAAGAGCCCGAATATTATTTCTGAATATCAAAACACCTGGGCAACAGACTCGGTACAAGAGTACCGAAGTTCGCGGGCGATAGGCCATTGCCCCTGGTAGAAAAACTAGAGCTGTCGCCGCTCCGAAATTCCCTCGCTAACGTAAACAGCAGGTCAGCGACCAGCTGGCCTTGCTCGGCGGCGAGGGGAAGGCGGTGAGCGCGGCAGCGGTGAACCGCAAAAGTCTAAAGATGCGTTAGATTTTAAAATTATGATGAAAAATAGGCAGAGGGGAATGAGGCGAGGGGAGGCCTATAAAAGGTCGGTGCGGGGAGAGAGGAGCTCTCTTGGCAAAATAGTCTAAACAGTGGAGGTACGAAAATTGAGAACGAAAAAATTCTAATTAAATATCAAAATCCAAGAGTTATTTCAAATCTTATCTATCGTAGAGTCTGTGTTCACTCCAGAAATAAAACCAGTGAGTGGTGCCCAGAGACGAGAAAGTGCCCAAATCATTAACAATAACGAATTATATAGTGTAGAAATTATCAAATTATCACAATTTAACTAGTCGATAAGTTTAATAGAGTCGATGCGTAGGAATAATTAATACGATTAAGCAAGTAGTTTTTAAGAGTTTTCAAGAGAATAGGATTAAGAGGATAGATTCGAGTGTAGGAAAGGAAGTGCATAAAATTAAGCGAGTTGTGTGTGAGGAAATAGAATCAAATAGTGTGGATTTTAAACCTGCAATATAGACGAAAACCGCCAAATCGTATGAGTGGAAGAGAGAAAGCGAAACGAGAGTGAAAGAGATAGAATTATAAATAGAGTTGATACACTCTGTCCAAGGAGAGTCTGATGCGTGTGGCGGTGTGTGTGTGGGTAACGAGTCAATACCAAGGCGTAAGCACGTAACCGAAGCTCGAGCCCGAGAATACCGAGAATGTATGATCGAATAAGAAGAAATAATGATAAAATAATCGCCGGAATTTCCGGATCTCAATGCATAGATAATATAAAGAATTGGTTTCAGAGAGATAAAAAGGAAACGAGCAATAGATTAAGATATAAAGCAATATCCGTAGAATTAAGTGCATAAGATTAATTAATACGTTTAAGCTCGTAGTATATAAGGAAAAAGAATAATCTTAAATCGGTGACATAAGCGGGAATCGCCGGGCTGGACGCGTAGAAGAAAGGAAGAGAGAAAGCGAAACGAGAGTGAAATAGAAAGAATTGTACACAGAGTTGATACACTCTGTCGAATGAGTATGTCTATGTATCGAGCATACAGCAACGCTGCCGTACAAAAAGAATAATAAACCTTCGAAGATACCAGGAATAGATGCACACCATTATAAAATTATAATCGTAGAAATAATCGCTAAAATTACGATGTTAAAATGGACATTATACAGAATTCGAGTGACCGTAATTAAAAAGTGACGTTTTTTTATGAAACTATTTTTCTTGGAATAAAACCTTACCATCAACCACTACTAAGTCTCAATTAATTAGTTATGTGATCGAGCCCAAATTCCCACGATAAATAAAATATATGTTAACGTAAGAAAATCACCGTTACAATATATATATGTAATATATATATATACTTATATATATCAAACAATCTTATATAATTATTCACACGTTCTCAATACATTTAACGACGCTAAAACTAACAGCTGATTCTCAGTCCGCTAGGGGAAGCAGTGGCCGAAACGTGGCTAGGCTTTGTACACGTCACAAATCTACTATGTGGGTCACAAATTTCTCTGGCGATCTATTCTACCGACGCTTAATCGCATTATAATTCTATGCCGTACCGCGAGCGCTTAAGTAGCTGCGCACTAGGGTACTGCGCATAGATAGATAGGGCACTTCCCCTTACATACTTCCGTTTCATTTGCTCCAATTTAGACTCATACCGCCGCTAAAGATGTTCACACATGAAAAAAAAAAGAAAGATAAAATAGAAAAAATATGGAATACAAGGTAGGAGATTTTTGAGGAAGTTGCGAAGGCAACTTTTTCGAAAATCTCGGGGGATAATGTAACATAGTTACACTCATTAGATTAGAGATTAACGCAATAATAATCAATGTAATGTAACAGAGTTACACTCTCGGGCATCGATTATTATTCCGAACGGCTATGAGAGCCCGTATATTATTTCAGAGTACCGAAACACGTGAGCAGCAGACTCGGTACAAGCGTATGGAGGTTTGCGGGCACTAGGCCATCGAACCCACGTATGAAAAAGTAGCTACGTCACACCTCCGGAATTCCCTCGCTGACATAAACAGCAGGTCAGCGACCAGCTGGCCTTGCTGGGCGGCGAGGGGAAGGCGGTGAGCGGGGCGACGACTACGCTACAAAATCAGGAAATGCGTTGAATTTGAAAATTACAATGCAGAGGGGAATGAGGCGAGGGGAGGCCTATAAAAGGTCGGTGCGGGGAGAAAGGAGCTCTCTTAGTACAGAAAGTTCGAGTATTAATATACAAGAAAAATTAGAGACAAAAACTACGAAATAAGTTATAAAGAGTTATTTCCAAGTTTTATAAGGTGGAATCTGTGTTCTGGGAGGAAAGAGACCCCAAGTGCGTGAAAAAAACGAAGACTAGCCAACGAGAGAAAGACAGGCGAGCTATCGTAATAAGATAAAACCTGAGTGGTGAGATATCACCTAATTCGAGAATAATTTAGAGGTAGACGGGCGGAAGTGAGGAGACAAATTTGCATAAAATAACTTGAATAGTATATAGTACCTAGTGTAAGATAATAGAATTAAGTGATTAGAGCTATGATAAGTATAGAAAATAAGTCGTGTAGGATTAGCTCAGCTATACCATATTAATTAGAATTAAAAGTAAGACTAGCAAAAATAAAAATCATGTCAGAGAGTAGTGGAATCGACAGGCAGAATCAGCATATCGCAAGTGAAAGAGCGAGTGAGATCGCTTGACGTTGAACCGTAGGTGAGTTAGAAAGGGACAGAGGTCCAAGTGAAACATCGGTTTGAAAAGCGAGGTAGGCGCGGCTGGCGGTGTGCGTATGTATGAGCACCGAGCGTACAACGATACCACTGTACAAAACAATAATAGACTTTCGAGAATACCGAGAATCTGTGCATACGAAATAAAATAAGAATTGTAGAAATAATTGCTGAAATTATGGAATTTAAATGTCATAGTACTGAGTACCAGTAACCGGAAATTAAAACGTGACGTTTTATGGATTTGTCTTTTTAAGAATAAAGCCTCACTCTGAACCACCAGGAAGTCTACATTAATTAGCCCTGTGACCGAGCCCGAATTCCCACGGAAAATAAAAATAATTGTTCACGACAAAAAGTATCGTTACAAGTTATTGTCTACAAGGAAGCAATAAAAATGGCGAATAACGGTGCTACGTCTCACACGATATTGCCATATATAGCGAACCCCGTTATGTACGGTTTAAATAAATCATTTGGTAAAATAATCAAAATTAGGGATTCGATTGTTTGAGATCTTTCGACCAAGAAAGATCGATAACGCAGGAATCTAGGTAACGCTGACTCACACCCCGAGTTGCGATTTACCGAAATTTCCATCTTAACAAGTGGTCGGGAATTGTCGCATAAATTCAGAATTTAATAATAATAACATATACACGACCGATTGATTAATAAAAAGTTGCTAAAAGAATCATCGCCGGGCTCGAGTTGAACTCTACGTGGCTTGCACCAGTGGTGAAAATATTCTCGAATACTTTTACACTCAGTGCGGGCATTACACACTTTTAAGGGGGCAAGATCAGTCATCAGGACGAAAAAAATCATTTTTGTGAAAATGTTTCATATGAAAGTATAACATCTCAGGAATAACCTGTAGAAATTTCAAGTCGATCGGACTAAAACTCGCAGAGATACCGGTTGTTTCATACTTGTGTTCCAAGTGTAGTGAAATCATAGTGCCGGAAAATTCTGAAACTGCATATATCGTTTTATAAACTTTATAACTGTTTTTTCGACTTTATCCACTTTAGTGAAATGTTCTAAACAAGGCTGCAATGGAAAAATTAAATTTCAAGAATGTCAATCGCGTGGAATTGGATTTAAAATGTAAGTTAGAAAACCAAATCATTATTATACTTTTATTTACACCTAAAACTTTAATCGCGTTTTTCTCAGAACTACATTTTTTAAGTCCGTGCATAACATAACTCAAAAAGTAATGCACCAATCTTAATGAATTTTTGCAGGCATCTTTTATATGATAAATACTCGCGGTTGAACGATCGTTTTTATTTATTTCTTTTTTAAAATCCTTTTTACACGCAATAGTAGGATGATTTTTTAAGTGAAAATTGTACCTTTAAGTTCAAAACCATGCCAAAAATTGAAAATGGCATATTTCTGAAAATAACATCGTTCAACCGCGAAAGAAACTAGTATATCAACTAAATCTTTTCCATTTTTTTATTTCAGATAATCCTGTGAAACCACATACTACGCACCGCACGCCGTCTTTTTTCTGAAGCGCCGACGAACCACTGCCACCTGTGGATAAATAATGAATATTTTTTATTGACAAAATTCTTGAAGACACTTTAAACATTACTTTTTTATATGTAAAGACTTCCAAGTAATTATGATATATTTATTCAGAACTGAGAAAAAAAATCTCGAAAAAATGCTTTTTTTTCGACCTGATGACTGATCCTGCCCCTTTAACCTCATGTTACCAGCACAGAGCTGTCTCATTTGGTAAAAGAAGCGGAATCTGGAGAATCGAAACGGAAATGCTTCCGAAGATACTCTCCAAACAAACATGTTCTGCAGCGGCCGACTTTTGATATGCTCGTCGAAATAAGTAGAAGAATTGATATTCATATCCAGGCTCTAGAGAGCAAAAATGAAACGATTCAGCGGTGTATGAACGAGGTGGTATCATATACCCGTGAAAACATAGTTATAAGTGAAACGCCTCGTGCAGCAGCGTATGAGATCATCGGTTTCAAGGTATTCTTTCAAGAAACGCTCGAGCGCATCACGACCTTGCTAGTGCCAGAGGATACGGGGCTTATGAAAATTATTTTGTCCGAAATAATTGTGCTGTATCGTGGGCATATCGCTGATCATGCATTGGGTGTTGCGTTACGAATGCAATAATTCTCCGTTAGTGTAGGTATTCGTGATAAAGACACAAGAGAGAGATAGAGAGAGAGAAACATTAGTTGATTGATCTTTATTAGCTTTCCCAGCTATAACAATACATAAAATAATTACTTGAATCTAACTTAATAATAATTTATACCTAAGATATACTCCTTTAGATTTCGTTTGAAATGCTCCAATCTCCACTACGTTTTAGCTCCATCGGTAATTTATTATATATCTTTATTCCTTCGTAAAACATTAGGAATTAGGAGGTCACCACCCAACCGGACCCAGGAAAAGTAGATTAAGAATTTAAAAACCGATAGAACAATAATTAGGAGGGAAACAAATCTACTAGCCTGGTCAAGCGCGTCGGATGGGAACGACACCACTCAACAAGACACTAAGGATAAGAAAAAAGAGAAAACAAGAGATCAACTCACCAAGATAGAAGCGTAACTGGAACGTCCATGTCCACCACCTAAGATTGTTGGGAAATCCGTTGAATAAATCATAAATAATTAAAATCACAGGAAAATAAAGATTTTGGAACTGTCATATCACACCACAGAAAAAACATCACTCGTGATTTTAGAACAATATTACCGCGGAAAAACACACTTGAGATAAACGGAAACGGCACGGACACTACAAACAAAGAACCCGAACAAGAAACAACTCGAAAATCAAAGGATTTCGACTAATTGGAAAATAACGCGGACACGGACACAGACCCAGCGTCTATTTCAGCTGACCGACGTGTCAGCAACAACTCGTCAAGCCAAGCAGACCGCGCAGCAGCAGCCAGGAGGGCAAAGATCAAGACGGACGAGCTCGATTCCGCCTAGTTGGGACGTTCACCGCCGATCCGGAGAGCGCATAAGTAGAACTCCAATATTGTCGCAGATAAAGAAGAGCAAGGAACCTTCAGATCAAATTTTACATCGCAAATTAATTGCATGGCCAACGGCGCCAAAAAGCCGAACACTGCATATCTTTACATTAATTGTTAAATAAACCCTACTTATACCTCATACAGAAGTCTATAATTAATTATCTTCGTGTTCGAACCCGAATTCTTCCCCTCGGAAGACAAAAATTAATGATAACGTAGAATTACCGTAACATTATATACAATACACCTAGTATACGATGATAAGCTATCACCTGATCTATTCAAAAAACTTGTTTTTTGCCTAATTTTTTCAACATATATTCACAATGTTCTTCCAATTTAAATTTACTATCAATAATTACGCCGAGGTACTTTATTTTTTCTATTTGTTCTATTGGTGTTCCATCCATACACTTTACCGCAATGTTTGCACTTAATTCCTTTCTTACACTTCTCACGACCATATATTTTGTCTTACTCGCGTTTAATTTTAATCCGTTAGCATTCATCCATTCTCCAACTAAATTAAGCATCATATTCATCTTTTGTTCGACTTCTTCGCAACTTACGCCAGTTATATATAATATGGTATCATCGGCGAACATTTTTATATTACATCCTTCTGACAACTTTTAACTATATCATTTATGTACATACCAGGTCTATAAATATGAAGCCGGAATTTGCCCATAGATGGCCCTAGCTGTCAATGTAGTTATCGTCGAACCGCGTCATTGGCACCATTTCCTTGTTGACATCTCTGACAAAGATTTTCAACTCACAACAATACAAGTTTCACACAACAGCATAGCTTGTAATAGCGTTGAACATGTCGAATTTTGTGCCTGGAAACTACGATTTGCGGACAGCATTGATTTTCTGTTACTAATTGAAGAAAACTGCTGCAGAATCGCATCGAATGCTTGTCGAAGCTTACGGTGAGCATGCTCTTGGTAAATCACAGTGCTTTGAGTGGTTTAAAAAATTCAAAAGTGGCGATTTTGACGTGAGAAACGAAGAACGTGAAAGACCACCGAAAAAGTTTGAAGACAGCGAATTGCAAACATTGTTTGATGAGAATGATGCTCAAACGCAACAACAACTCGCGGATCAATTAAATGTGACACAAGAAGCTGTCTTCATACGTTTGAAAGCTGTAGTGTATCGACTACATATATCGACCACGTATATCGATGGAATAACGCGGTTACGATATACGGGGTTGGCACGCCTGTGGGAGGTAGTCGAGCTGCTCGGGCCGTGCGGAGCACATGTCAGAGAAACTGTAAAATAGGTTAAGTACATACAGTCTAATAAAGAAAATGGGAAAATAGAAACCAAACAGAGAGCGTGGATTTTGGTTGATACTCCTCCCTGCGACTACTACTATAAGGACACGACAAATTGGCGAGGAAAATCGGTGAATTTCGGCGTAAAATTAGAGAAAATTTTACGCTCGTGAATAGAGGTTAGATGTTCACGATGACGACGATGGGTAACTTAAAGCCGTTTGAGGCAAACATAGATGACATCGAGATATGGATTCGCACTTTCAAGGCATTCCTGCTGGCTAACAACATGGAATACGTGACACCAATCTTATTGGCAATCTTATTGTCCACACTTGGTTTATCAGTTGTAGGAACTCTATCGTCCTTGCTATCCCCAGATCTTCCAGAGGATGAGACACTGGACGAATTACTAGCAGTTCTCCAAACACACTATAAACCAGCACCAAAGACACTGGCGGAGAGGTATCGTTTTATGAGTAGAAAACAGAACGAAGGGGAATCTGTTGCGCAATTTCTGGCAGAACTTCGTCGGCTAGCTACAAACTGTAAGTTCGACATTGATCTTAATACACGTTTAAGAGACCAGTTCATATTCGGTTTACGCAGCGAAGTAGCACAGAAACAACTCTTCGCTAAGCCGGATGAGATTATGTTAAAGGAAGTCATCACTTTAGCCACAGCACAAGAGCTATCGGCGCAAAGTTTATCGTTTGTTCGAGGAGGATTAAATTCTCAACAGAAAGAAGAGGTTAACAAGATGACATGGAATACGCCGGCACAACAACCTCAACAATACAAGAAAAATAAGCAAAAAGGAAAAGGAAGATCTTTTTCTAATCATAAATTTGGCAAAGAGTGCCCAAATTGCGGCTCTACGAATCACACCAACTCAAAGGACTGTCATCACAAGGAGTCTAAGTGTTACGCTTGCGGTGAGATAGGTCACTTAGCTTTCAAGTGCCGAAGCAATCCACAAAAACAGCAAATTCACAAATCAAAGAAACCTCAGGCTGGTCAAAGCAATACGGTGGAGATTCGAACAGCAGAGGTTTTCACATCAAATAGAATTGAAAAAAGAAAAATGTGGATCACACTGAAGATCAATGGAATTCCTCGCCAGATGGAGATTGACACCGGTTGTGAATGCAGCATGATTTCGAGAAAGTTCTGGTAGGAACTTGGTAAACCGGCGTTATCCAAATCACCATTACAGTTTAGAACATATACCAACCAAATCTTTCACGCCGTAGGGGAATTGAAATGTAACCTAACATATGAAAATGAAACCATGAAGCATATCTTTCCAGTAACACATGGTTCTTCATTGTTCGGACGCGATTTGCTGCGTAAGGTTAAAGTAAATTAGGCAGACATAGCTGCTCAATGCAACAGTATCGAGAAACAACTCACTTTACCAGATATTCCGCAAGAATTTTCAGATATATTCAGCCAACCAAAAGGACACATTAGGAAATTTAAAGCTAAAATCGTTCTGAAAGATGAGGCAAAGCCGAAGTTCATGAAGCCTCGCCCTATTCCGTACGCTATACAAGAAAAAGTAGATCGTGAATTGGATCTTATGGAGGAAGAAGGAGTTATTGAAAAAGTGGATCACAGTGATTGGTCATCACCGTTGGTCGTAGTACCGAAACCGAATGGGCGGGTAAGGATCACTGGAGATTTAAAAAATACGGTGAACTCCCAACTCCACATCACTCAATACCCGTTGGCAACGCCGGACCAAATTTTCCATACAGTAAGCGGTAGCGTGGTCTTCTCTAAGCTGGATGGTAGCAACGCTTATCATCAAATGGAAGTGGAAGAGGAGAGCAAGAAATTCCTGGTGGTAAACACGCACCGAAGACTATACCGCTATAATGTCCTTCCTCAAGGCATTTCATCTTCACCGGCTATCTTCCAAGAGTTTGCGGACAAGATGTTGCAAGGTATACCGCGTATCGGCATCTACATTGATGACACGCTTTCAGGAGATAGGTGCGAAATAGAACATTTGCAGACTTTGAGAAAAATTTTCAAACGTATGCGGGCATATAATTTCTACCTGTCAAAAGAAAAATGTGAGTTATGTAAACCACATGTAGATTTCTTAGGATATATTCTTTCAAAGCAAGGAATTCACACTGATCCAAATAAGGTGACAGCGATAGAAGTTATACAATGCCCACAAAATGTCACCGAATTGAGATCGTTCCTGGGATTAGTAAATTTTTATAATAAATTTATACCGAACTTTTCAAGCTGCTGTGAGCCTCTATACAGACTTACCCGGAACGAGGTACAGTGGCAGTGGACCAAGAAATGCGAAGCAGCATTTCGTCAAGTTAAGAGCACTCTCGCGAATGCTCCGATTCTGATGAATTATGATCCAGCCCTACCTCTGGGAGTGAGCTGCTGATGCCTCATCACTGGGAGTCGGCAGTGTACTTTTTCACCAAGTACGAGAAGGAGGAAAAGTAATGGAGAAACCTATAGCATTCGCGTCGCGAGTGCTTTCGACGACGGAGAGAAATTACTCACAGATAGAAAAGGAGGGACTGTCTATCATATGCGCCTTGAAGAAGTTTTATCGGTACCTCTGTGGCCGTCGGTTCACCCTGATAACCGACCACAAACCGCTTCTAGCAATTTTTGGAGCTAAGTCATCACCGCAACCATATGCAGCAGCGCGACTTCATCGTTGGAGCGTACACCTGTCACAGTTTGAGTATGATATTGAGTACAGGTCAACGCATGATCATGGCAACGCAGACGCATTATCAAGACTGCCGAACGAGAACGCGTCGAGAAAAGAAGAAGAGGAGGCCAGAGAAGTGAATTTAATCGCTACCGAAAAGATAGACGCATTGCCAGTAACGTATAGGGAGATACGCGCGGCCACGGCCAGAGACAAGGTACTCTCGAAGGTATCATTTTTCATCAATGGAAATTGGCCGAGCGCGATCGATAAAGAAGATTCAGAATTGCAGGACTACTTCAGGAGGCGAGAAGAACTAACTATGCATCAAGTAGTAGTTATCTGGGGAACTCGGGTGGTCATTCCGCGGGCACTCCAGCAGAAATTCCTCAACAGTCTTCATGAAACCCACGCAGGGATAGTGAAGATGAAGGCATTAGCGCGGCAGTTCCTATGGTGGCCAAATGTAGACAAAGCGATCGGAGATCTCGCGAATAGTTGTGCCAGTTGTTGTTCAAGGCGAGCGGATCCTCCGAGTGCTCCCCTGCATCCTTGGAAGTTTCCAGAAAGGCCATGGCAGAGACTCCACATTGATCTCGCGGGTCCGTTACAAATCAGGATGTTTGTGATTGTCATGGATGCACACACGAAGTGGCCGGAAGTATACGACATGCAAGCGGACACTACAAGCAAAAAAGTGATCGAAAAATTGAGAGATAGCTTTGTAAGATTCGGCATCCCGGAACAAATAGTGTCCGATAATGGTAGGCAATTTGTGTCTTCCGAGTTCAAACGATTTCGTAAAAATAACGGGATTAGACATACGACAAGCTCAGCGTATCACCCGCGGACTAATGGCGAAGCCGAACGTTTTGTGCAAATTTTCAAGAAGTCAGTACATAATTCGGAAGGCGAATTAACTTTTCGTGTGCAGCGGTTTTTGTTTAATTATCGATGCACTCCGCACTCGACGACGGGAGTTTCGCCCGCCGAGCTACTTTTGAGACGGAGACCACATAGCTTGTTGGATTTAATAAAGCCAGACGTCCAGAGTACGGTTGGGGCAGCGCAGGCCAGACAAGAAAGGAGCTATAACGCACGCGTAAAGAGTCGCAAGTTTGAAGAAGGAGAGGAGGTATGAGTCCGTACGTATGCAAAGCAGGAAGCAAAATGGTCGTTGGGAGAAATTGTCAAGGTCCTAGGCCCTGTCACTTATCTGGTTCGCGTCGGAGAGCAGTCCTATAAACGTCATGTGGATCAAATCTATGGCGCCATGCCACTTCGGCTCGCGAGGCCGGAAGAAGCATCTCAGGATAACGAACCCTTACCCAAAAGAAGCGTAAAGTTGGAACGAGGGTCAATCTCGACGTCTCCGGAGAGTACGGGGGAATCAGAAGAATTTGAAATGGCTATGGACACGCCAGACTCATCGGAGACAGAGCTGTCTCCAAGGCCTGCCATCACGCCGTCGCGCCAGCGTCCTCAGCGATGCAGGAAACCGCCGGACCGTTTGGAGTATCAGTAAACCGGGGCATCCAAAAAGGATAATGTTAAATAAAAGGGGGAGGAAATGTAGTGTATCGACTACATATATCGACCACGTATATCGATGGAATAACGCGGTTACGATATACGGGGTTGGCACGCCTGTGGGAGGTAGGCGAGCTGCACGGGCCATGCGGAGCACATGTCAGAGAAACTGTAAAATAGGTTAAGTACGTAGAGTCTAATAAAGAAAATGAGAAAATAGAAACCAAACAGAGAGCGTGGATTTTGGTTGATACTCCTCCCTGCGACTACTACTATAAGGACACAAAAGCCATGGGAAACATCCAGAAGATGGGAAAATGGGTTCCACATGAACTGAATGAAAGACAGCAGGAAAACCGAAAAACCACTTGCGAAATGCTGCTCGCCAGGTACAAAAGAAATCGAATTGTGACTGGCGATGAAAAGTGGATATATTTTAAGAATCCTAAGCGTAAAAGATCATGAGTAACTCCAGGCGAACCATCGACATCGACTGGAAGGCTAAATCGCTATGGACGGAAGACAATGCTCTGTGTTAGGTGGGATCATAAGGGTGTGATATATTATGAGCTGCTAAAACCTGGCGAAACCGTAAATACTGAACGCTACCGACAACAAATGATCGATTTGAATCAAACTTTGCGTGAAAAACGACCAGAATATCAAAAAAGGCAACAAAAGTGATGTTCATTTATGATAATGCAACATCACACACAGCAAAACTGGTCAAGGTAACGATTGAGGCGTTTAGTTGGGAAATACTTTCGCATGCGGCTTACTCACCAGACTTTGCTCCGTCCGATTACTACTTATTTGCATCGATGGGACACGCACTTGCTGAGCAGCTTTACTTCTTACGAAAATGTACGAAAATGGCTCGATTACTGGTTTGCCTCAAAAAAGCAATAGTTTTTTTTGCGTGGCATCCACGAATTGTCAGATAGGTGGGAAAAATGTAAAGCTAGCGATGGGCAATACCTCGACTAAAATATCCGTTATCATTTTCATACAATAAACGTGTATTTTCTATACAAAAATTCCGGTTTCATATTTATAGACCTGGTATATGGTAAACAGTAAATGCCCCAATACAGAACCCTGCGGGACTCCATATTCAGTTTCAATTATTCCAGATACTATGTCTCCAAAACGCACTTGTTGCCTTCTATTCTCCAAATATGACTGAAACCATTCCAAAACATTTTCTCTTATTCCATACTGGTATAATCTTTCTACTTATCTTTTTCTATTTACCGTCTCGAACGCTCGCTGCAGGTCCATAAATATTACTCCTACCATTTCTCCCTCACTGATTATTAATTTCTATTCGTCCATAATCGTCTGAATCGCAGTTTCACACGAGTGTTGTTATCTAAAACCCGACTGATGTTCTGTAATGATGTGTTGTACCGCGGAATATTCCACTCCGTATTTCATATATTCGAAAATATTCCACAGCAAAGAAACATTGGAATTCGTTCAAGACAGGAAACGAAGTCTAATACCCGATCGCACGAACGATCTCAAGAACGCCGACGCAGCATAAGCGACTCGCTTGGCATTCGACGATAGGCTAACGCTAAAATTGCGAATTAAGAGATTTTCGTGAACCCAGTTAGCAACTGCTTTACGAAAACCAGTATTAAATTAGACTCAAGACAGAACGGGTTGGTTCCTCGTCAAATACTCGAAACAACATATTATTGTACATTCTTACATTGACTTTTAAATAGACAACGGAAAGTTACCGTTGCCTATAATAAAAGCATCCTTTTATATAAATTCGCGTTTTCATCGTGTTGGAAAATCAGCTGGCGCACGGCGATCGATAATCGTCGTGCGCCTACCTGTTGCGCTGCTTTGCTACACGGTGTTCGGTTGAGTCGAAGACAGCCGAAGCATGGGCTTCGCGAAGCCGAGGATGTGCCTCATTGGCACGCCGCGTCAAGCGAGAGGATGTCTTTCTCGCTTGACTTCGGTTTCGCTCACCGGCTGTCTCGCTCAACTGACTCCAGCGCCCAACGAACCTTTCATACTCGCAGCCATCTTGATAATTCGGCACTTTTGCGACACACATCCACTGGACAGCACGCGCATCCATAGGACTCTCACGCATATTTCTCGGACATTATTGAACGGATTTGCTCAACTTCACGCTCATCAGGACTCATTGCTCAAGGTAAGAGTGCTCTGGCATAATTACGTCATTAATTCACTGTCAGAGAGGAGAAAATGGTACATCAGCACTTGGTCTCACTCGTGGCGTGCGTTGCAGCACATGCTGTACCACGTTCCCCTCATGTCGTTGCCGGCTTTATTAATATAATTAAGCATGTGCCTCGCATTCACTGTATTTTCCCCCAGTAAATCTGCTGGGAGAGTACAGTGAATATAATTTTGCTCAACCATATAGCCTCAATATCTGTTTGCGGTGTGCTACGCAGTACTGTTTGCGTAGCGGGTCGCACACAAAATCACTGCACTCAGATACGGGTTATTGTACATTCTCTCATTAATTCGCTGCAATCACTCTGCAATACAGTGTTGAGTGATTGCAGTGAATTACACACAAAGTTTCGCTCTCAAGGCATCGGCGTGTCGTGCTGCGTAGCTGTTGCTGCGTTGCACGCACCGCTATCTCAAATTTGCACTCAGCACACAAGTAATGTAACTGTGTGCTGCTCAAATAATATCCTAAACTCAACTTGTTTATTGATTTTATAATTTATACTTTTTATCTAAATTTATATTTTGGATTGTTGTCAAATTAAACTAATTTGGGTTGATTTCACTTATAATGTCTATGCACTTGCGTATATAGATTGTATTTCTGTAATAAAAGAGGAAGGTAGCAAACCGCTTCCTCAAATATAACATCTCGGTGTCTGGTTTTATTTTCCTCTTGCCTCGAGTGAGTTTTCATCATGTTCCGATACATTCACAGGTCGGTCAAGGTACATCCGGAGGAAAATCTCAACAGTTGGTCCTTCGAGCCGGATACTCGACTTGAGCAAGAGAGACCAGGGTCTCTACCTTCCGCTCTCATCTCTGCGCATTCATCGGCTCATCTGGTAGGACTCTGCGTAGCCCATCGCAAGATCCTCATCGACTCATCACCTCGTCAAGCGGAGCAGCAAGTGGGGTAAAGTACAATCTCTGCGGAGAATCTTCGTTTCTATCTATTACTTTCTCTACTTGTACCGTTTGCATCAGGACTAGCAATGTGTGAGGGCAATCCAACGGACTCGGGGTGGCGCCTAGAGATCTTGAGGAAAAAAGGACATTGTTGGTTCCTGGGGCCGGCGTCGTTCCGAAGAAGACCCGATCGCCAACCCGGCTTACAACCGAGATAGCGTTGAAGGTCCAATCCCAACGGCGCCGGATTGCTCATCTGCAAACGGTAATAGCTCTGCTTAACGAGGGCGGAGATACGAGGGTTGGAGTTTTCGTGCCCTCCGAGCTGTGTCGATCATGAATATTTTGCAGATGATCTGCAGAGCCTTGAGGCGCAGGTTGCCCTCAAGGCCAAAGTCACAGCTCGGGAAGCCATGGCGAGGCTAGCTCAAGGGCACCTTCCTGCACCAGCACCCGAGGCGTCGCCGTGCTCCCACACAAGGCTGCCAGAGATAAAGCTGCCGACGTTTGGAGGGGACTATTCCGGATGGCCGGCGTTCCGTGACGTGTTCACGTCGCTGGTCATCCGAAATGCCCGCCTTGCTGATGTCGACCGGCTATTGTACCTGCGTGGCTGCGTGTCGGGCACGGCGGCTCAGCTCATACAGGGGTTCGCAGTCACTTGCGAATCGTTTAATCAGGCATGGGAGACATTGGTCTCCCGTTACGAGAATAAGCGGTTGCTGGTGCAGGAGCGCCTGGACAGGCTCTTCGCGCTCAAGTCCAGCTCATCCGATCTGAAATCATTTTCAACCATCCTGGCTTCGTTCTCCGAGGCGTACAGGGCTCTTTCTTCGCTGGCAACGAAGGAAGAGCTCTGGGATTGCGTGATGGTGAGGTTGCTGGCAAAACAGCTTGACCAAACCACACGTGAGGCCTGGGAGACGAAGCTAGGACGCACACCCGACTTCCCGGCCTTTGCTGAGCTCGAGGAGTTTGCGGAGACCAAGGTGAGAGCGTTGGAGATGGCGAAGGCCACTCCCAAGACCGGGACAACCTCAAACCGACCGTCTTCTGCGAATCCTCCCCCAGCTAAGGCCGGGACGCACAGCGCCGCGGCGCATCACGCAGGTAGCGCAGCACGTGGCGCTCCGTCGTCGACCTTCACCGCGAACGATTACCCCTGTGACTGCTGTCGGGCTCGTGGGGATTTCATTGTGATGTGTCCTGAGTTCCGGCGGCTCACTGTGGGTGATCGTCGCAAGATGGCGGAGAAAGTACGGCTGTGCTACAACTGCCTTGGTCGGCATAACGCGTCGGCCTGTAGATCGAGCCGGAAGTGCAAGGAGTGTTCAGGGCGGCACCACACGATGCTGCATCCGGCAGCGCCCCCTGCAACAGCTTCCGACGTGCAACCGGCTCAGTCACAGGCTTCAGCTCAATAGGATGTCGTCGCGGTCGTTCACTCATCGGCACAGCTCACATGGAACTGCTCAACATTATTGGCAACTGCATTAGCAGATATTCACACATCGGTCTCAGCTCATCAAGCAAGACTTCTCATCGATCCGGGGTCAGAATTGACGTTCATTACGGAAGAACTCTTTCGTAAGGTCAACGCAACACGTAAGCACTCATCAATTCCGATCACAGGGGTCGGTTGAAGGCGCTCAACGCAGACAAATGGCTCGGTACAGCTCACACTGTGTTCCACATACACCAAGGAGAAAGTCACGGTACTGGCTCACATTCTCAACACGGTCACTACTCACTTGCCATCCTTTGAGTCGTCAGTTCGTACATGGCCTCATATAGTGAAGCTGAAGCTGGCTGACCCTGACTTTCTCACACCACGACCAATCGATATCATAATTGGAGCAGACATTTATGGACGGGTTATTAAACCAAATATTCTCAAGGGCACATCATCTGCACCTATTGCACAATTATCGATATTTGGGTGGCTCATCATTGGACCAACAAACTCATGCCAATCTGACACACTCACTGTTCATCATGCTGCGGTGCAACATGACGATCAGGAATTACAAAATGTGCTAACGAAATTTTGGATTCAGGAAGAGCCACCAAAGGACACAGTCGGTCAACTTACACCAGAGGAGCAGGCATGCGAGGATCATTTTCGCGACACGCATCAGCGTGATTTTTCAGAAGCCCGACCGGGGGTAGCTCTCCTCGCGGCAACGCAGACGCCAGAGTATCACTGGGAACTCATTTATCGCTGCTCTTCGCTCGCAAAATTATGTCGTCTTACCTCATATTGTGTGAGAGTAGTGGAAAAAATGAGAAAGGGGTTAGAATCGGCAGGAAACGCTCCACTCACTGCGAGAGAAATGGCTGCAGCAAACACATTTTGGACAAAAGCCACACAAGCCGTGTTTTTCAAGCACGAGATACAAGTGCTGCAGTCAGGCTCGCATGTTCCATCTGCTCACCCTTTCAGTCGATTAACAGCCTTTATCGACGAGGAGGGTGTGATAAGAGTTGGAGGTCGTCTTTCACAATCAGCACTCACTTATGAAGGAATGCATCCTGCTATTCTGCCTCGCCACTCTCGATTTACGACTCTCATAAAAGAGCAAGCTCACGTGCGTACTCTTCACGGAGGCACGCAGCTCACACTAGCTCAAGTCAGGCAGACACATTGGATTGTAGGCGGTAGAGCTCCTGTGAAATCTCATACATTACACTGCGTGGTGTGTGCTCGGCAGAGAGGAGTCCGAGCACAACAGTTGATGGGTCAACTGCCTATGTCACGAGTCACACCATCACGCGCATTTTCTCACACAGGAGTAGACTACGCCGGTCCTCTCACGCTCAAAACTTGGAAGGGTCGAGGCAGCAAAACGCACAAAGGCTGGATCTGCGTTTTTGTGTGTCTCGCCACTTCAGCTCTGCATCTTGAGGCCGTCAGTGACTACTCAGCTGACGGCTTCCTCTCAACGTTCAGGCGATTCTCATCGAGGCGTGGCATTCCTCACACCATCTACTCTGACTGTGGCACCAACTTCGTTGGTGCACACAAATTTATATGTCAGATGTTCAGTAAGGCTTCGCAAGAGCATCATCTTATCGCTTCTTCTCTCGCAAATCAACAGATTGCGTGGAAGTTTAACCCGCCTGCGGCACCACATATGGGTGGTAAATGAGAAGCAGCTGTAAAGTCCGTTAAATTCCATCTGCGGCGAACGGTGGGTGATACAGCACTCACGTTCGAAGAGCTCTCAACGCTGCTTACTCAAATCGAGGCTATACTTAACTCAAGGCCTCTGGAACCGCTCAGCGATGATCCACATGACTCATCAGCACTCACGCCTGGACATTTTCTCATTGATGGAGCACTCACAATGGTCCCAGAACCGAATCTGGAAGATTTGGCAATCTCACGGCTCTCAAGGTGGCAATTGTTGCAGCAAAAGATTCAACAATTTTGGCGACAATGGTCTGCACACTATTTACAACGGCAGCAGTCGATTTCAAAATGGCATCATCCTGATAACATCATTAAAATTGGCTCGTTGGTCCTGCTCACGGATGAGCGCTTTCCACCGTGCAAATGGCCACTTGCACGTGTCACCGAGTTGCATCCGGGCAAAGACGGGCTCACCAGGGTGGTGGGACTCAAGACTGCTACCACCACGCTCACCAGGCCGATCTCAAAACTTGCTGTTCTGCCAATCTCATCCAACACCCAGCAATGAATAATTGATCATCAACCCCGTTGCTGATGGCGGGCGGAATGTTGGAAAATCAGCTGGCGCACGGCGATCGATAATCGTCGTGCGCCTACCTGTTGCGCTGCTTTGCTACACGGTGTTCGGTTGAGTCGAAGACAGCCGAAGCATGGGCTTCGGGAAGCCGAGGATGTCCCTCATTGGCACGCCGCGTCAAGCGAGAGGATGTCTCTCTCGCTTGACTTCGGTTTCGCTCACCGGCTGTCTCGCTCAACTGACTCCAGCGCCCAACGAACCTTTCATACTCGCAGCCATCTTAATAATTCGGCACTTTTGCGACACACATCCACTGGACAGCACGCGCATCCATAGGACTCTCACGCATATTTCTCGGACATTATTCAACGGATTTGCTCAACTTCACGCTCATCAGGACTCATTGCTCAAGGTAAGAGTGCTCTGGCATAATTACGTCATCAATTCACTGTCAGAGAGGAGAAAATGGTACATCAGCACTTGGTCTCACTCGTGGCGTGCGTTGCAGCACATGCTGTACCACGTTCTCCTCATGTCGTTGCCGGCTTTATTAATATAATTAAGCATGTGCCTCGCATTC
Organism: Cylloceria caligata; assembly: GCA_963942595.1. Classification (NCBI taxonomy): domain Eukaryota; kingdom Metazoa; phylum Arthropoda; class Insecta; order Hymenoptera; family Ichneumonidae; genus Cylloceria; species Cylloceria caligata. Next base: position 4,299,985 of record OZ012711.1, read on the forward strand.
ACTGTATTTTCCCCCAGTAAATCTGCTGGGAGAGTACAGTGAATATAATTTTGCTCAACCATATAGCCTCAATATCTGTTTGCGGTGTGCTACGCAATACTGATTGCGTAGCGGGTCGCACACAAAATCACTGCACTCAGATACGGGTTATTGTACATTCTCTCATTAATTCGCTGCAATCACTCTGCAATACAGTGTTGAGTGATTGCAGTGAATTACACACAAAGTTTCGCTCTCAAGGCATCGGCGTGTCGTGCTGCGTAGCTGTTGCTGCGTTGCACGCACCGCTATCTCAAATTTGCACTCAGCACACAAGTAATGTAACTGTGTGCTGCTCAAATAATATCCTAAACTCAACTTGTTTATTGATTTTATAATTTATACTTTTTATCTAAATTTATATTTTGGATTGTTGTCAAATTAAACTAATTTGGGTTGATTTCACTTATAATGTCTACGCACTTGCGTATATAGATTGTATTTCTGTAATAAAAGAGAAAGGTAGCAAACCGCTTCCTCAAATATAACATCTCGGTGTCTGGTTTTATTTTCCTCTTGCCTCGAGTGAGTTTTCATCATGTTCCGATACATTCACAGGTCGGTCAAGGTACATCCGGAGGAAAATCTCAACACATCGATAACTCGAGATTCATCTCCTTATCGGCAAACGATCCCAAAAATAATAACTTTTTAATATTATACCGAATACCGAATAATCCAATTACCCGGTACCGGCATAACATTTGGTGACAGCGGTGGGATCTGCCGAAGTTAAGTGATACGTAATTTATTCGGACAAAAAGTGTGTTGGACAAAGTTGAGAATACTCTGAAGTGACGACTACGACTCGTGCAAAGGACGCAAGTGCAGTTCGTAAAACACGGCGATTCTAACGCGAAGACGCGAAGTGAACGTCGGTGCGGGGTGACGTATCGGTTAACCATTTAAAGTCCCGATTGACGGTGTCACGTCAAATCGCGGAGAACCGCACAAAGTGTGCAAACGAGTACGCGAAGCAGCTACTTGAGAAGAAGCCGTCGTCCAACCATTGGCGACGTGCTAAGGAACCAACGAAGATACAGGTCAAAAGCGTCAGGAACGACGTCAAGAACCATCAATAGAAAGGAGCTGCAGGACACCAAGTAGGCAACACCTGAGAACATCTTCATGGAAAGGACCGTCCACCAGATTATCTTTCTGTAAGTGGCGGTTACATTATACTTATACATATAGCCGATAAACTAAAGCCAGCGTAGAACCGATATTTGGAAAATATTCCACTAGATATATATTTCTCTTGAGATTTTGTGGGAATATTTTAAAGTAGAGTTTGCTGCGAAATTAGCAAACATGTCAAAGTCTAGGGGAGCCCACTCAAGACATAGGGGCAACTCGCTAGAGTCGACGTTGCCTGGCGCAGGGGTAGACGCCACAGCCGGATTAGCCGCGGCCGTAGGGGACATCGCTTATAAAGCGCGCAAGGCGTTATCCGAGCTCTCGCCGTCGGGGCGTATCCCCTCGACCAGACAAGATGCCCTTGCAGACCGACTGACGGCCCAGTTTGGCGTAAACCCACGTAGGGGTGCGTCGTTCGGGGATTTCGCCAGCGACGTTAGCGATGACGTTTTTAATATGGCAACTGGCGAACGAATGCCCGAGCGTTTCACCGAAAACATGGTTGACCAGGAATTTAGCAGATACGCTAAACGAGGTTGGTGCGGACGAGTACGAGCTCATCCACTCCTTGAGAGAGTAAATTGCCGAGCTCCAGCGACGGTTAGGAGGAGCAGGGATGGAGAAGATTCCGCTCCCCGCACTGCCCCCGAGACGCACGCGGTTCGAGGAGACGTAGACGCCCTCAAATATGCTCAGCCTCAGTCTCGGTATAAAAATGGTAAAAACGTTCGACGGCAAGGATTCGAAGGCGTTGCCGCTCTTCTTAAAGTTCTGCGAGACGATATTCCGCAGAGTAGCTGAGGAGGAGCATGACACCCTCCTGGAGTTGATAGTCATGAGTCAGTTGATAGTAAATAAGTTGATAGTCACGACCTATATTCAGACGGTTGCGATAAACGACCAAAACACGGCCAGGCAAAGTAAACTTGACAGGTCGCCTCGCAATTTGGCTCGCGATACGGCCTACACCGAACTAATCCCACATACATCCAACAACTATAACTACGGGACGTCGGAAGGTCACGTACGCGAAGCCTTTACCGATTCGAACCTCCCAACTATCACATTGCAGGCCGCAAAATCGAGAAAGTATCGTGAACCAAAATAACAATATAAATCCCAAAATTATTCCAAATAACGGATTACAAAAGTCCAAGCGAGATACGTCTCGAGCTGTACCAATCCCTCGCGACCAAGTTCCAAATACGGGACGATGACCGAGCACGCACTGCATAAGCTCACAACATAAAGTAAAGTAATGTCAGACATAAGAAAAATAAATAAAGTGATCCAAGTCCATATAAAATCAATTGTTTGGTAAAATCCGCGACGCGGTGTATCCAGTTCAAATCCCTCACACATTCAAACAAACACGGGATAACGGCCTAACGCACGCACGGCTTTACAGTACACGACTACAGAACAGTAACAACGAACGAACTATTTATCATGGCCAGATACGCCTCGAACCGTACTAATCCCTCACGATCAAGTGGCAACACGGGACGACGGCCGAGTACGCACTGCATGCGTTCGCAGAAATAAAACAATGTCCAACATAATAAGAGAGATAAATAAAATAAAATAAGGCGAATGCAATAGTATAAATCTATAAGTGTCAATTATTCCTGCAAGTCCGCGACACGGCCTATGACATTCCAATCCCTCCTATACAATCCGACCACGGGATGATATATCAACACGCGCGCGGCCTTACAGCAAAATGACTACAGAACAGTAACTAAAAAAACAGAATGACGAACGAAGTGACTTCTTCCCGGCTCTAACCGCCAAATGATCTCGATATTACACTCTACTCGACGCAGTCTGTCCCGATACGAATCGTACTCTGTGCGTAGTATATCAGAATCGCAGGTACGACTAAGATCGAACTTAGTTTGGAATCGCACTTTCCAAAGAATTTTTAAAAAATAATAATCAAATAATGGCGAAAGACCGTAGAAGGGAAGAGAGCTCACCGGGACGATGACGATGCGATGTTCCTTGCCAATCCTTCTTAACCCAAAATCGTCTCGAAATTCTCTCCTTTCGATACAATCCTCGATTCATTCCTCGTTGTTTCAAAAGATATGCCCTGGTACCCACGATAGGTGGTGATAGATTTTGACGAAATCAACGGTGGAGCGGGACGATATTATACTCGCTGCTACGTCCTGTTCGCTCGACGGTAACCGGGAAAAAGCCCCGAGGTCCGTTCGGCACGCGTGCCCGTGAACTATGATCCCCTCTTAGCGAGCCGAACTCGGTTAATTGGGGGAACCGGAGTCGCACGATGACCACGTCTAGCGCCTCGGCTGGACGACGCAAATATTAATAGCAGATAATAACCATGTGTAGTCCAGTCCGGCAGGCGAGCCCCGTGAGATAGACTGGTTATTGCTAGTAGATCAGATGACCGAGAATAGATAATAGCATATTGGCCGTAGATGAACGTCGAGCGGGACGACTGTAGATCCCGACCACGAGAAATGGAAAATGTCTGTATACTCTCTCTCTCTCCTACGAAAGGGTGACTTGATCCCGAAACCGCCAAGAGGTTGTGGGCAGCCCTCTTTCTTTCTCTTCCTCTCCGCTTCTCGGTCGTACGATTTTAAGAAAAAGAAATACAAAAAAAAACAAAAAAAATTATTTAGAGTACGGCGATTACGCCTTACAGCCCTGCGAGATCGTGTTGGCAGCCGTCGTGTGAGGAGGACGTAGCGCTTGAGGATTTTGCCACGTTACAGAGGATATAACCTGCAATTACTGCCAGAAGAAAGGCTATACGTGGAAGGACTGCCGGAAAAGATTGTCGCAGAATAAAAGCAAGCCAACCCAGCCGCCCCGACATCCAAGAAACGCAGGCTACAAAGATGCAAGCAATACGGTAACCGCGGGGCCAGATCCAGACACTGCAGGCGTGAACACGCTAGGCGCACTGAGACTAAATACGCTAACTGCCCAGCAGATACCTGCGTGCAAGCAGAAGAAAACAACGCTGCAGCTCCTACAAGTAACGCTGCCGGTGCCACCCGCCAGCGACCTCGATATCGATGCACCGTTGGCCACGACCGGGGTACTCACCCTCAAGGCGGACACCGGAGCGCAGTGCAGCATAATCAACGGAAGCTGTCTCAAACCAGAGACCATGGTGAGCGACTGCACCGTAGAGCTGCAAGGGGTAGCGGGCTAAAAATTCACCCCCCTCGGGATAGCTAAAATTGTGCTCAAGACACCGGCTTTAAATGTAGAGCATTGGTTCTACATCGTTCCGAACAATGTGCCGTTGAAGGTTAACGGACTACTAGGCATAGACTTTATCAGGCAGCATAAAGCGGATATACTGCATAGCGAGATGCTCAAGTTGTATGGGCACTGCATGCCGCTACGGGACGCCACGAAGAGGATATATTCGTCACCACGCAGTAGAACTGCTACCACACGCAAGTACATAAGCCTGCTTACAAAGATAAATCTTCCTTCTGGAAACGCGTCTCACATGGATGCCGCCAAGAAAAATAAATTTGTCAGGGTACCTATAAGGAGCGGAATCAGCCGAGGCAAAGTAGCGAGATTCCGTGTCACACCGTCAAAACCCAATAGAGTGAGTTTAGATGTTGCTAAACACGACGGGGAAGTGCAAAAGCCGACGGCGACACTCGAGCCGTCGGAGATAGCGAAGGCCGGACATACCCGACAGGTCAAGACACTACGCGAAAGCTCAGAGAGCACGGGGAAGAGAGCCTAACGCTTTGCGCAGCAACAACGGAAGCCCGACTTAGTGCCCCCCAGCAGTGAAAAGCAAGCAGCTCGCGCAGGAATAGTGTGCGAATACAACGGTGTATTCCATCTACGAGGGAACAAGCGACAGCGCACGCACGAGGTGCAATATCGCGCACTCTTTAAGGTCGGATCGAAGGACCTAGGATCGCAACCTTTGCCTGGGAAGACCGTAAAATCGGGGCATGGGTCTGGTAAAATGCAGAAAGCCGGAAAAAGAAATATAGATGCAGACGCTCTGAGTCGCATATACGCGACCACACTAATTCGTCGAAGCGAGAGGCTAAACTCGCCCACGAAAAAGTGAAGTGGAGATAACGACAGACAAAATGCTAGCGGAAGGAATAGTCCAGCCCAGCAGGAGTCAATGCAACGTGCTGCTGATGGTCGTGGCTAAGAAACCCGATGCCGCCGGAGTGAAAAAAATGCGCGTGGTGGTGGATTTTCGGAATTTGAACGAAGCCACCATCGGAGGCTCGTATCCACTGCACAATATCACCGAAATATTGGACCAGTCGGGACGGGCCCGATATTATACGACTTTGGATCTCGTCTCTGGAATTTGCCAAATACCGATGGCGCAGCACGACAAAGAAAAAACGGCATTTTTCACTCCGCAGGATTATTTTGAGTCCATTCAGATTGAAGGACGCACCACCGACTTTCCAGCGGCTAATGAACTCCGCGTTAGCAGGACTACAGGGCGTCAAATGCTATGTGTACCTCGACGACATAGTTACACACGGAGTAAGAGCTACTCGCCATAGTTGGGCTTTCGCTCAATTTTGGCCATATACTTATGGTACCTGTTTCACAGTAGTGACGGACCACTAGCCGCTCACCTGACTGTTCGTAGTAAAGGACCCAGGTTTGAGATTGATGCGCTGGAAAATCAAATTGGCGGAACATGAGTTTAACGTAGAGTACAGGGCAGGAAAGCGCAACACGAATGCTGAGTCGAATATTCCTTACTACGAGGGCCCAAACGACAGCGAAGAACGAAGTCCGTGAGTCGAAAGAGGACAGCACGATGGGGCAACTCGGCACAACGAATGACCGCACAAAGCGGAGGGCCGAAGATACCTCTTACAGCCGCGGTAGCTCGTCGGAGAGAGAGATCGAGCTCGCCCGCGAGAAAGAAAAAGACAGCATGCACCTGGGTACGGACAGCTGCAGAAAGCGGAGGGCCAAAGATACCCCGAGCCAGCCCAGCAACGCGGCAGAGAGAGAGAGAGGCCGCGCTGGCCAATGCGCCAGAAGAATAAAATCAGGAAAAGGGAACGAGTGCCGATGGTGGTAACCGACACCCCATCGAGGTCCTTTGAGAAAGTAGCGGTCGACATCGTAGGACCGCTACCAAAAAGCGCATCTGGAAAAAGATATATACTTATTTTCCAGAACGCGCTTACAAGATACAGTGCAGCTATACCACTGCCGAACCAAGAGGCTTCGACAGTCGCTAGAGCACTCGTAGAAGAATTGATATGCCGGCACGGAACGCCGGAAATAATATTATTAAATCAGGATACAAACCTCCTCAGCTCGACCTTCAAGGAAATGTGTCGACTGCTGCGAATTAATAAGATACAAACTACGGCCTATCATCCCGAATCGAACGGCGCATTAGAAAGGTCACATCGTACGATCACTAAGTACCTAAAAAATGTCATAGACGATGATCAAGGAAATTGGGATGAGTGGCTGCTGTACGCGATGTTCACGTACAACACCACGCCACATACGGGGACCGGACTGATACCCCATATTGTAACGGTATTTTACGTTAACATCACCCTTAAAGGGTTTTAGTTCGAACTCGAGCAGGGAGGAAATTAATATAGGCTTCTGTATTAGGTAAAAGTATGGTTTATTATACACATTTAATAAATAATACAAGTAAAAGTGAAATAATTGGTGTAAAGATTAAATATGCTCCTGAATTTTGGTGATTATGCACCTTACAACAAGAATTTAACCCGGGCTTACGCATGCCTCTATAATCGCGTCCGCATGAAGTATGAGATTTTATCTTGAATTAATAAAGTATTTCTATAGTTATTTGGTGGTATTGTATCTACACATAGAACGCGCTTGCTGGGCTTGCCATCGTTACTATATCTATATCGCCTCTGTTATTATTTCTCGGTGTTTGGAGATAGCCTATTCTATATCTATAGCGCGTGGACTGTAGTGGGGACGGAGCTCTCACTCGAGTTCCTCTGGCTGAGCGATCTACTCGCTGGTCCCGCCGCTGTTCCGGTGGAGGCGTCAGCGCGGTGCATCCTCGGTGCATCGGCGCATCGGAAATGCTACAGGAGCGGCCCTAGCTAGTTTCTATGGCGTTTTTTAGTCCCTCTGGATTTTAATATAATTTGGATCCATACCACTTGTTGTAATTTCGATGGAAGATCTTGTAGGCTGGGATGCTGGACTACTTGGATGACTGATGGCTCCGTAGTAGGCCTTGGAGATGTTCGTTTTTCCCTGGGCCAGCGGTTTCAGGCCTGATCCTTGGAGATGTTGCAGTTGAAGATGCTTCTCCTTGGGTTGACTAGGTGGTCCTTCTTCTAGTTGGATAACTGGTCCTCCTTTGGTTGATTAGCTGGTCTTCCTTTGGTTGATTAGGTGGTCCTCCTTTGGTAGATTCCGGATGTTGGCGAAAGTCTGTGAACAGAATGCTCTCCGACTGTGGTTTGTCGTGCCCTTTTATACCGGCTTCCCCGCTCTTCTTTCCTGCCCGTCGGTATAGCAGGGTATTACTATATCTCCTAGTCGTCCTGTAGCCCATCTCCTGTAGCCCATTTGGTCCCGTTAATACTCTCTTCTGGTTTATAATACTTTGGTGTGTTGTTTGTAGATGAATCTTCAATGTATCTTGAGACTATAGTTATACTGCTTGGTAGTATAACTATATCTTGAGTAATGGTAGTTTGTTTATATGTGTGCGTACTGTGTGGTATGGATCTCTGAGTTGGTGTGTGTGAATCTAGTTTAAGCTCGTCATTTCGGCGGTATATTTAATATAAGACGAGTATGTCGTCTTATTGTCCCCCGATCCGAGATGATTTCCTTGAATCGAGGATCTGTTATTTATTATTTTTCTCGGTTTTGAATTTATCTGTCTTAACTATGTCTTCCTATTCTCCTGTAATCGCTTCTTGCTTCTATTTATGTCCTTATTACTTATCTATTTTTAGTGGATTTCTCGTGCTCCGGTTAATGAGTTTATTTTTGGTTTGTGTATTATTCTCGCTGTTCTTATTATTCTTATTTTTTCTATTTTGAATTTCTATCTTATTCTATGTCTTATTTCTATCTTATTTTCTTATTTTACGGCTTTTTGTGGCAGGTTTCTCGAAATAATTTGGGAGGCTTAATTTATGTGTCCACATATTTTTCTATTTTATTTTCCTTATAAGTTTTATTTTGTCTTATGTTATTTGGTTTTTTATAGTTCTTCGTCGATTTCCATCTCGTCAGGTTCCGGGTCCGTCGAGTATCCGGAATCTCCTGATTCTTCTTCTTGGTATTGGGGGTCGAGCAGCATCCCTCCGTCCGTTCCCCAGTTGAAATATGGGGGGTTGGCTCCCCTGGTGGCGACGCCTTGGCGAATCAGTTCTTCGCTTAGTAGTTGTATTTCCCCGTTGTCTTTTATTCTCCAACATTCGACCCATTTCGCGTCCGCGAAAGTTTCTATGGGGGACATGATGGTGTTCCAGATTGTGTCGGTCATAATTTCTCGGATTGTGCGCAATTCTTCTTCTGTCCATTCGTCGTTTCGAGGCCAAATTTCTTTTAAACCGACCGGAATGGCTTGAAAGGCTACGTAGGTGGCTTCTTCCGGGCATGTGTAACAGTCTCCGATGGTGGCAGCTTGGTCGATCGTTAGATCTCCCAGCCAAATCAGAATGTCGCCCTCCTCATTTTCTTCTGTGGTCATTATGCCCCGGTAAAATTTATCTTCAAATTTATATAAGATCTGCCGTCCCACGAAGTCTTGTCCTGGCTGTAGCTGGCGGAGTCCGGGCGTATTGATGGGTAGATTTTCTATATAATTAATAAAATTTTCACGGGTTCCTTCGGGATCGTCCTTGTAAATGTAGAATCGTTGTGGATTAGCCACGCTGATGATTCTGGTATTTTCGTACTCGCCGATTAAATTCCTCACTGGGTAGTTGCGATACATGTTAGTTTTGATGGTGTGATATATACTGATCGGCTTAATTAAAGCTTTTCTGTTTGACGTGATTCTCCATCCCCTCTCCGTTACCTGGTTCCCACCCTTGAACGTTATCGTCCGTAATTATTGTAAGACCTTCGCTGTCTATGGGATATTTTAAATCCCAGCGTTTGATCTTTTGTGCAATTTTTGATATTCTTCCTTGCCAACTTTTAATTCTTTTGTTTTTTATTGTGATTTTCCTTAATTCCCATTTTTCGTTATGTTTTATTTGCATTTTTATTTGATTTGAGTTTTAATTTTCCTCCTTATCACCGGTCAGTGTTTGGTTTGATACTATTTATCGGTCCTTGGTTATTCTAATATTACCGATCGTCGTTCGCTTAGAGGGGGTTTGTTTATCCTCGGTGAATGAGTAGGGACGGTCTCTTCTAGATCCTTCGGTCGATTGTTTATCCTCGGTGAGTTGTTGATCGACTGCATGTTAGAGTGTGTGACTTGAGAATTTAGTTTATATGTATCCTTCCTGCCACAATTGAAATTTCTTCTCTTAATTTATTCTATCTATTTTAATTCTATGATTTATTGTTATTTATTCTTATTACTATTTTGAATTTATTTGAGGGGGTGTGAATTTAGAATTCACAATCGAAATTCCTTATTCTAATTTCTTATATCTAATTTTATTTTTCTTAAATTTCTTGTTCTCAGCCTATGATCGAGTTTTCTGTTATTCTTTTTACTATTTTTAATTTTAATTATTCTTATTCTATTTATTTCTACTTGTCTCTATGTTGTCTCCTTCCTCTGTTTCTATTTCCGTATGATACTTGGTCAAGAGACTGGCGTGGAATTTTCCTCGGACCTTTTTAGTGAGTGGATCTATTAACAAATAGGTTGCTAGACCCACGCACTTATCTATGAGGTATGGACCTTCTCGTAGAGGCAAGAACTTCGAGGTGATTTGATTTGCGGGATCCGATATATTTAAAGCTTTTACTAACACTAAACTTCCTTCTTCGAAGTTTGTTAGTCGGTGTGTGTGATTAAATCGTTCGGCCCGCTTTGCCCCCTTTTTCATTATTCTTTCTCGTGCAATTTGGAGTTTAGCCTCGTAGGTTAAGGGGTCGTCTTCCTCACTTGCCGGTATTCCTAACCATCTGTTCCACAGTCTTACCGGTCTTTTACCTCGTTGTAGTTCAGTGGGCGTGAATTCGGTGGTATCGTGGTGGGACTCGTTAATACAGTCTTGTACTACTTGCACCCATTTATACCACCCAGCATGGTTTTCTTCCAAGAATGTTCGGAAGAATCGTCCTAGTTCTCGATTTACTCTCTCTACGATGTTCCCTTGAGGGTGACGGATAGAGGAAAATACTGCTCTTATTTTCTCTTCTTCTAGTTTTTTTAACCAGTTTTTAGCGGTGAACTGCGTACCATGGTCAAACTGGATCCGTGCTGGTTTTCCAAGCTGTGGGATATAGTCGTTGAAAATCCTTTTTATCACCGTCGTCGTGTTCGCCTTCCGCATGGGAAACAATACCACATATTTACTGAATGCATCGATGGTAACGAGAATATGTTTTACTCCTCCTATCGAGGTGGGGAGTGGTCCATAGAAGTCGATAGAGATCAAGTCCCCCGGCTTCTCAGGAATAATTGTCTGCATTTCAGCGAAATTTGTTTGTGTTGTTACCTTACTGCGTTGGCAGATATCGCAGCATGCCAATAGCGATCGGATGCATTTTCCGAGGTGGGGATACGAGAAGTCTTCGTCGAGAATTCTAAAGCATTTTCTTGCTCCAATGTGCCCATAGAGTTCGTGACATTCTATGATTAATTTTCGCACTATACATTTTGGCAGCATGACCTTCCAGATTTTATTTTTGGTCTTCTTCTGGAGGATTCCTTCCTGGAGGCGGAATTTTTTTTCTTCTTCAGTGTTTTCTTCTTTCTCCAAAAATGCCATGATGTCCCCAAGATCTGTTTGTTCTCTTTGAAGTTTCGCAATTTGTTTTATTTCCTTTATTAATTCTTTCGAAGCTTTTCGTGCCAAGGTTGCTCCGATTACTATTGCTCCTCGATTATTCTTTTCGTATCCTTCCACTCGGCTCAGAGTGTCAGCAACCGTATTCTTATGTCCCTCGAGGTGTTCTATACTCAGATTATAATCCTGAATAGATAGAACCCACCGCATTAATCGTTCTGCCGTGAATCGACATGTTTTGAGGAAGATTAATGCTTTGTGGTCTGTTTTTATTTGGATCTCAGCACCTCGTAGATATGTCCTGAATTTTTCTAGGGCCCATACTATTGCTAGCAACTCTTTTTCGGTGGTCATGTACCCATGTTCTGCCCCCTTAAGAGTCCGGCTGGCGAAGGATATGACTTCGCTCTCTCCTTCCTCGTTCTTTTGTGATAGTATGGCCCCCAGTGCATATCCGCTGGCATCGGTTGTCAAGATATATGGCTTTCTGGTGTCTGGAAATCGCAGGATGACTTCTTCGCAGAACAGGTCTTTGACTCGATTGAAACCTTTTTGTTGTGTTGGTTCCCACTTCCATCTTACTCCCTTTCTTAGCAATTCCAAAAGTGGAGCGGTCTCGTGTGCATGTCGGTTTGTGAATTTCGTGTAGAAATTTATCAAACCGAGAAATCCTCTTAATTGTTTCAAATTTTTCGGAGCAGGATATTCCTTAATAGCCCGTATCTTCTCTGGATCTGGTTTGAGTCCGTCCGTGGTGAGAATGTGGCCTAGAAAGGATACTTCTTTACGGAAAAAGTGTGACTTTGTGAATTTTAGTGTCATTCCGTGCTCCTTAAAACGTTGAAAAAGGATCTCGAGGTGCGTGAGATGCTCTTCCTGATCTCTAGATAATATTAGTAAATCGTCAAAAAATTAATGACGAAATTTAATTCGCTTAACACTACGTCCAGTGCTCGAATTAGGCTAGCCGTACTGGTTTTTAATCCAAACGGTGTGACCGTGAATTCGTAACACTTTCCATTGTGCTGAAAAGCAGTATATTTTCTAGAGTCTGGGTGTAGTGGAATTTGCCAGAAGCTGCTAGTGAGATCCAACGTGGAAATGACGGATTTTCCTCCACACCTCTGAAAAATTTCCTCGATGGGTGGTGCGTTGTTGTGGTCATTTACCAGATAGTTGTTTAGTTCTCTGGCATCTAAACACAGTCGCACGCTCTCATCGGCTTTCGTTACCGGCATTAATGGATTTATGTAAATACTGTTTGATTTTTGTATCACACCGTAGTCGAGCATTTTATCGATTTCTTGCTGGACTCGCTCTCGTTGTGCTAGCGCCACCGGATATGATCGATGGAAATATGGCTTCGGATCTTTGAGTATGAGGCGATGTACATATTTAGTCATTCTTCCTGGCCTTCGGTCGAAGACTTCCTGGTTCTTTTCAACGATTTGTTTAAAAGTTGTTTTAATCTTCGTTTCAAGATCGTGGCATTCCATCATCTTTTCCTCGAATTCCACCTCCGATAATTGGAATTCGAGGGGTGTTGGTAGAGATTCTTCTCGTATTGCACAAGTTTCTCTACTACCTTCTTTTGGTTGTGTGACCTGGTGTACCAATTTCCACAATCCGTTTTCTAGGTTTGCTACGACCTTATCTTTAACTGCCACACATTTACTGTGAGCATCGACGGAAATTTGTAGTTTTAACATTCCGTCGATCCCAATTAAGATAGGTCGTAGTAATTTCGGGACAACCAGTAACTGTAGCACTCCTTCTGATCCGTATGTCTTCGCCTCAACCATTATTTGTTTTTTTACTTTTTCTGGTTCCCCCCCAAAAGCTCCTACTACCTCTGTCGAAGTGACTGGCAGTGTGGGGCACTTCTCGAATTTCTTATCATATTGTTTAAAAAATTCTTCAGAAATACAGCTCACCTCACTGCCGCTGTCAATCAGACTATTCACCGATAGTCCCTCGATACCTATTGGAATTTCTGGGCACCGGGGGTGTATCTCATCATACCACTTCCCCACTTTCTTTGGTTCTTCCCGTAGAAATTCTCGAAGGTCCTCGGTGACTGTGAATACTTGGTACTTCCTCGCATCCTGGTCATTGCCGCTCTTTCGTGTCGCCTCTCCTTTGGATGTCTCCTGCTGATCATTAGAGGTACTTGGGGTTGCGATCCCTTGTTCCCGTTCCGATGATTTCAGCATTACGATATCCTTTTGGATGGCTTGACTACTGGATGGCTCACTAGCGATTTTCCCTTCGTCTGTCTTCGATTTTTTTTCTTCGTTTTTTAACGCTCTCCGTTCCTTCCTTTTCTGCTTTCTTTTTTCTACATTTACTCCCTCCTTGCGTCCTTGTATTTCCTTTTTATTTGTCGTTGCACCTCGTTTTTCTCTTTCGGATTTTTGTACGGGCGCAACGTCTAAGCGTTTCCCGGATTTGGATTTTGGGATCCGCTCGGTTGTGCTCGTATCTCTGGTGTCATGGTGTTGTTTATAAATGGTCCAGGGGGATATCCCTGGATCGCATTTGTTTGGTGGTATCTTTCGTTTTTTACTGGTGGTGGTGGAGGTGGCTGGTGCCATGGTGCCGCTCCCTGGTGGTACGCTCCTTGTGGCGTAGGTGGAGGAGTGTTGTATGGCTGTGGTGGTCTTTGCGCCGCCTGCTGCCATGCTGTATATCCACCATTGCCATTATTTGGAGGGGTCTGCCAACGTGGTCGGTTGTCAGGGACTCGTGGTGGTTGCCACTCGTTCCTCGTTGGTCTCCGCCATCCATGGTCCCTTGGTCCCCCGCGTCCTTGAAGGTCTCGCCGCTGGTGTCCTCTCTTACTATTAAGAGGTCCCGCCATATCGATGCTTTCGAGAAGCTCGAGAAATTCTGGCACGCTAATGATTTGCCGGATTCTGACGGCACATCGCACCTCTTCGTCAAAATGTCGGGCTAGGCGGCGAATAATTGCTTCGTCCGACATTTTTTCTTCAAGGTCCCGCGCGTTGCCAAAAATGAGAGTGGCGTATTCTGCCCTGGTGCGACTTTGTCCTTCTGTGTCGTATGTACCGAACTCCAGATTGCTACGGACCTTATCTTGCATTTCTCTGGTCCAGTAGCGTGCAGAAAATGCTGTTGCAAATTCCGAGAAATTATGCACGCTACCTTCCACGAGATGCCACCAGTTCTTAGCTTGGCCCTCCAGTGCGTCTTGTATGACGATGCGTACGTCCGATCCCTCAATTCCTCCAGCCTCACAGTATTCTTGTAGTTCTTTAAGAAATTTTGTAGGCCGTTGCTTGCCGTCTGCCGCAAATTTCGGAGTTTTTTGCGTAGATGCCTGGAGACGAGTAATATTTCCTATCTGGAAAGTGGACAGACTATGGGCGGAATTATTTATGCCCGAGGAGACACGCTGTTCTAGTGCCTTTATCCTATTTCCATGTTTTTCTGTCGTGTTTTGGTTCTTTGTTACTCGTTCCATGGCTTCTTTCATCTCCTTGTCTAGTCGGGCCACAATCTGTTGCTCGTTGATAATAATATTTCTGTGGTACTTATTAACGACATCCTGCTCTTCGGTTATTTCTTGACGGACTGTCTCGATTTTGGTGTCCGTCCGTTTGTCACTATCGAATATTTTGTGTTCGATGTGCTCCTTCAGATTCTCACGCAAGGTAGCCGTCCTCGAGATACAGGAATCGTTAGCATCATCTAGTTTTGCTTGGATCCTTTCGAGTTTTTCATCCTGACCTTCCTTCATGGTGTGAAGGAAAGCCATAATTTGGCTCATGTTCACGGGATCTGGAACTACCGGAAGAGTTTCTCCTAGCTGTGGCGTAGATCGCCCCTCCTGGAGTCTGTCTGACGCATTGGCTTCCATTGTAACGCTCGGAATTTCGGATAGCCTGGCGATTTCTTCCCGATCTTGAATCCGTCGTTGTTGCCTTAAGATACCGTCCGCTGTTGTAGATTCCCACTCTAAAGAGCGTCCTAGTAGTGACGTATTAAGTTCGCCACTAGCGTCGAGTGCGGCCCGTTGCACCAGTCTCTGAGCGAATATCGACTCAAAACTCATACTTATAGCCCAATATCAGCCTTTCTTTCCTATGCTCGAGTCCCTGTTCGGGCGCCAAATGTAACGGTATTTTACGTTAACATCACCCTTAAAGGGTTTTAGTTCGAACTCGAGCAGGGAGGAAATTAATATAGGCTTCTGTATTAGGTAAAAGTATGGTTTATTATACACATTTAATAAATAATACAAGTAAAAGTGAAATAATTGGTGTAAAGATTAAATATGCTCCTTAATTTTGGTGATTATGCACCTTACAACAAGAATTTAACCCGGGCTTACGCATGCCTCTATAATCGCGTCCGCATGAAGTATGAGATTTTATCTTGAATTAATAAAGTATTTCTATAGTTATTTGGTGGTATTGTATCTACACATAGAACGCGCTTGCTGGGCTTGCCATCGTTACTATATCTATATCGCCTCTGTTATTATTTCTCGGTGTTTGGAGATAGCCTATTCTATATCTATAGCGCGTGGACTGTAGTGGGGACGGAGCTCTCACTCGAGCTCCTCTGGCTGAGCGATCTACTCGCTGGTCCCGCCGCTGTTCCGGTGGAGGCGTCAGCGCGGTACATCCTCGGTGCATCGGCGCATCGGAAATGCTACAGGAGCGGCCTTAGCTAGTTTCTATGGCGTTTTTTAGTCCCTCTGGATTTTAATATAATTTGGATCCATACCACTTGTTGTAATTTCGATGGAAGATCTTGTAGGCTGGGATGCTGGACTACTTGGATGACTGATGGCTCCGTAGTAGGCCTTGGAGATGTTCGTTTTTCCCTGGGCCAGCGGTTTCAGGCCTGATCCTTGGAGATGTTGCAGTTGAAGATGCTTCTCCTTGGGTTGACTAGGTGGTCCTTCTTCTAGTTGGATAACTGGTCCTCCTTTGGTTGATTAGCTGGTCTTCCTTTGGTTGATTAGGTGGTCCTCCTTTGGTAGATTCCGGATGTTGGCGAAAGTCTGTGAACAGAATGCTCTCCGACTGTGGTTTGTCGTGCCCTTTTATACCGGCTTCCCCGCTCTTCTTTCCTGCCCGTCGGTATAGCAGGGTATTACTATATCTCCTAGTCGTCCTGTAGCCCATCTCCTGTAGCCCATTTGGTCCCGTTAATACTCTCTTCTGGTTTATAATACTTTGGTGTGTTGTTTGTAGATGAATCTTCAATGTATCTTGAGACTATAGTTATACTGCTTGGTAGTATAACTATATCTTGAGTAATGGTAGTTTGTTTATATGTGTGCATACTGTGTGGTATGGATCTCTGAGTTGGTGTGTGTGAATCTAGTTTAAGCTCGTCATTTCGGCGGTATATTTAATATAAGACGAGTATGTCGTCTTAATATATTGGTGTACGGACGCGAAGCGGAGTTACTGACCACCGTGAAACAGGAGCCCCGCAGCACCTATGCTTACGAAAACTACGTCCAAGAGTTACGCGAGCGAATACGCGCCGCGTGGACAGTAGCTTGTGATAATCTCGAAGGCGCGAAAAGATGGTCGAAGACCACGCACGACCACGGCGCGCAGGTGCAGGAGTACCGCGTCGGCGAACGCGTACTCCTCCGCGATGAGACGGTGCGCAGGGGGCGGTCAGTCAAGCTGACCCCGGAGTGGACAGGACCCCACGAGATATTGGAAGCGAGGCCTCCCGTCAATTACATAGTCCAGAAGGGACGAAAAACGCAAGCGGTGCATGCCAACCGCCTAAAGCTCTTTATAGAGCATTAAAACTGAGTAAAACTAAGTAAATACGGGTAGGGAGCTCCTCGAAGCGCAAGGTATGGAACTCCAATGATGAACAAGGTAAAGTAAAACTTGTTTAATTTATAAGGAAAATTGTGAGGACATACATAGAAAAAAAAACGCGGTAAATTAAAAAAACCGCCTACTGAATCGGCAGGGATAACGATTTTTCGGTGCTTCCTCCCGGAAGAGACGCTCTACCTCGAGCGTATCCTCGGGGAAATCCTCGTCGGCGTAGTGGCCGTCGCCCCATAGAGTGTCCACTCGTTGGCGGCCGGCCTCCCGACGACGACGGACCCCTAGAGCTCGAGAGATAAAACTGATCTCCCAATCCGGGTGACGCTGAACTGGAACGCTTGGGAAATACGCTTCTTGGAACAACAAAGTACCCGCTATCAAAAGGGGGAAAACGAAAAGGAAAAGGAAAAGACTCTCTTTTCCCTGCAAAAATAAAATGCTTACCCCACTTCTCAGCAGCCCGGGCGTGAGGTCGCCCCCACGGCAGATTAAAACGCCATTAACGGCATCTTTCACCAAATAAGCCATAGTGAAATGAACGAAGCGGTAGAGCGGACGGTTAGAGTAAGAATGAGCCAAAGAGCCCTTACACCACAGAACCCGCGAGACCGCTAGAGAAAAGAAGGAGTACTAACGTAGTAAGCATTCTCACGCTTTTTCCTCCCACTCGTTGAAGGTTGATCGCAGCCGGGGTTGAACGAACCGTAGCAACGCAGCGTAATCCAGACTACATCGTCAGTGCGTTTACCAGCACTCCGGGCATCTACTACGAAGATATAGGAAGCCTCACGATAATCCAATCGACATGGTGGTTGATTGTCAGGCTGGACCTCGCCGCTCTAATGCACCGAGAAGCAGAGATCAGCAAAAATCTACAACGTCTCACAGAGCTGTGCGAAGGCGAAACTCGCGTAAATGATATATGCCCCATCATCAGCGATTCCGTACTAAAAATGAAGAGAAAGATAGAGATAGGGGTATCAATCATATTCGACCTCCTCGGGACGCGCTCCGTCCGAGAGCGCAGAGGGTTGATAGACGGCCTAGGAAGCATAATCAAGGCCATCACGGAAAAAATGGACGCCGCTGATGCGCGGGAGCTCCATGAAGAGATAACGCACCTTAAGGCATCCCACCAGACCCTGAAGGAAGGGCCGAAAAATCAAATACAGGTCATAAAAACCACGTATAGGCTAACGAACGGACTCTCCAGGCCCAAATGCAGCATATAAACCGCACACTCAACAGCGACATATACTACGTAAAGAGACACCAACACTTAGACGAGACGCTCAACGCAAGAAGTATTGCGGTCGAAGCATTACTCAGCGACGTACAGGAGTTAGTTTGGCTAGTGGACGATATAGCTAGCGGTAAGCCCAGAGCAACGTCCCTGCTGCCACGCACACTCGTAAAGCACCTCGTCGAAGCACTACTACACCTACCATCAGGCAGTAGTTTCCCAGTTGCAATAGCACACGACCAAGTGCCAACACTTATGCGACTGGCAGATACCAGGGCCTACAGCGAAAGCAACACGGTAGTGCTCGTGCTGGATATACCGCTGATCGGGCAGTAACGGTATAGTATACAAAAAGTATATCCCATACCCATACATGCGGACAACGGCAAACACTACTACATAGACGCGACCGAGAGCCACGTAGTAATAGATCCCGAAAACCGCAAATACTTAAGGATGACATCTGACGACATGAAAATTTGCAAGGCACTGGGCAAATTATACATATGCCCACCCACGTTTCCAACAATTCCAATTACGAACGACGCTCCCTGCGAAGTCCTTATCTACGCGAAAATGGATACTGATAAAGGCGAGAAATGCGGAAAAAGGGTCATCGAACTAAAACATCCCCTTATCGTCCCAATGCAACAGCGAGGGCGATGGCTATACCTCGCGCCAACCCCTGAACCCGTAGGAATAAGTTATGGAAAAAAACTACTCCTTCTCAGCACGAAATACTATACAATTCAGGTATACTGGCTTTGGTAGGCGTATGTATAGTAATCGCCCAAGATTTCAGCATCAAAACCATCGGGCGGACACCGCAGATGATCTGGGAAAACTACCTCCCATCGTTTAATTTAACATTAACGGAAATTGAAGCCCAGGCGACCCCTATGCAGACCGAGAGGACAATTCCATTACAGAGCGTACTGCGAGACCCAGCAGAGTTTCAAAAGGTCGGAGCTCGAGCCGACCAAATCAGATACAACCTCAATACTGACAGAGACGGGATGCAACACATCCACAATCTGAGTTTCTACTCACTGGGTGCAGTAGCACCAATAGCCTTGGTTGGCTATGTTCTGTTTAATTTTTATAGGTACCAACGAAACCGAACACCAACAAGGACAAGCAAGGCGACGACCCCGGCAGCAGCCGAGGTAAACATCAACCTCGAGCAGCTCGGACGACAACAGCCAGAGAAGCAACTGCGATCCGAGCTGGCCAAAGTATGCACCCGTCCCCCCAACCGGGAACGACTCGTTCGGCACGAAAGACGATAAGAAGCAAAAGAAAGAACTTCATCGTTAACAAATGAAAAAATGAAAAATTGTTGGTATTGTTATATAACATCAAACTGTAAAATTGCATCAAATTGTAAAAGGAAATTCGGGAAACCAATCGAAGAAAAAATTTTTTAGAGAAAAAATTTTTCCTTCTAAGGGGGGAGGGATGTTGTGCCGCGGAATATTCCACTTCGTATTTCGTATATTCGGGAATATTCCATAGCAAAGAAACATTGGAATTCGTTCAAGACAGGAAATGAAGTCCAATGCCCGATCGTACGATCAATACCAAGAACGCCGACGCAGCATGAGGCGACTCGCTTGGCGTTCGACGATAGGGTAATGCTAAAATTGCGAATTAAGGGATTTTCGTGAAGATAGTTAACAACTGCTTTACGAAAACCAGTATTAATTTAGACTCAACAGAGAACGGTTGGTTCCTCGTGAAATACTCGAAACAACGTATTATTGTACTTCTTACTTTGACAATTAAATAGACAACGGAAAGTTACGGTTGTCTATAATAAATACTTCCTTTTATATAAATTCGCGTTTTCATCGATAACTCAAGATTCATCTCCTTATCGGCAAACGATCCCACTAATAATAACTTTTTAATATTATACCGAATACCGAATAATCCAATTACCCGCTACCGGCATAACAGATGTCATTACTTTCTAAATATATTGTTAATTGCTCTTTCACTACAAGTTCTAATACTTTTTCATATATCGGAAGAATATTAAGTGATCCGTATTCACTAGCAGTCCTAGGCTTGTCTACTTTTGGTATCGGTGTAATCGTTAACGCTTTCCAATCATTCAGACACTGACCAGTTCTCAAAGAATCATTAATTATACCTACAAATTCATCTTTTATCACATGAAATATTAATTTCAGCAACTCACTCGATATTCCCACCTCTGTTCCCTTTTTGTTGGGTAAACTCTTAACACTTTTCTCTAAATATTTTGCTTCAATCATTTCAAAATCTTCTATAGTGACTCTCATTTCTATAACATAAATAGTTCTTTTACCTGATTTTCTCCTATCACTTTCGATAGAATTCACTGTATTACAAATACTTTGCATATAAAATAAATTAAACTTATCCGCTATTGTAACGGTATTTTCACGTTATCATTAGATTTTATTCTTCTGAGGGGAAGAATTCGGGCTCGAACACTAAGATAATTAATTGTAGACTTCTATAGGAGGTATAAGTAGGATTTATTCAATGATTAGCATAGAATCAGTAGTGTTCGGCTTTTTGGCGCCGTTCGCCGTACAATTTCTTTGTAACGTTTAGTCGCTCTGATGGTTCCACGCTCTTCTTTACCCGTGGTGTTCGGACTCCGACTTCTGCGCTGAGCGGTGGATATCTCAACTAGGCAGTATCGAGCTCAGCCGTCTTGATCTTTTTCCCCCTTGGCTGCTGACGTGCGGTCTGCTGGGCTTGATTCGCTATTGCTGGCGCTTCAGTCAGCCAGTATGGACGCCGGGTCTATGTCCGTATCCGCGTCGTTTTGTTAAATAGTCAAAATAGTTTGTTTTTCGTGCTGTTTTGCTTTCGGCCCCCTTGATCTTTATGGTCGTGCCGTCCCCGTGATATTCCCAGTGTGTTTTATAGTGATGACAGTGATCGTGGTTCGCGAATAATATATTTTGTGTGTCGAATGATGACGGTTTCCGTTTCACAATTTTTCAGTGACTCTTAATTATTTAACAATCAGTTATCGGATTTCTCAAGAAATCTTCAGCGTTGGACCTGGATGTTCCTGTTATTCTTCGCTCTTGGTGAGTTGGTCTTTTAATATATCTTTCTCTTCTCCTTTCTATCTGTTGAGTGGTGTCGTTCTCATGCGACGCGCTTGACAAATTCTTGAAATTGTTTCTATCCTAATTATTTTTCTAATTATCCTAAAATTATGAATCGAGTTTCTATGGGTCGGGCTTACTAATGCCCTCCTAATCCTATTTATTTATTAATTTTCCTAGCTTTCTTTCAAATTTCAACTCCAAGAGCCTCTCTTTTCTTGAGACTGTGATTTATCATGAATCTCAATTTACAGTATCAGGTAAATCCTGTTATAATTTTTCTAACTGTTGTTTGTCATTCTATTTTCTTTTTCAATGTTGTTCCGCCTTTACCTTTCTCCAAGTGTCTAATTTGAAAACTTCTAGGTACCGCAACCAAGTCTTTTACACTTAACGATGCGCCGCGTTTACAATATTTCTTATAGACTATCCGGATTTATTTCTAATTATTCTACCTAAGCCTTCTTATCCTATTCTCTCAATTCTCCTAAACTAAATCCTAATTATTTATTTCAATGCCACTAACTTTCCTTTCTTCGTCTGTTTTTCAGAATATTTCCAGTTTTATTCACACCGTCTAATACCGTTCGCTCTTAATCCTTATTTTATTTCCTCCACTCACTTGTGCTGTGTTTCTCTATTTGTCAATGTCCTAATCACTTCGTAGGGTTTACTCACACCCTTTCACGTTAAAATCCGTAGATTTAATACCAAATTCTTGAATTTTTAGTAGGATTTTTAAGTTTGAATACCTGCGAGTCTGACTCAGTTGGCGGTTTTAACAGAATAGAGAGCTCCTCTCTATTTGAAGCTCGCTTATATACTCTTTTCGTCTTTTCCCACTCTCTTACTCTAACTCTTCTTCTTATCATAGCTAATGTAATTTCTTTTGTTTCAGGTCACCCCGCCACCGTGCCCCTACGTCCCCTCACTGCTCAAACTAGGCCAGCCGGTCGCTGACCCGCTGTTTTTCGGCAGCGAAGAAATTCGACAGGATTCAGCCTGTTTCGTGGTCTCGCCTAGGCTTCTCTGTGAATTTATTATTTCTTACTTCTTATCTTTCTTATTCTCTATCTGTACTATTTTCTGGATGTGCAAATAAATGGTTCTATTTGCCGTGATTTGTGTTTTATTTTATTTATTATTATTTTTTTATCTTTTTTTATCCTTTTCAGGTCGTGACTACGTCACATTATCCCCCCAAATTTCTGATAGGTTGAGTTATCAACCGATTCAGAGATTTGTGCGGGTTCCTCAGAAAATCTTTATTTATATTTATCTTCTGATTTATTTAATTATCTATTTATTTATTTACTTATTTTCGACTTATTTCTAACTTAATGCTAACTATTTTTCGTAACCTATTACTATGCTTATTCTAAAAAAAAAAAACGACGCTAAATAACTAACGCAACTCAGGAGGATATTTTTTAAATTTTCATTTATTCAGATTCCGTCGCTGTCGTTGTCTCTGTCTTCGTCGCTGTCTGTTACGTCGGGGTCTTGTTGGGGGATTACGCCACACTCCTCCAATATTGCCGTTGTTTTAATGTCCGGTGTCGTTATGGCCAGCCAGGCCTCATCGTCGGTGGTATCGTCGTCGTCCTCACTACTGTTGTTGCTCTCCGTCCCAGTCAGCTCGTCAACGAAAGCAGCCAGCTCCTGGAGAAGGTCGTTTATGCCACGGTTTCCGGCCATGCTCGTGCTAATTGATCTTCCACGTGCGTATGGTGTAGCCCTTGCCGCTTGTCCCTCCCGCCTTCTTTCCGTACGGTAATGTTTACCGTGGTGCCCCCCGTCCCGGCCGTAATCAAACGCCGGGTTGGTGGGCACCCTCCTTGCGTCGCCGCTCCTCCGCAGTTGCTGCGCGACGTCGTAGCCCCTGTTATCGAGGCTGACATGTATGGTTACCCATACCACATCAACAACAGGGTCGAGCTCATCCACGTAGATGTCAATCGTTTGGTCCACCGTTAGGGAAGCGAATCGGCTGCACGCCGCCCCGCTCCAATTCAGGCCGATCGCCGCCAGCTCGTGTAGTGCGCATGTTATGGTGAAGAACGGCTCCCCGAGATATAAAGTAGGCACCGTATATAACGTGTCCATTCCCGTAGTCATCTTTGTCCCCAGGTCCCCCATCCATAATGAATACCTCCCGTCGCTTCTTCTCGCCAGGACGATACCGCGGAGAAAGTGGTACTCCCTCTCGTCCTCCTCGTCGATGAGCAAAAATTAAGTCGCCCTTCCTGGGTAGAGCTCTTCCTCCAGCAAGCGATGCACATCCGGGTGCGTGCGGCTAGTTTTTGCGACCTGCCGGAGAAATCCCTCTCTTCTCTGCCGGTCTTTCTCGAGCCAGATATAAAATCGACTCGGGCTTTCTGATGTTAAAATTTCCCCAGCGTAGGGTTCGTTCCGCTTGAGGTGTTCCACCCCGTATTCAATAAAACGTGCTACTGACATTTTCTAAAAAAAATTTGAAAAATTTTTTTTTTTAAACTTTGCACTTTGTCGTTTCTGAGATTTTGTCGTTTTGTAGGCCGTTACATTGTAGTCGGTTCCTTTTATAGACATATCGCCATATAGAATTATATCTATATTCATCAATTTTATTTTTGGCTAATGTAAATTCATTATTTCGTATTTCCGGCTTCCTCGTAATTTTTCGGCCAAATTTCGTGCCGGCCTTGGCCTCTGCGCCAATTATCTGTCTCCCGAACCCCTTTTTCCATGACTCTCTCTTGGCCTTCGATCGATTACCCAATCGTCGAATCGATCACCAATACCCGGAATTTGCGTCATATTCGTATAATTTATTACTTTCTACGAATTCTAGTGTGAGTCAAGCCTATCGGGTTACGTGTTCGTCCCGCCTCTTTTCTTGACCAACTACAACACGATAGATCTTGCCGCCTGTTTTGGTGTACTCTCCCTCGGTTTTGCATATAGTTTCAGAGTTGATTTTACTATATGCTCGGTACGCTGACCGTCGGTACCTTTGTCTTCACTGTACTTGTAGATGCCGAGTGTAGGCCCTGTTGTCTCACTTTCGGACTCTGCCCCCTTTCTGTCTCTCTCTCTCTCTCTCTCTCTCTCTCTCTCTCTCTCTCTCTCTCTCTCTCTCTCTCTCTTCTATAGCAGTTGGATTAGCTGTCTCTTCTTTCTTCTCATTTGTCTTTTCTGTCTCAGTCCTGTACCTCTTAAACATATTTGCGTGGAATATACCGCGCTCTTTCTTACTTTCTATATCTATTACTAAATATGTCGCTATCCCTACGCATTTCTTAATTTTATACGGGCCTTTATATAACGGCATGAATTTTGATGTTAATTGTTTCAACGGATCTGAAACATTTAACGCTTTAATTAAAACTAGATCCCCTACCTCGTAATTAGTTTGCCTATGTGTCGCGTCGAATTTCTCCGCCTGACGCCGATCTTTTTTTGAAATTCTCTCTCTCACGATCTCGATCTTCATCTCGTAGGTGGTGGCATCCTCTTCGTCTCTTCTTAGACCCATTTGTTTATTCCATTCCCTGGTCGGCTTCTTTTTACATTGTAGCTCCATGGGTGTGAATTCAGTTGTCTCATGGTGGGATTCATTAATACAATGCTGTATTACTTTTACCCATTCAAACCATCCTGCATGGTTTTCAGTCAGGAACGTACGGAAAAATCTCCCCAGCTCTCGGTTAACTCGTTCGACGATATTTCCTTGAGGTTGACGGATTGATGAGAATACCGCCATGATGTCCTCGTCCTTGAGTTTCTTAAGCCAGTTCTTCGCGGTGAATTGCGTTCCATGATCGAATTAGATTCTACGTGGCTTTCCATACTTCGGAATATAATCCTCGAATATTCTTTTTACCACAGTATACGTGTTAGCTTTTTTCATAGGATATAATACCACATATTTACTGAAAGCATCTAATGTCACGAGGATGTGTTTCACTCCGCCCACTGACGTTGGTAATGGTCCATAAAAATCAATTGATACCAAATCCCCTGGTTTTTCTGGGATAATCGTTTGCATTGCCGCGTAGCTCGTTTGTATTGCTATTTTATTCCTTTGGCATGTGTCACAAGTTGCTAGTGTATTCCGAGTGATTTTGGCCAGATGTGGATAGGTGAAATCTTCTTCCAGCATCCGCGAACACTTCCGGGCACCAAGGTGTCCATACATTGCATGGCAAGCCTTAATTAATTCCTTAATGATGCTTTTTGGCACTATTACTCGCCAAACACCATTTTTCGATTTTTTTTCTAAGATGCCTTTTTCCATTCAGAATTTTCTTTCTTCCTCCCCTTTTTTATCTTCACCGAGGAAATCCATGATGATTCGCAGATCTTCCTGTTCCCGCTGCATCTTTTCCATACATTTGAGCCTTTTTGCTAGATCTCGCGGGAGTTTTTCTGCTAGCACTCCTGCGACAACGATGATCCCTTCCTTATCGGCCGAGGATAACTCCTCGTCTCCTTTCACTCGACTTGGGGCATCGGCTACTACATTTGTTTTTCCCGCAACATGTTCTATCTGCAAATCGTAGTCTTGTATTGAGAGGACCCATTTCATGAGTCTTTTCGCGGTGAAACGACAGGTTTTCAGGAAAATTAATGCCTTATGATCGGTTTTTATATGTATTTGTGCTCCTTTCAAATATGTTCGGAATTTTTGAAGAGCCCACACAATCGCGAGTAGTTCCTTCTCTGTCGTCATATAGCCGATCTCGGCTCCTTTCAGAGTTCGACTTGCAAATGTTACTACCTCGCTCTCATTGCTTTCATTTTTCTGCGACAGGATCGCTCCTAGTGCGTATCCACTTGCGTCCGTGGTAAGTGTGTATGGTTTACGAGTATCTAGAAATCGCAGTATTACTTCCTTGCAGAATAATTTCTTGACTTTCTGAAACGATTTTTCCATTTCTTCATCCTACTTCTATCGAACACCCTTTCTCGAGAGATTTAGCAATGGCGCGGTCTCGTGCGCGTGGCGATTTGTAAATTTCGTATAAAAATTAATTAAGCCTAAAAACGCTCTTAATTGTTTTATTGTTTTAGGCCGTGGATATTCCTGTATTGCTTTAATTTTCTCCGGATCGGGTTTCAAGCCGGCCGTGCTGAGAATGTGACCAAGAAATATTACTTCATTCCGGAAAAAATGAGATTTGCTAGATTTTAGTGTCATTCCATGCTCGAGAAATCTTTCAAATAATTTTCGCAGGTGGTCGAGATATTCTTCGTATGATGTAGACATAATTAAAAGATCATCCACAAAATTTATCACGAAATCTAATCCCTCGAGGACCACATCGAGTGCTCTTATTAAACTTGCCGTGCTTGTTTTTAAACCAAATGGTGTCACCGTAAACTCATAACATTTTCCATTATGCTGAAATGCAGTATATTTTCTGGAGTCTGGATGCAGCGGTATTTGCCAAAAACTACTTGTCAAATCCAGCGTTGACATCACTTTTTTTCCTCCGCATCGTTGGAAAATTTCCTCGATAGGTGGTGCATTATTGTAGTCATTGATTAAATAATTATTTAACTCTCGGGCATCAAGACACAAACGTACCGAATCGTTTTCCTTTGTAACCGGCATCAATGGATTGATGTAAATGCTTTCGGATTTCTGTATCACCCCGACCTTCAGCATTCTCTCGATCTCTTTCTGCACTCTTTCTCGATGCATCAATGATACCGGATACGATCGATGAAAATACGGTTTCGGATCTTTTAATAGGAGTCGGTGTTCGTACTTCGTCATCCGTCCTGGAATTTTATAGAAAATCTCTCGTCTGCTCTCGACGATCCTTTTAAACTCCTCTCTCATTTCAGGTCCCAAACCTGTACACTCGGTCATTTTGTCACTGAATTCCTCTTCGGTCAGGCTGATGCTCGTCTCTCCCTCAGTAGTATCTTTTACCGCTACTGTAGCACACATTTCATTCGGCTTAATTTTATGAAATTCCTTCGAACTCACATGTTGCCACAATCCCTCATTTAATTTTGCAATTATTCGATTTCCTACCGCTAAAATTCGCTGCTGGGCATCTATTGAAATTTTCAAAACCAACATCCGGTCGATTCCGATCAGCACTGGTCTTATTAACTTTGGCACAACTAGCACTTGTAGAATCCCTTTTGAGCCATACGTCTCCGCATCTATCATTATTTGCTTCTTGACACGCTCCGTCTCTCCACCAAACGCTCCGACGACCTGTGTCGACGTGACCGGTAGCACCGGGCAGTTCTTAAAAATTTCCTCATTTTGCCGAAAAAACTCTTCCGATATGCACGATACTTTGCTGCCGCTATCTATTAATCTTATTTCCGATAT
The DNA here is from genome assembly GCA_963942595.1 of Cylloceria caligata. Classification (NCBI taxonomy): domain Eukaryota; kingdom Metazoa; phylum Arthropoda; class Insecta; order Hymenoptera; family Ichneumonidae; genus Cylloceria; species Cylloceria caligata. The sequence goes on from OZ012711.1 coordinate 4,327,635, forward strand.
ACCTGCTACTGTCACTGGTATCTTAGGGCATCTGGGATGTCTTTCATCATATCATTTACTCGGTTTTTCTTCCGCCTCTTAATACAAATATTCTCGCGGATTTTCCATTGACATTCAACAGACTACCTTGCCATTCCTCATTCTCTCCACCTTTCCTGGTGTTTGCCTTCCGATATCAGGTACTTCTTGAACTCTGGCAACGTTTTCTGGCCACATCCTCTTCGTCGTATTAAGTGTGCCTTTACCGTCTTCCTGAACTCTTTTTTCCCTCGACTCAGCCTGCCCTCGCCATTCGGTGCTTTCCTCTTCATCCCTTCTCACTGACTGTTCGCTGCTTCTGTATTTCTCCTCCTTTCTCCGCTGATCCCTCAACCTCTTCTTTTCTCTCTTCCTTGCGTTCATTCGTTGTCTCGTGCTTTTCTTCTCTTCTTGTTTTACCGTTGCGCTCCGCTCCTCTTTATTATTCTTTATTTTTCGTTCTTCTTCGGGCGCAACGACTAAGCGTTTCCCGAGCTTGTGTTTCCCGCTCCTGAGCATCCTGGTCTCGGCTCTCTCGGTATAGTGTGTTCGACAAATTATCCTTGCAGAGCACGACTTATATTATTCACCGGGTTACTTGGTAATTGCTCCTGCCTTGGTGGAGTTACTTCTCCTGGTCTGCTGTTTTCCGGTCCTGGGACATATCTCGGTCTGTTCTCCTGCCATGGTGGTCTTTGTTGCCCTGACCTATTTTCCCGAGGTGGATTGGTTGGAGGCCATGGTCCATTGTTCTGCCATGGTGGTCTGTCTCCTCTGTCAACCTGACGTCCTGGTTATGGTGGAAATCGGTTCCCACCATTATTTGCAGAGTTTTCCCGGTTTTCATATCTAATGTATGGACGCGCTGTTTGCTCACGCACCACTCCCCTGTTAAAGTGTCTTTGTGTCTCTTGTGACGCATATCCCCCTGTACGACCTGTCCCTCTCTGGTAATTTAAAGGACCTGCCACGTCCGTGCTTTCCAATAGCTCCAGAAATTCGTCTATCTCACGTATTTGCCGAACTCTCACGGCACTTCGCACTTCCTCGTCAAAATGTTTCGCGAGTCTACGGATTATATCTTCGTCACTGAGTTTCTCACTTAGATCTCGTGTATTACCGATCACACGAGTGGCATACTCGGCTCGTGTCAGCGTTTGGCCTTCCAGATAAAACGATCCGAATTCTAAATTTTTCTTCACTTTATCTTGTATATTGTTACGTCAAAATCGCGGCCTATCTTACGAACCCACGAATTTAACATAGATTTTACGTTTCGGTGTATCTTTTCCGTGCTCTAGTCAAGGAGAATAAATTCTCCCTTTACCACACCCGACGAGAAAATACCGAAGACGCAAGCCCGTTTTTGAGTCTAACCTCGCGGAAAATTACTCGGGATAGGGCTGGAGTGCGTTTTGTTCTTGGTTGGGGATAATCACTTCACGAATAATGGAGAGGGACTTGAATGATAATTTCACGCAGAGCAAGATTTCAGTTTAATTGGTAATTGAAAATTATACTTACGGTTGTTTGTTACTGTGGTTCTTACTGTTGAACGTTGGTTGGACGTAGATTAGTATAGTCAGACAGATCTGTACTACTTGAAACTATACTTTGTGAAAATTAAGCCGTGGTGAAAAATTATCGTTCTGTACTACTTTGTTTCCCGGCAAACAGTACTACTTGTTGCCTTGGAAAAAGTCTAATTCACTGCCGGTGACTTATTGACTGCCAGGCTAATGATTAGTCCTCTACTTGACCCCCCGTGAAACTGTGTTACTTGACTCCCCGTGAAAAAGCGTTACTTGACTCCCCGTGAAAAAGTGTTACTTGACTCCCCGTGAAAAAAGTGTCGCCGGCCGATTTTCGCGGCCTTCTATAGGGCTCCTGAGCGTCGAAAATTCTTGTCGTCAAGCGCGTAAAAGAAGAGAAGGGATAAAACCCTATCCTGATTATAAGAATTTCCCCGTGGTCTATCTCGATCATACACGTATTCATTCCCCTTACTCCGCAGAGTAGCTTCTCGACATGCAGAGCCATAGATCTATGCAAGTGCATCGGTATGGTGCGCTCTGATTTGTCCGTGCGATGTGCTACACAGAGGACCACGCGATTAGGTGAGGGAACGCGTTCGAGGCGTTTTTCCCCTGAAAATGAGGCGATTTTTACCACCCCGCTTCTTGGCCTACTTTCGATAGAGTTTCCTAGTCTAGGTAATATCCTTATGCTCGCTTCTATGTAGATGTGTCTATGGTAATGGCTTAGTTTTTCAACGTTTGTCCGGAACTTATCATGATATGATAGTTAATAAGTTTTCTTCAATAATTTGTTGGTTAGACGTTAGAATTCTTATAGTTTATAAGTTTTCTTAAATAATTTGCTAATTAGACGGTTATTCTCGTGCTATAGAAACGAGAGAGAGAGAGAGAGAGAGAGAGAGAGAGAGAGAGAAGGATTTTACTTGAGAGCGACTCGTCTGACTTGGTTACTCGTACATTTCGTTCGTACGCAAGTCGGCTAGATCGCCGTTCAGCCCTAGCGATAAGGCGTTCGTCGTGGCGCAGAGAGTCGCCCAGCCTCGCTTTCCTGCAGAGGAAGCTTTATTGAAGCGCGTTACCGTTTTCTCTCTTTCTCGATTCGTTTTACTTTTAGTATTTAGCTGTAAAACAATCTTAACATTTCATTTTATCCTGTCTATATATGTGTAATGTATTCCATATAAATAACTTGATGGTAAAACAAGTATGTCTATGCATGGAAACGAGAGAGAGCGAGAGAGTTCTTCTCTTGAGAACGACTCGCCTAACTTGGTTACTTGTACATTTCGTTCGTACCCAAGTCGGATAGATCGATGTTCAGACCTCGCGCAAGGCGTTTTCGTTGCGCGGAGAGTCGGCCAGCCTCGCTTTCCTGCAGCAGAAACTTCATTGCAACTCAATTTTAGTCTCATCTCTTTCTCGTTTTTCTGTCTATTTTTCGCTATTTTACCATAAATAAATTCTAATATTTCCTTTATCCTTTCTATATAGGCATAACATGTTCTATATATTTATGATGGTATTTTTACTATAAATTCCAATATTTTACGAGAGAAACATTAATGTAATCCCAAGAGAAAAGGGGAATTAATCCTGATATACTGATCTTTCTTCTATTACCCGACTATACTTGGTAAGCTCATTAATTCGATGTGGGTTGTACTCGTTTTCGAGTGACAGCCATGGGTAGTTTCCATATGGAAGCATAATTGTTCTTTTTGCTGCTGATATTTTACCTAGAGTATTCGTGTGAACATTTTAATAGTCATAATTCTTTCGTTTAAATCAACAGTTCCTCCACTTTTGTTAATTGTTTCGCTTAGTTAATAATTGTTCGTGATTTCGTCATCTTTGTAAAGAGAGAGAGAGAGAGAAGATTTCAGGCAAGAGCGAGAAGAAAGGGTGCGGTCGCTTGGTCACGTGACAGCGTTCCCTCCAACCGCTCCCTTATGACCAACAACGCCCCGACGGCGACTACCCGAACCCCTGGTCTAGGATTGAGGGTAAGGCCGCGCTGAATCATAGATCCATAAATGGCAGTCGATAACCGGGTCTACGCAGTAGATCCCATGGTTTGAAAGTTTGCCTTTTGACCGGGAGCCCCGAAAAATTCCATCTTTACACGATTAATTCTTCCCGGGAGACGGTCGGTAGGGCCGCATCCTCACCCTGTTCCGATCTCCGTCGCTAAAATCGCTCTCCTCTCCTCTTAAGAAGTTCGAGAATAAAAGAAAAATGTGAGAGGTTACTTCTACTGTAGCGAAACTAAAACAGAAGAACTTTAACGTAATCGAAATAAAAAAAGATAAATGCGACGTTACGTCAGGACGTAACACCTCCCCCCTTAAAACGATTATTAGGAGAAGCCTAATAATCGAATCCGAGGGTGAAGCTAACAATTTTCCAATTATGCTTGTCGTACTATTCTTTTTCTTTTAACGACTTGTCTCTTGCAAGATCTTGGAATCTGTATGTGGTACTAGCTTTTGGTTCGTACCATGACGAATTCGTTAAACACAAACAAAACGTTACTTTTAATAGAGAAAGGATATTAGATTGGCAACGGTTTGGCCATATTGCTATTCTTGCTTTGGTTAAATATTGTTCTACGTTAAGTGTATGTATATGTGTGATTATATTTCTTCGGATTTGTCCGTACTATGCTTAGTAGGAATATTATATGGTCCTAATTTTTAACTTTATTATTTCGTTGCTTCATATTTCCCGACAAAAGGTGTTATGTTATTGTACTTATACATGTGTCCCTTTATTTATGGGCATTTGTATTTCCCTCTTTTCCTTTTCTAATATTTTCTTCGCTTGTTTACTTTGTTTATTCGCTTCTTGATTTTACTGTTGTATTTTCTTTTCTTTGAAATGTCTAACCTCTTTTTTTTTTTGCAACTGTACAATAAGCTAAGCGAATTCTTTTCTTAAATGTTACTTATGATTAAATAACGGTGAATATTGAACGTGACTTCCTGGTTACAGTGTATGTGTTCTTAATTCTACTTCTTTTTATAATTCCTAATCTTTATCCAAATATTTGCTTCGTTAGAGTATTTGCTCTTTCTCTCTTTTTTGTAACTCAAATATTATTTATGTCTAATGACACGGTTAAAATATCCTTTTTCTCCTTTTCTTATACCACACATCGGAGTGGTTAACTTGATTTGAATAATGGCAACTGACGTGTGTAAGAATATGTAGGTATGAATTTTCTCATACAGACTTGGTGTTAATTCAATAGCTCGTGGACGTTGGTTTCTGAAGTTCGTGAAATTTTTGGAGTTCTTGAAGTTCTTAGCCCTTTTGAAGTTCTTAACGTTCTAAGCGTTTTAAAGTTCTTGGCGTTCTAAGCGTTTTGAAGTTCTTGATGTTCTAAGCGTTTTGAAGTTCTTGATGTTCTAAGCGTTTTGAAGTTCTTGATGTTCTAAGCGTCTTGAAGTTCTTGGCGTTCGTGAAGTTTTTTAGAGTTGTTGGTGTTCGTGAAGTTCTTAAAGTTTTTGTCCATATAATGCTGGACGTTCGTGTGGATTCTCGTATTGTCACGCCTTCATGATGGTTGGCTCCATAAGATTTGGTATAAGGATTCAACGATCGTCTAGTATAAAACGAATGCTTCCTTTTGCACTGAGGAGATGTAAATGTTTGGTTGAGATTTCCAGGGCAGTACGGTGGCCCTCGGAATGAGTGACTTGTAAATTCTTGTGTCTGTGAAACATAATGTGCATTACTAATATGCGATATCATAGTGTGATTAACGATTATTATTATTATTGTATATCTTTTTTTCTTTACCTTTTTTTTTATATATTATTTTGTTTTATTTTATGTATTTAGGTATGATATATTTATATATATTTTTTTTTTCTTTTTCTTTTTATTCTTATTCCGAGAAAAAATGCAACACCCCTTTTTTTTTAGAGTGCGAAAAGGCATAAATAAAATAATTCTGTGTACTATGAATCAAAATATATATGTAAGGGTATAGTTATATAGTTTTAGCTCAAAATAGATTTACTTACGTGAGTATTTGGTGTTGGGAGAAGTTTTCCTTGCATTATTCCTTTGCTTATGCATTTTTTTTATTTTTTAATATTTTTTATATTTACCATTTGTGTAACGAAAGTGTTACCAGTGTCCCATTATGGCGTTTTTGAATAGTCACACGACTTGTTGATAAGAGAGTGAATATCGTCGGTGGGGGCTTGTGGCTGGTGGCATAATGTAGAGTCGCTTTCCAACAAGTAATCCACCAACTTTTGGATCGTAATCAGTTCGGTACTACGGGGGATTTTGGAAATAGGAAGGGGAGGTATTGGAGACACAGCGGTGGGACTAATGACTGGTCTTTCTAAATTAGAAAATGTGGGTATCTTGGTCCTGCTTCTAGTGACAGGGCCAGGAATCATACTTTGAACTTTGACAATTTATGCTTGACTGAAAGATAATTAATTAACCGAACCTGAGTTGATTTTAATTAACCTACACAATTACGGTTCTAGCTATTTATTGTTGTTATCGATATACTTCTTAGGTTTTCTCTTTGTTTACGTTATCCTATTCGGAGTCGAGCACGATGCACTGTATCTCCGAGTTGCATTCGTCGCATGTTTCTCTATTTTTGCTGCATTTGTAACAATTATTTGCGTGGAGACAGGGGTGAATCGTCACGCTTATAGGTTGGTGATGGCAGGTTTGACATGACGGAAAGGCGGTATCTTCCTCGTAGGAGGGTGTCAGCGATAGTGTGGATAGGTCCAATGACTCCGCCCAAGGGGTAGGAGGTCGGAAATTGAGACGCTGTGAAGTAATTAGTGTTTCGTCTGACTCGTCTTTGTCCGTTGTGTTGGAATGTCGGTTCGCATAATTATCTTGGTTAGCGGGCGATGGAGGGGGAGCGGGAGGTCTGTGAAGTAATGATGTAATTGAGTCGGTAAGACTGGTGGACAAAGAGGAACATGGGAACGTATTCGTAGTCATACTCAGGAATCGACAACCTGGATTTAGCAAGACGTGTAAGTGTAAGGGGTTTGGACGCGTTCCCCAACGCTTTATTTTTATTCCGCAATAAAAACAAGTGACACTGTCCTTTTTCCCAGAATAAAAGAATCCAGCATCTACTAATGTTACTGGTTTTATCGGTAGCGTCTCAGGCCAGGAAATGAAGCTTTCCATTCTGTCTGTATAGTTTTCGTAGGTGGGGTACGAGGGCTGTAGGCCGTCGTCCCTGGAACATGCCATTCTAGACAGTCGAGGGTGGCTCGGAGCCTTTCCAATAGTCTGGCGACAAATCTCCGACAGCAGGTAGGGGGATTCTCGTACAGTTCTGTCTAAGAGGCGGGGGTTAGCGAGAAGAAAGGATGGCGCCGAGGTGTTTGACCGGGTGGTCGGCTTCCTATACTCATTATTATGTAACGACAGTGAGGGCCCCGTATAGCATGCTTTTCCCAAGGGTCGTCATAAATTTCGCAGTTGTCTAATGATACTCCGCAATGAAAACACCTGATTTTAGTCTGGTGACCCGTGAAAAAGAATCCGGCTGCTGCTAATACTGCAATATTAATTTCACAATTTCCAGGCCAGTAAGTGAAGCTGTCTACCCGTTTAACATAATCTTCGAACGCGGGATACATGGGAGTCAAATCGCTCTTTTTTGGAGGCATATCCTCGTGGCAATCGGGGGTCGCGTTTACTCTTACTTCTACTCTGCAATCGTGGCGTTCCTTTTCACAAGAAAGAGGTACATCTCGTGGATCGGCCCCGATGGGAACGTTCCCACAGGGTATGCCGCGGACAAAACGGCATTGTTCTTGCCACCTATGATGGTCATGCATTGGTATATTACCAACTTCCCATTCTTTAATAGTAACTCTGCAATCAAAACAACTGACCTCGTCGTCCTGTCCGGTGTAATAAAATCCTGCAGCGGCAAGTTGCCGCGGGTCTAAAAAGTTTACGAGCCAACTACGGTAACTGTCGAGACGCACTTGTTCATATGAGTACATGCCGCGTGGGTCCTTTGATGACATGCGTATTGATAATCCGCACACTTTTATAATTAGTTTTTTTTAAGATGCAAGTATAAATAGTAGTGTATTTATCTAGTTATGTTAATAAAAATATTTATGCGTATATTTACTGGTATATGTTAATGTTCTTGAATATGGTTATTATAGCATTCTCTTTATATTTGGTTGTACTCTCTCTCTCTACTTTGAAGTCTAAAACTGATCAGGGTGCACTAAGTTATATATATTTCTTTCTCCAAGAGGTTTTATTCACTACCTTTGTCTTTGAGTGCGTTTCCTGGTATCTCGTTTGCGTTGGCGTATTGGTAACTATGTTTGCCTTGTTTTGAAACCTTTAAGAAAAATTCCTATTCACTTAAACTTGAACATGTTGATCATTGTTATTATTATTATTGCTATTACTATTATTACCATTATAATTTCTACTATTATTATTACTACTATGATTATACAGGGTGCGCCATCTCAATCTGGTCGATGGAAGTATTGAATAACTTAGAGAATTTTCAACAGATTTCACAAAGTCGAATTTTTTTATTAAATTTGATTCATTACAATTTATTTTGATTAGTTTCCAAAAACCACATCGATCAAATGTCCGCCTTTATTACTGAGACAAAAATGAGCTCTTTTTTCGGCATTTTCCATTGTATTTGCCAGCGTCTCGGGCGATATCGCTGCGATTTCGGCTCGAATGTTGTTTTTTAGCTCCTCTATGGTCTTCGGCTTGTTGGCATAGACTTTACTTTTCAAAAATCCCCACAAGAAGAAGTCCGGTGCAGTCAAATCCGGCGATCTTGGTGGCCAGTCAATATCACCTTTCTTTGATATCACACGTCCTGGGAACTTCCGACGCAAATAGTCCATTGTTGAGCGCGCAGTGTGACATGTCGCACCATCTTGTTGGAACCAAAATTCCTTAAGACCTTTTTCACGCATTTGTGGTAAAACAAAGTGTGCCAACGCCCACCGATATCGATCCCCATTGACAGTTTCACCAACTCTGAAGAAAAATGGTCCAATGGTGGTTTTTGAGCAAACACCGGCCCAAACTGTCACTTTCTCATCGTGCAATGGAGTTTCGTAAATAATATGAGGATTATCGGTGCCCCACATGCGACAGTTTTGTTTGTTGACAGCGCCAGAGAGGGTGAAATGAGCCTCGTCGGTCATCGGAATTCGCTCCCAAAAATCCGGCTCAGTTTCCTTCATTCGACTAACGTTATTAGCGTAAGCCAAGCGTCGCGGCTTGTCAGTTTCCAATAATCTTTGAGTCAACTGCACTTTGTACGGAAACATGTAAAGATCTTGCTTTAAAATCCTTCTCAAAGTGGTTCCACTGATGTTTAATTGCTGAGACCGGCGGCGGTATGAGACATTTGGATTTTCTGCAACACTCTGTCGAACAGCTTCGATATTTTCATTTGAACAACCTGGATGCGGTCGAGCTTGATGTTGGAGATTCGCTACAGACCCGTGCTCCATGAAATTTGAAGCTAAATGACGGATAGTGTCGCCTTTGGGCGCAGAACGTCCGCGATATTTTTTACGATACGCACGCTGAGTTGACACAACTGAACGATTATTTTCAATATAAAGCGAAACTATTTCGGCGCGTTCTTTCGGCGTATAGCGATACATGGTTGAAATTGTACTGAAATAACCTATACGAAACGTGTTGTACGACGCTGGTCGGTTAAAATCTGTCAGAGTTATTCAATACTTCCATCGACCAGATTGAGATGGCGCATCCTGTATGTATGTATTATTTCTTTTCATAATTAATATGTTTATTTATCGGATAGTGGGTTATATGATTAACATGTTATACCACGGTATTTGGTGGACGACTTGGCACTGTTTTCTGCCAAAATTATCTCCTAGTATTGAAATATCGTTGATAAAAATAAATAAGGATTGCTATTAGGGCTTATTGTAGTTTTATATTTACTCCCGTATGATATATAGATATATGGTTTTATTTTTATTTTTATTTTCTGATTTTTCATTCGTATATATCAATTTTATTATGTAAATTCTATGTTTATTATTACATGATATCCAAAAAGAAAGTGCCGCATGAATGCGTACCATTTAAACATCGTATATTTTTATGTAAAAATACGTTTCTGGAAAAATTATTTCGAAAATCTTAGTATGCAATTCTCGATTTTTTTAATCGATTTGAATGTACAATAATGTCTCTGTTTGGGAGTTTAATACGTACGTTACCGTTCGTTAATATAGTCTTTATTTCGTGCGGACCGGTGTAGTGGTCACCGAGTTTTCCTGGTTTTGGTCCTTTAAGCAAAAATACTGGTTCACCCACTTTAAATGCTACAGGATTAATTTTCTTGTCTTGGTATATTTTGGAATTTTCTTTAGCCTTTATCAAATTTTGTCGTCCTAAACCCTGTATTTCATGGATTTGCGTGACCAGTTGCGTTAGATATTCGTCGTACGTGGCGAGTTTTTCCATCTCGGCAGGGGGCATACTAGAAGGGGTACGAGCTACCTTGCCAAAAACCATTTCGTATGGAGTATGCTTAGTACCTTGGTGTACATTCGTGTTGTAATTATCAATAGCCATTTCAACCCATACATCCCAATTATTTTGTTTAGTGGTGAATTGTTAAAGATATTCACCAAGAGCATGACGCGATCTTTCCAATGATCCATTGGATTGAGGGTGAAATGCTGTGGTTCTAACTTTACGTATTTTGAACAATTTCGCAATTTGTTTTAAGAAATTACTCAAAAAATTACTACCTTGGTCAGTGAGTACCGCTTTGGGTGAGCCGAAATAACAAATGAATCGTTTGAGAAATGCTTCTGCTATCGTTACTGCTTTTTCGTTAGGTAAAGGGATTGCTACTGAATATTTTGTTAATTGATCTTGAATTGTATGTATTTATTTTCTTGCTTAGTTTTTGGCAGAGGGCCTACTATGTCCATTGCAATTTTATCGAAAGCTATTGCTGGAGTATTTGTTATAATCATAGGTTGTTTAGTTTCTACGCGGACTAATTTCTTTAATTGACATTGTAAACACCGTTGAATATACAATTGGACGTCGGTTTTTAAAATTTTTCCAATAATACAAATGACGAATTCGATTATATGTCTTACTGACACCTCTGTGTCCGCCTATGGTTGACGAATGCATTTCTTTAATAATCTCATTTTGTCTTTCCACTGGGGGTTGTCTAACTAACCCGTGACAAATAATGATCTTAACGTCGCTTTGCGCGAATATTAATCGAATTTGAGTCATAATATTTTCCCATGGCACGTTTAACATAAAACTTGATTTTGCAATGCTAACGGTTTGTAATGATAACTTGTCAATTAAATAACGAGCACTTTTTAAAGCTTCTACTATATTTTCCAAAATTAATGTGGGACCTTCTCCAGAATTATTTGTGATAGGCAGAGCTATATTGAATCTGTGAGCTCGTTTCATAATAGATTGAGCTTTCTTTAATTCTAGAATCTTTAAGTGTGGAAAATTGTCGTTATCTCGTAATGCAATAGCTCCAGTGTCTATCGGGGCACAGTCGGTGGAAACAAAATAAACTAAATTATCTTTTCGAGTGTGAAATAAATCTCGTGATTGTCTGACGTTGGAAGCAATAATCCTACCCTTCGTGGTTTTATGTAGGATGGTGGCGGGCAATATAAGTGAATTCTCGGGTTCTACGTCGGACATGTTGTCGCTTAGGGGTTCTGTTTCGCTACCTTGAAAGAGTTCCCGTGCATGTTTTCCCTGTACTGTTCTGCTTGAGTTTTCCCGAGGGTTATGGTCCTCGAGTTCGCTTTCGTCGCTAGAATCGTTGTTCAGAGGCACATCGTTGTGGGATAGGACCGGTAACGGCACATGTGTTTGGCTACTTGGTCGATCTGAAGAAGTGTCGGATGGCAGAGGAAAGTTCTCGACACTGTAGGTCACTTGTTTAGTCTTAGTTTCGATGTTTTCATTCTTGCGTGTCTTCCGAGGCATATTAGCTTTCATTTTTATGGTGGGTTTCTTTAGTGGTGCCTTGTTCGCTGCAGGCGTCTGAAAAATTTTGTTTTCGTGACCAGTGGTCGTTGATTTGTATGGAGAGGCTATGTCTTCCAGCTGTTCGAAAGGATCAACCGACTCACGTACCCAGTCACATTCTTCTACATCGTTAAGATAACCGAAATTTCCAGGGACATCGTTGCTTAGATTTTCTTCCTCTTCGGAATCTTCTTCTAATAGTCGAGCTATATCGGTGTCTGATAAGATGCGTTGATTATTTTTACTGTGACTTTTTGGAGGATTCGACCGAACCATGTAAATATCGTCTGTGGTAGTCAATGACTCTATGGGGTTTCTTGAGAGCGCGTCGGCGTTAACGTTAGTTTTTCCGGCCTTGTACACTACATCGTATTCGTACTCGGCGAGTTTCAGTCGCCAGCGCAAGATTTTAGGGTTTCCATCTGTAGCCCGTCGGAACCACAACAGCGGTTTATGGTTGGTTACTACAGTGAAGTGGTGCCCATACAGATATGGCCGAAAGTGAAGTATAGAGTATGCTATAGCCAATGCTTCCTTTTCGTAAGTATCGTATCGTTCTTCGACTAGACTCAAAGCTCGCGAGGCGTAAGCGCATGGATGATCGTTGTTAATTTCTCCTTGTGAAAGTATACTACCGATAGCATAACCCGATGCATCTGTCGTTAAAATAAAAGGCTTAGAAAAATCAGGATATCGCAAAACTGGAGCCGTACAAAGTTTATTCTTTAAAATTTCGAATGACTGTTGTTGTTCGGGTCCCCAATCAAATATATTTTCTTTGCCTAATAAAGTCGTGAAGGGTTTTGATATCTTGGCGTATCCTTCTATAAACCGCCTATAATAACCTGTTAATCCCAGAAATTGTCGAATATTTTTAACATTTTTAAGTACGGCATATTCACGTACAGCTTCTAATTTCTTAGGATCGGGCCGATCTCCGTTATTCCTAATTATATGTCTTAAATACGCGACTTCTCTTTTTAAAATTCGCATTTATCTGGTTGTAATTTTAAATTTGCTGCTTCTAATCGTTTAATTAATTCACGATATATCTTCTCGTGTTCTCCGAGATTGTAGGCATAAATGACAATATCGTCCAAATAAACAAATAGTCCTTTCCCGAGGAGCCCACTTACAATCACTTGTTAGTGTGAGGTCCATTGCTCTTTGAAACGTCGGAGGGGCGTTCCGAAGGCCGAACGGCATTCTAACGAATTCGAAATGGCCACGTGGCGTAGTAAATGCGGTCTTATGGCGATCTTCTGGAGAGACTTCTATCTGATGGAATCCTGATGCTAAATCGAATACAGAAAAGTATTGTGCACCGCCTAATTGATCTAATATATCGTTGATATTGGGTATGGGGTACGCGTCGGCGATCGTTTTTTCGTTCAGCGATCGGTAATCGAACACAACTCTCCATTTTTTATTACCCTGAGAGTCGGCTTTCTTGGGAACGACCCAGACAGGACAATTGTATGGCGAGGTAGAGGGTATTATTACTCTTTTACCGAGCATATCCTCTATTTGTTTGCCGATTTCTTCTTTAGTACATTCTGGCCATCTGTATCCTCGAGTATTTATAGGAAGTTCATTGGTAGTAGGAATGCGATGTTGCAATATAGTAGTGCATGTCAACGTATCTTCTGGGATTTGGTATAAATGTGCGCTTTCCTTTAAAAGCGTCTCGATACTTGCTTTTTCTTCTTCGTTCAATTCGGCGAGTATTAATAATTCCTTAATTTGATTATAGCGGTCGATCATTACCGATTCTGATATTATGTAACATGAATTTTCGCGAACGAAAGGTTGAATTTCGCGAGTGATATTAGCTATACTGAGTTTTTGTGTTAACGAAACGTTCATGATTTTATACGTTTTCGGACTATATTTCTCGCTTCTCAAACGTGTATCTTTATCTTTAATATTTTCTATAATATTTTCCTCTTTTGACGGTTCAAGTGTACAAACTGTTCGTAAATTCTTCGGGTCTTCATAATTTTCAAAATTGACAGTTTGATCGCAATGGTTTACAGGCACGAAAGGTTCAACAGGTTTCTGGCAGAGTACTTCTTTATTTTCCATCGTTATTTTTTCTTTTATTGACTCTGATGCTTTGGTAAAATCTGAATAATTGACTTTTACTGATTCAATTGTTTCAATGTTTCTATTCTCTCGGAGTATTTGTTCTTTGGTTGACTTTCTAAATTCCTCATTGTAATTATTAATATCATCAAAGGGTTCTGTCCTTTCCATCGGCACAGATATCCCTATAAAATCTGGATCGAGTTTTCGCATATCTCCAACAAGTTCTGTCCGTTCAGTCGGCACAGTTACGTCTGTGAAGCTCGAACAACCCCCATAATTAACACAATTAGACTCGCTATCTCTTGCCGATATTTTAGTTTTTATTGGATTTGAATTAACGACGTTTTCTTCTTGAACATAATTTTCATATACTTGAGAAGATTCTGTCCTTTCCATAGGCACAGATTTTCCCGAAAAATTTGAGCTGAGCTCCCTTAAGTCTCCAACGACCACTGCCCGTTTCGACGGCACAGACACCCATGTGGAGCCAAGGTAAGACTCCTCATTGACACAGTAAATTTTCGTCTCTATCGAGTTCGGATAGACAACGTTCTTTTCGTTTTCACAACTTAATTCGGTCCACCCCATTGGTGTCTCTGTTTTTATCGACTTCGAACAAATAACACTTTTTTCCTGAACACTTTTATCAAAATATTGAAAGGATTCTGTCCTTACCATAGGCACAGATTGTCCCAAAAAATTTGAGCTGAGCTCCCTTAATTCTCCAACGAGCGCTGCCCGTTTCGTCGGCACAGACACCCCTGTGGAGCCAAGGCAAGTCTCCTCATTAACACAGTTTACTTTCGTCTCTATTGAATTCGGATAGACAACGTTTTCTCTAGATACAATAATCTCTACAGGTTCAATATAAGTGCTCTCCTTGCTCGAATCTGATGTACAAAGTTCCATAAAATTTCGCGAACTAGACTGCAATTTTTCAACTTGATCTTCTACTTTTACTTTACCAATTTCTTTACTTAATTTTTCATTTTTCACACGATTTTCGTAAGCTTCTTCAATAATTTCTGAACAATTTCTTATTTCTTCCTTTATAATTTTTTTCACAAAATCAACCATAGAATGTCCGCGGGGTAGTGTCTCTGATAAGAACGCATTCTTTCCCGTCAGAATGAATTTTTTTCCAATGTTTTCACTTGAATTGATTTTATCTTTATTAGTTTCATGACTCAGTCCGTCCGAGGACTTATTTTCTTTTATTAATTCAACTTCACTTGTTACCTGTTATTCCTTTTTCGTCTTTGAATCGTCAGTAGATTCTCTTATTCCCGTACTGTAAGTTAATTCTTCCGATGACATTAGCTCTAGTACTGGTACCTGGACTTGAACCGAATACCTATTGCTATTTGTCACATAAATGTAAGCTTTACCATTATTATTAATGACAAACCCTCTCTCTATGTTTATACCTTCACCTGCATCCAGGGGAGGCAGACAACCTTCCCGTAAATCCAAATTCTTTACTGTCACGAAGCACAATTTGGTGGACTCTGCAGGGATAACAATAGTTTCCTGAGTTGCAAATGATATTCTTACATTCTGCATTTTCAATTGTCTTTTCTCATAGTCAATTTTCACGCGATTTCCGTCAAGGTATTCCGAACCCAATATACCAGCTTCCTTTATGGGGAAGTTATTATCTACAATATGGAAAGTAGCGAAACGTCCGAAGGCTTGTATTGTAATATGACCCAAAGTAAAAATTGAATTTGTTGTTATTCCATTAAGTTGTAAAATTTCTCCGTGATTTATAGCGATATGTTCATTTACAAATTGTTTCTTTAAAATATTCGGCCCGGCTCCCGTATCAACCATAAGAGTGATGGGGGATATTACTTCCGATGCCGTTATCGTAACCGTCGGAACACTACTTTCTCGATGCAATTGTATATTAAAGATACGGACTACTCGCGGTTGAGGGTCGAAGCTGCGATTGAAATAGTACGGATCGGATGCATGTTTAGCGGAGTCTCCCTGGGCGCACCCGTACTCGGAAGACCACTTCGGTTTCCCGTACTTCCATATGTTGCTTCGTTTTCCCTTCGAGCGGGACACTCACGGATAAAATGACCGGGTTGTTTGCAATAAAAACATGGTCCTGTTGAATTCATGGAATTATTATTGAAATTATTAGTATTTCCGCGATTTTCCGATCGATTGTAATTTAAAGGCTGGGAATGGTTGTTACGATAAGGACAAATATGGGCCCCGTGGCCTTCTTTTTTACATATTTGGCACCGAATATCGCTAGGATTTTGGTATCGGAGATTGACTGGTACCTGTGTTTGCGGTAAAGACATTAGTTTGGGGGGGGGGCTGAGGGTGATTGAGGACATCTATTCGCTGTGTGTCCATGATTTTTACAAAAGTGACAAAACATCGATGTATTTCCCGACTCCTTCCTTTCAGGAGGAAAAATTTTATAACAACGGTCGGCAGTGTGCCCACGCTTGTTACATACCTGGCATATAGTGAGCGGAGGACCGTCAAAGACGGGCTTATTATTATTTGAAGGGGAGAAGATTTTAAGACATTTGTCGGCCGAATGTCCTGTTCTTTTACAGATCTCACATATGATAAATGAAGGAGCTTCGAGGCTAGATTTATTGTTATTTGAAGGTGGAAAAATTTTAAAACATTTGTCTGCCGAGTGCCCAGTCTTCTGACAAATCTGACATATGTTCGGTCCTTTATCGACATTTCCCGTATTTTGTAACCCAACAGCCAACGCTTGGCTATTCTTTTGAGTCGAACATTCTTTAGCATTGTGCCCTTTTTTATTGCACAACTGGCAATGCACTTCTTCGCTTGCTACCACGTGTACTCCTGGTTTCGCCTCGGGCTTAGGGACCCTTGGACTCGATGTTACTTGCTCACCGCTACGCAAGGCTGCTTGGGACACTAAACTTTTTTCGGTCTGTACTGCTAGCTTTATTAATTCTTCAAGATTATTATTAGGAGTTAATCGTTGTTCGATTTCCGGTTTTAAACCGTGTAGAAAACAAGCTGGAAGGCTTTGTTTAGTATTATCAATAAAAGCGCCAGTCAAGGGATTATCTTCTCTCGCATCGTAATTTTCAAGTATCAAATTTCCCAAATCTCGTACACGATTCGAATAGGCAATAACAGACTCACTTTCTCTCTGGTATATTGATCCTAATTCACCTTGCAACTGATATACGTTTCGCGTGGGTGCATAAATATCTTTGAGAAATTTACCCAAATCATCTATTTTTTCAAAAGTTTGCCCTTGTATAGTGCGACGGGGTTCGCCAATTATTTTTATGCGTACTGCTTTTACTAAATTTGATTCGGCGCCTGGCCGCATCATGGCCAAGGCTTCCTTGCATCCTTGGATAAACATCCCCAATGACAAAGTATGACTGTCATAATTCGGTATGACAGCCAATGCATCTCGAAGAGAAAACGTTTTGTTTTTATTAACCATTATGGGAGGAGGGTCGGGTACAGGGTCACTAGTTTCAAGAGAAAAGTTCACTGGTGGTATTTTACTGGGTTTTTTATCTGGACTCGACCTTTTTCCCGTGGGGTGGGAGGAACAACCAGGAATAGCAGGTTCATATTCCGATAGCAGGTGTAAATTTTTCAACAAATTCTGTGGTACAATGTGGGAGGGTTTAATTATTGATTTTAATTTAGATTTTTCACAAGTATTCCTTCTTCTTGTTGAAGTGGACAGTGTTTTATTATGACTCACGTGGAGCGGTGTACCGATGGGTGAGTTGAATGGGGTAGACCCCCCTGCAGGAGTGTAAAATATGTCGCTGGAGTTCGAAAGGCCTAACGCGGGCGTGGTGACTACGGGGTTCGGGGTAGTCATGGCTGGTGTATTCGTACCTGTCGTCTCGTGTGTAGCGGGTTGCAGCTCGACGTCTTTTACAATATGTTCGGGGGATGCGGGGATCTGAACTGGAATTTCGTTACAGGGATCTTTATATAATACAAGTGGTAAATATTGGTGACCAGGTTCTTCCAAAAATCCAACCACAGACAATAAATTGTTTCCCGATCTCGCTGCAAGTGTTTCTTGCACTCGATTCGTGAATTGCTCAAAACGTTCTGAATTCTTTGAAATTTCTTGAATCTGTAACGGACTATTTGATGTACTATAATTATCAAGATTGTCTGATAAAATTTCTTCAGTACTTGAAGAATTGCTTGCTTCCTCGCAATTTATTTCCGTTTTTGTAATAATTAAATGACTTGACGTTAATTCCAAGGATTGTATACGACTATTTTCGTCTATTTTAATTAATTCCGGATTTTCTTGATTAATGTCGCTACTTTTCTCTGTATCCACAATAATCTCTCCCGTTGGATTCGTTGTGGAGGGAGTCTTGGGATGCGAGCTGTTAATACTTTCGTCGGAAAATTCTTCGACTGTTTCAAATTGGGATTTAGGAGGGCTCTGTATTCGAGATTTCTTTTTTCGGTCCTCAGGATAATCATGTATTACATTATCATCAACTCTTACCTTTGATCGAGTTGAACTCATTTATGATGTATTTTATGTAAGTATAAAAATATATTTGCTCTTTTTTTTTTTTTTTTATACCGCATCAATGAGACATACAACAATACATAAGAATATTATGAGAGTAAAATTGCGCAGGATGAGGAAATAGGAATAACTTTCTTTTTGTTACTTGTAACGAGGAAAAATTATGGAGCTTTATTCCTTTAATTTTATTTCAAAATTTCCCTGAGGTGAAATCAAATGTGGTTTTTTCTGCAGGAGGATGACTTGATGTTTATTCAACGATTCGAGCTTAGTGTTACTATCGGGTGATAGCGTATCCCTTCTATCGAGTGAGCTTCGTAATCAGCGACAAGTTTGTCTAGAAAATTTTTCCGCTCGATTTCTCGGATTTGCTTAAGGCGTTTTATTCTATATTCACTCGGTATTTCTGTGTCGACGCCCTGTGTGACTTTACTGCTGCTTGCTTCATACGTAATTTCCCTTAATAAATATGGTATCTCTTCGTTAGAGAGGCCCGTGCAATCTGCCTTTGCACTGTCTGAATGATTTTTATACTTTTCTGTTTGTTCACCTAAAAATCCCTGAAAACCTGTTATTTTTTCTTGGTTAAGGAAAATACCTTTGTTATCTTTTGTAGATTTTATGCTAGAGACTCCAAAATTCTGCTCGTTATACGATTCACTCGCTGTTACTGTTAAAGGACGATTCGTTTTATTAGAGTTTAAAATTATATTCCTTTTTTGCCTCGAATAGTCGTTGTGTACTGCAATTGTGTCGTCGCAATCTTTCTTATATTCAGTTATTTCTTTTCCTTCGAGAGGAATAATTTTATTATCGCTTTCTATTTCAATAATAAAGGCTCTAAAATCTTGCTCGTTATACGATTTGCACGCAATTGTTGGAACTTGGTACTGTGTTTTTAACAATTGCTGTTTTATTTTCAGTGCTTGTATTTTTCTTCCTGCTCTACGGGTTTTCGGCATAGATGAAGGATTAGGGTTGGTAATTGTCAAAATTAGTAAATAATACGTATGGTTATGTCTGTCTCGTTTGTATGTTATGTTTCGTGATCGAACCTTGCCAGCCCCGAACTCACTTGCGTGAGGAGCTAAAACATAGGATTTCTCACACTAGTGTAATGTGTTTTGTGAACGAGCCTTGCCAGCCCCGAACTCACTTGCGTGAGGAGCTAAAACATAGGATTTCTCTTCACTAGTGTAATGTGTATTGTGAGCGAGCCTTACCAGCCTTAACCCCACTTACGCGGAGAGCTGAAACATAGGATTTCTCTTCACTAGTGTAATGTGTTCTGTGAACGAGCCTTGCTAGCCCCGAACTCACTTGCGTGAGGAGCTAAAACATAAGATTTCTCTTCACTAGTGTAATGTGTATTGTGAGCGAGCCTTGCCAGCCTTAACCCCACTTACGCGAGGAGCTGAAAGATAGGATTTCTCTTCACTAGTGTAATGTGTTTCGTGAACGAGCCTTGCTAGCCCCGAACTCACTTGCGTGAGGAGCTAAAACATAGGATTTCTCTTCACTAGTGTAATGTGTATTGTGAGCGAGCCTTGCTAGCCCCGAACTCACTTGCGTGAGGAGCTAAAACATAGGATTTCTCTTCACTAGTGTAATGTTGTGCCGCGGAATATTCCACTCCGTATTTAGTATATTCGGGAATATTCCATAGCAAAGTAACATTGGAATTCGTTCAAGACAGGAAACGAAGTCCAATGCCCGATCGTATGAACGACCCCAAGAACGCTGACGCAGCATGAGCGACTCGCTTGGCGTTCGGGCGAAAGGCTAACGCTAAAATTGCGAATTAAGGGATTTTCGTGAAGACAGTTAGCAACTGCTTTACGAAAAGACAGTATTAAATTAGATTGAAAAGAGAACGGTTGGTTCCTCGTTTAATACTCGAAACAACGCATTATTGTACTTCTTACTTTGATATATAAATAGGCAACGGAAAGTTACCGTTGCTTATAATAAATACTTCCTTTTATATAAATTCGCGTTTCCATCTTTTACTCGAGATCCATCTCCTTATCGGCAAACGATCCCAAAAAATAATAACTTTTAATATTATACCGACTACCGAATAATCCAATTACTCGGTACCGGCATAACATTTGGTGGCAGCGGTGGGATCTGCCGAAGTTAAGTGATTCGTGATTTATTAGGACAAAAGTGTTTTGGACAAAGTTGAGAATACTCTGAAGTGACGACTACGACGCGTGCAAGGACACCAGTGTAGTTCGTGAAAACCCGACTAATCTAACGCGAAGACGCAAAGTGAACGTCGGTGCGGGGTGACGTATCGGTCAACCGTTTAAAGTCCCGATTGACGGTGTCACGTCAAGTCGCGGAAAACCGCACAAAGTGTGCAGCCGAGTACGCAAAGCAGCTGCTCGAGAGGAAGCCGTCGTGTAACCATTGGCGACGCACCAAGGACGAACCCAGGAACCAACGGAGATACGGGTCAACGGTACCAGGGAGGAGAACTGGACCAACCTTCGAGGAAAGCTAAGAGACAACGGGTCTACAGCACCGAAGGAACAGCACCCGAGGACATCGCAATGGAAAGGATCGCCTTCCAGATCATCATACTGTAAGTGGCGGTTACGTTATTAGTACATATTGCCGATAAAAATCAAAGCCAGTCAGGAAAAAATATATTTTGAAATTTTGCAAAAAACAAAATTAATAATTTTGCCGAAGCCAGTGTAGAATAGATATTTGGGAATATTCTAAAGTAGAGTTAGCCGAGAAAGTTGCAAGCATGTCAGATCCTAGAGGAGCCCGACCAAGAAATAGGGGCAATTCGCTAGAGACGACGTTGCCCGGCGAAGAAGTAGACCCTACAGCCGGTTTAGCTGCGGCAGTAGGAGACATCGTTTACGAAGCGCGCAGGGCGCTATTCGAGCTCTCGCCGTCGGGGCGAATCCCTTCGTCCAGACAAGGGGCCCTGGCGGACAGACTGACGGCCCAGTTTGGCGTAAACCCACGTAGGGGTGCGTCATTCGGGGATCATGACAGCAACGTTAGCGACGACTTGCTTAATATGGCCACTGGCGAGCAAACGCCTGAACGCATCACCGAGGACATGGTTGAGCGAGAAATAGAAAATATGCGAACCATAGATCGTGTAGGTTTTTCAGCAGCTACCGGTGCGACAGCCCGGTCGGTACCAGCGAGAGTACGCGATCGGTTGGAGGCGGTCGACCGAAGCCAACGCGACATGGAAAGAGCGCGACGCCAGTATGAAAGGCCGCAGCGCGAGCACGATCGAGGCCAACGCGAACTTGATCGCGAACTCAGGGAGGCAGAAACGCCGTCGGCAAGACGGAATTTGGCCGACACGCTGAACGAGGTTGGTGCGGACGAGTACGAGCTCATCCACTCCTTAAGAGAGCAAATTGCCGAGCTCCAGCGACGGTTAGGAGGAGCAGGGATGGAGGACATCCCGCCCCTCGCACTGCCCCCGAGACGCACGCGGTTCGAAGAGACGCAGATGCCCTCAAATATGCTCAGCCTCAGCCTCGGAATAAAAATGGTAAAAACATTCGACGGCAAAGATTCGAAGGCATTGCCGCTCTTCTTAAAGTCCTGCGAGACGATATTCCGCAGGGTAGCAGAGGAGGAGCATGACACTCTCCTCGAGTTGATCGTTATGAGTAAGCTGGAGGGTGCAGCAGCAAGACAACTGCAGCACAAAACCATTAGCACTATGGCGCAACTAAGGAGCGAATTAGAAGCGTTGTACGGACAACGGAAGTCCCTGGCCGCGTTGCAAATGGAGTTCAGCTCCCTCCGGCAGGGACAGAACGAGGACATCGCCGCCTATGCGGCAAGAACGGAGAGAATCACGGTAGACATCGCCGAAATACTCTGCGAGCCGTTGCAAACAGAGGATCAGAGGATCACCGTCGAGAGTGTCACCCGACGAAGCGCACAGGCCAACTTCGAAAACGGCCTGCACGGCCAGGTGCAAGTGCTGGTGCGTGCGAGAAACTACCAAACGCTGCATGACTCTGTGGCAGGGGCCATATAGATAACCAACATGGTGCAGCCAAAGGGAGGGGTTGGTGGAGCAATAAGCCACCCCAGAAGGTCCCAAGGTGCACCATCCCAGCAGAACGAGAACTGTTTCACCTGCGGGAAACCAGGGCATGTGGCTCGAGACTGCACCCGCAGATCGGGAAGAGTAAGCCTACCGATGCCCAGCGAGAATACATCCATTCACAACGTTGACGTCGTGTGCAACTATTGCCAAAAAAGGGGCCACATGTGGAAAAACTGCAGGAAAAGATTGTCGCAGAACAAAAGCGATCCTGCCCAGTCTTCACAGCATCCCCAACGTCCAAGGGACTCAGGGGGCAAGAATGAAAGGTCCACGGTAAATGCAAGTGCAAGTCGATCGAAGACCGATGCCAGCCCGCTGGGAACCATGAGGATAAATACGCTAACTGTCCAGCAGAGACCTGCACGCAAGCAGAAGGAAACAACGCTGCGGCTCCTACAAGTGACGCTGCCGGCGTCGAGTGCCACCGCCAGCGACTTCGACATCGATGCACCGTTGGCCACAACCGGGGTACTCACCCTTAAAGCGGACACCGGAGCGCAGTGCAGCATAATCAAGGAAGGCTGCCTCAAGCCCGAAACCATGGTGAGCAGGTGCTCCGTGGAACTGCAGGGTGTTGCAAGAGAAAAATTAACCCCTTTTGGGATAGCTAAAATTATTCTCGAGACACCGGCTCTAAATGTAGAGCATTGGTTCTACATCGTTCCGAACGATGTGCCGTTGAAGGTGAACGGACTACTTGGCATGGATTTTATCAAGCAGCATAAAGCGGATATCCTGCATGGCGAGATGCTCAAGTTGTATGGGCACTGCATGCCGCTAAGGGACGGCGCGACGAGGATAAATTCGTCACCACGTGGTAGAACTGCAGCCACGTGCAAATACATAGGCCTGCTTACGAAGACAAATTCTCTTTACGGAAACGGGTCTAACACGGATGCCGCCGAGGAGAATAAATCTATCGGACTACCTATGAGGAGCGGAATCAGCCGAGGAAAAGTAGCGAGATTCCGTGTCACACCGTCAAAACCTAATAAAGTGAGTTTATATGGTTATAAAAACGACGGAGAAGTGCAACGGCCGTCGGCGACACTCGAGCCGTCGGAGATAGCGAAGGCCGTACGGAACCGGCAGGTCAAGGCACTACGCGTACGCTCAACGAGCACGGGGGCCAAACGCTTCGCGCAGCAACGACGGAAGCCCGACTTGGTGCCCCCCAGCAGTGAAAAGCAAGCAGCTTGCGCAGGAATAGCGTGCGAATACAACGGTGTATTCCAACTACGAGGGAACAAGCGACAGCGCACGCACGAGGTGCAAGATCGCGCACCCTTTAAGGTCGTATCGAAGGACCTAGGATCGCAACCCTTGCCTGGGAAGACCGTAAAATCGGGGCATGGGTCCGGTAAAATGCAGAAAGCCGGAAAAAGAAATACTGTTGCAGATGCTCTTAGTCGCACATATGCGACCACACGAGCCCAAGTGGGACAGGACAGAAAGTCCCACAAAAAAGAGAATGATAGCGCAATCGGGTATACGAACAGCCGCACAAAGCGGAGAGTCGAGGATACCCAAGGCAACCAGTATAACTCGTCGGCATAGTAACACACGGAGTAAGAGCTACTCGCGATAGTATGGGCCCTAGCTCAATTCCGGCCATATATTTAAGGTACCCGTTTCACAGTAGTGACGGACTACCAACCGCTCACCTGGCTGTTCGGAGTAAAGGACCCAGGTTCGAGATTGATGCGTTGGAAAATTAAATTGGCGGAACATGAGTTTAACGTAGAGTACAAGGCAGGAAAGCGCAATACGAATGGAGATGCGCTAAGTCGAATATGCCTTACTACGAGGGCCCAAGCGAGAGCAGAGAACGAAGTCCGTGTGTCGAAAGAGGACAGCACGACGGGGCAAGTAGGCACCACGAAAGACCGCACAAAGCGGACAGCCGAAGATACCCCGTATAGCCATGGTAGCTCGCTGGAGCGAGAGGTCAAGCTTGCCCGCGAGCGAGACGAGGACAGCAAGCGCCCGGGTACGGACAGCCGCACAAAGCGGAGAGCCGAGAATACCCCGGGCCAGCCTAGCAACGCGGCAGAGAGAGAGGCCGCGCTGGCCAATGCGCCAGAAGGGGACAGAGAGATTCGCAGCGTGCCTGCAGAACGCTCTACTGAACCCCACAGCCCCGCCGAAAAGCCGTGCGGACGGGGAAGGGGTAGACCACGCAAGCTACATACGCAGGCCACTGGTAAGACTGCGAGCACCGCTAACAAGGATAGAGCGGGCCCAGCACAGCATGGCGGACCCGCGAAGCGCGGAAGGCCGCGAAAGGCAAACGTTGCAAGGCCGCTCGAGAGAGAGAGCGACCCAACGGCGGAGCCACTGGTGGGCACACCGAGTGAAGAAACTGCGGACAGAGCACCGCAAAGGCCTGCTGAGGAAGCGAGGCATGGCGGGGCCCGTAGCCCACGAACTTCCAGCAGCGCAGAAGAAAACAGCGTTATAAAAGAGTATAGCGCCTGCCACAGTGGCGTAGCCACTCCTACTGCCGATGACCGCAAAAAAAAAATTGAAGGAAAAGGGAATGAGTGCCGATGAGGGTAATCGACACCCCATCGAAGTCCGTCGAGAAAGTAACGGTCGGCAAAATAGGACCGCTACCAGGAACGCATCAAAGAAAAGATGTATACTTACCGTCCAGGATGCGCTAGCAAATTACGGTGCATAGCACGGCCGAACCAAGAGGCCTCGAATTCATAATTAATAGAGTAAGAATGAGCCAAAGAGCCCTCGCACATCGAAACCCGCGAGACCGCTCTAGGAAAGAAGGAGAACAAACGCAGCAAGCATTCTCACGCTTCTTCTCCTACCTCATTACAGGCTGATAGCAGCAAAAGGTGGACTAACAAAAGCCACGCAGCATCCCCCGGACTACGTCGTCAGCACGTTTGCCAGCAACCCGGGAATCTACTACGAAGACATAGGAAGCCTCAAGATAATCCAATCGACGTGGCGGTTGATTATCAGGTTGGACCTCGCCGCTCTAATGCAGCGAGAAGTAGAAATTAGGGAAAATCTACAACGCCTCACCGAACTGTGCGAAGGCGAAACTCGGATCAACGACATATGCCCCATCCTCAACGACTCCGTTCTACGAATGAAGAAAAGGATAGAGATGGGGGTATTGACCATATTCGACCTCCTCGGGACGCGCCCCGTCAGAGAGCGCAGAGGATTGATAGACGGCCTAGGAAGCATAATAAAGGCCATCACAGGAAACATGGACGCCGCCGACGCGCGGGAGCTACATGAAGAAATAACGAATCTTAAGGCGTCCCAACAGACCCTGAAGGAAGGGCTGAAAAACCAAGTCCAGATCATAAAAACCACGCTCAGCCTATTCAATGAAAGCGCACATCATATACAGGCTAACGAACAGACGCTGCTGGCCCAAATGCAGCTTGTAAACCGCACGCTCAACAGCGACGTATACTACTTGAAGAGACGCCAACACTTAGACGAGACGCTCAACGCAATAAGTATTGCAGTCGAAGCATTACTAAGCGACGTACAGGAGCTAGTGTGGCTAGTGGACGATATAGCTAGTGGTAAGGCCAGCGCAACGTCCTTGCCACCACGCACACTCGTCAAGCACCTCGTTGAAGCACTACCACACCTACCGCCAGGCAGTAGTTTCCCAGTCGCCATAGCACACGACCAAGCGTCAACACTTATGCGACTGGCTGATACCAGGGCCTACAGCGAAGGCAACGCGGTAGTACTCGTGCTGGATATACCGCTGATCGGGCAGCAACAGTATAGCATACAGAAAGTATATCCTATACCCATGCGAGCGGACAATGGTAGACACTACTACATCGACACGACCGAGAATCGCGTAGTCATAGATATCGAAAATCGCAGATACCTCAGAATGACAGCCGACGACGTAAAAATTTGTAAGGTACTGGACAAATCATACATCTGCCCTCCAACACACCCTACAATTCCGATTACGAACGACGCACCCTGCGAGGTCCTTATCTACGCAAAAATGGACACCGATAACGGCAAAAATTGTGCAAAAAGGGTCATCGAAATAACCCATCCCTTCGTCGTCCCAATGCAACAGCAAGGGCGATGGCTATACGTCGCGCCAACCCCCGAACCAGTAGGAATAAATTGTGGAAAAAATCCCACTCAACACGAAATACTGAGCAATTCGGGAATACTGGCATTGATAGGCATATGTATAGTAACCGCCCGAGATTTCAGTATCAGAACCATCGGGCGAACGTCGCGGGTCATCAGGGAAAACTACCTTCCATCGTTCGATTTAAAATTAACGGAAATTGAAGGTCAGGCACCCCCTAAGCAGACCGAGAGGAGAAGTCCACTGCAGAGCGTGCTGCGAGACCCGGAAGAGCTTCAAAAGCTCGGAGTTCGAGCCGACCAAATCTTGGACAACCTCAATACCGACGGAGACGGGATGCAACGCATCCATAATCTGAGTTTCTACTCACTGGGTGCAGTAGCACCGATAGCCTTGGTTGGCTATGTTCTGTTTAAATGTTATAGGTATCAACGAAACCGAACACCAACAAGGACAAGCAAGGCAACGACCCCGGCAACAGCCGAGGTAAACATCAACCTCGAGCAGATCGGACGACAACAGCCAGAAGAGCAACCGCGATCCGAGCTGGCCAGGTTATGCACCCGTCCCCTCAACCGAGAACGACTCGCTCGGCACGAAAGACGATAAGAAGCAGAGGAAAAACTTCATCGTCAACGAATGAAAAAATGAAACATTTTATTGTATTGTTATATAACATCAAACAGTAAAATTGTAAGAAGAAATACGAGAAACCAATCAAAGAAAAAATTTTTTAAAGAAAAAATTTTTCCTTTTAAGGGGGGAGGGATGTTGTGCCGCGGAATATTCCACTCCGTATTTAGTATATTCGGGAATATTCCATAGCAAAGTAACATTGGAATTCGTTCAAGACAGGAAACGAAGTCCAATGCCCGATCGTATGAACGACCCCAAGAACGCTGACGCAGCATGAGCGACTCGCTTGGCGTTCGGGCGAAAGGCTAACGCTAAAATTGCGAATTAAGGGATTTTCGTGAAGACAGTTAGCAACTGCTTTACGAAAAGACAGTATTAAATTAGATTGAAAAGAGAACGGTTGGTTCCTCGTTTAATACTCGAAACAACGCATTATTGTACTTCTTACTTTGATATATAAATAGGCAACGGAAAGTTACCGTTGCTTATAATAAATACTTCCTTTTATATAAATTCGCGTTTCCATCTTTTACTCGAGATCCATCTCCTTATCGGCAAACGATCCCAAAAAATAATAACTTTTAATATTATACCGACTACCGAATAATCCAATTACTCGGTACCGGCATAACAGTAATGTGTATTGTGAGCGAGCCTTGCCAGCCTTAACCCCACTTACGCGAGGAGCTGAAACATAGGATTTCTCTTCACTAGTGTAATGTGTTTTGTGAACGAGCCTTGCTAGCCCCGAACTCACTTGCGTGAGGAGTTAAAACATAGGATTTCTCTTCACTAGTGTAATGTGTTTCGTGAGCGAGCCTTGCCAGCCATAACCCCACTTACGCGGAGAGCTGAAACATAGGATTTCTCTTCACTAGTGTAATGTGTTTTGTGAACGAGCCTTGCTAGCCCCGAACTCACTTGCGTGAGGAGCTAAAACATAGGATTTCTCTTCACTAGTGTAATGTGTATTGTGAGCGAGCCTTGCCAGCCTTAACCCCACTTACGCGAGGAGCTGAAACATAGGATTTCTCTTCACTAGTGTAATGTGTTTCGTGAACGAGCCTTGCTAGCCCCGAACTCACTTGCGTGAGGAGCTAAAACATAGGATTTCGTTCACTAGTGTAATGTGTATTGTGAGCGAGCCTTACCAGCCTTAACCCCACTTACGCGAGGAGCTGAAACGGAGGATTTCTCTTCACTAGTGTAATGTGTTTTGTGAACGAGCCTTGCTAGCCCCGAACTCACTTACGTGAGGAGCTAAAGCATAGCATTTCTCTCCACTAGTGTAATGTGTATTGTGAGCGAGCCTTGCCAGCCTTAAACCCACTTACGCGAGGAGCTGAAACATAGGATTTCTCTTCACTAGTGTAATGTGTTTTGTGAACGAGCCTTGCTAGCCCCGAACTCACTTGCGTGAGGAGTTAAAACATAGGATTTCTCTTCACTAGTGTAATCTGTTTCGTGAGCGAGCCTTGCCAGCCATAACCCCACTTACGCGGAGAGCTGAAACATAGGATTTCTTTTCACTAGTGTAATGTGTTTTGTGAACGAGCCTTGCTAGCCCCGAACTCACTTGCGTGAGGAGCTAAAACATAGAATTTCTCTTCACTAGTGTAATGTGTATTGTGAGCGAGCCTTGCCAGCCTTAACCCCACTTACGCGAGGAGCTGAAACATAGGATTTCTCTTCACTAGTGTAATGTGTTTCGTGAACGAGCCTTGCTAGCCCCGAACTCACTTGCGTGAGGACCTAAAACATAGGATTTCGTTCACTAGTGTAATGTGTTTTGTGATGATTGTGTTGTTAGTGATACGTGCGCGGGCGAATCTGGTTGCCCATGTGTTAGGTCGAAAAGAGGGTAGTTAAGGTAGGGTTTTGAGAATGCTGACCGCTGGTGTAAGCGAGCCGGCGAATTTCTAAAAGGCTGATTTTATCGGAATGGATGAGGTAGGGATTTTAGAATGCTGACCGCTGGTGTAAGCGAGCCGGCGAATTTCTAAAAAGGCTGATTTTATCGGAATGGATGAGGTAGAGATTTTAGAATGCTGACCGCTGGTGTAAGCGAGCCGGCGAATTTCTAAAAGGCTGATTTTATCGGAATGGATGAGGTAGGGATTTTAGAATGCTGACCGCTGGTGTAAGCGAGCCGGCGAATTTCCAAAAAGGCTGATTTGATCGGAATGGATGAGGTAGGGATTTATAATGCTGACCGCTGGTGTAAGCGAGCCGGCGAATTTCTAAAAGGCTGATTTTATCGGAATGGATGAGGTAGGGATTTTAGAATGCTGACCGCTGGTGTAAGCGAGCCGGCGAATTTCTAAAAGGCTTATGGCAGAAAGAGTAGCACGTGCAGGTGGCGGTGCAATGTTATGAGGGATGAATAGAGGTGAACGATACTAGTGATCGCTCGAGAGAATTGTTAAGATGAGCAACGTAGGAGTGAATAACAGAACTGCTTGTAATTTAACTAATATTTTCAGAATTGTATGCGAACTGTTTTAACGCTTGGTAGATTGACAGATTTTATGTAAATGATAGTACCAAGAATTTAATGTTACGGAGCGAATCGTATAGAAACAACACAAGAAGTCTGACGGTTGTCTGGTTATAATATTACTCTATAATTAATATTTGGGGAAGCTATTTTCCTTGTAGTTCTCCTCACGTATGTTTCAACAGTTATTCTTTCTTGCTGTTTTATTCGTTCTAAACCGAGTTGATTTAAGAAAATTTCTGGCGTGACTTCTTCAATGAGTTCTTGCGCGAGAACCTCGAGTTCCCTTATACGCACTTGAAGTACAAATAATTTTTCCAATGGTCCCATATAATATACAACCTATGAATATGTGTATATATATCCACGTATATGTCTTTCAATACAAGTTTTATCTTCTCTACTTTTTTTTTTATTCACCAGTCATTATCGAATATTAGTTTCCACATTTGATTTCCACAAGTTCAATTTACTTACGAAGAAGGCTTACCGTATAACTTGAATAATAGCTGGTATTCTTCTAAAAAGATGGTAAATTTTTATGAAATGGCTTGGCTCGTTAAAATTCACTAAAAAGAAGAAAAAATCAATTTCTGTGAAATAAATCAACTCTAAAAAATGCAATAAAAAGGGAAAGGTTAGAATTTATGAATTATATCGTTTTCTAAAAACTCGGTAGTAAAGAATGATAGTTTTTCATGAAGTGCATTGAATCGTTAAATTCAATAAAAAGTAAAAAATCAATTTCTTTAAAATAAATCAATTCTCAAATATGCGGTGAAAAGGGAAAGGGTGGAGTTTATAAATTGAATCGTTTTCTAAAAACTCAGTAATAAATGATGATAAATTTTCATGAAATGCATTGAATCGTTAAAATTCAATAAAAAGTAAAAAATCAATTTCTTTAAAATAAATCAATTCTCGAAAATGCGGTAAAAAGGGAAAAGGTGGATTTTATAAATTGAATCGTTTTCTAAAAACTCAGTAATAAATGATGATAATTTTCATGAAATGCATTGAATCGTTAAAATTCAATAAAAAGTAAAAAATCGATTTCTTTAAAATAAATCAATTCTCGAAAATGCGGTAAAAAGGGAAAAGGTGGATTTTATAAATTAAATCGTTTTCTAAAAACTCAGTAATAAAGAGGGATTATTTTTCGTGAAATGCATTGAATCACTAAAACTCAATAAAAATTAAAAAATCGATTTTCGAGCATTAAATCGGCTCACAAAACCACGGTAAAAAGGGCAAAGTACAAATAATTTCTTTTCAGTAGATTCTTTTACACAATATCAGTTTGAACAAAACTAACACTCTAAAATCCCGGACGAGCCCCCAGAATTTGCTACGTCAAAATCGCGGCCTCTCTTACGAACCCACGAATTTAACATAGATTTCACGTTTCGGTGTATCTTTTCCGTGCTCTGGTCAAGGAGAATAAATTCTCCCTTTACCACACCCGACGAGAAAATACCGAAGACGCAAGCCCGTTTTTGAGTCTAACCTCGCGGAGAATTACTCGGTATAGGGCTGGAATGCGTTTTGTTCTTGGTTGGGGATAATCACTTCACGAATAATGGGGAGGGACTTGAATGACAATTTCACGCGGAGCAAGATTTTCGCGTGTTGATTAAACATTACTTTATGAAAGGCAAATCGCCTCAGGAGACTAAAGAGAAGCTTGATAAACATTATGGTGACTCTGCACCTTCAATTAGAACAGTTTATAAGTGGTTTCAAAATTTTCGGAGTGGCCATATGGACACAAGTGACGCTGAACGTTCTGGACGCCCTGTTTCGGCCACTACTCCAGAAATCATTGATAAAATCCATGATATGGTGATGGATGACAGAAGAGTGAAGGTGCGTGAGATTGCTAGAGCTGGGAGCATCTCGAATGAACGGGTACATAATATTTTGCATCATCATTTGGGCATGAAAAAGTTATCCGCAAGATGGGTGCCGCGATTGCTCACGATTGATCAAAGACGAAATCGTGTGAGGTGTTGCATGGACGGTTTGCAGCTGTTGCATCGGAATCCGCAGGACTTTAAGCGTCGTTTCGTGACTGTGGATGAAACATGAATACACCACTACACTCCTGAGACCAAACAACAGTCCAAACAGTGGGTTGGCAAGGGGGAATCTGCACCAAAGAAGGCGAAGACTGTTCCTTCGGCCGGGAAGGTCATGGCAACTGTCTTTGGGATTCGCAAGGCATAATCTTCATTGATTATTTCGAAAAGGGTAAAACTATTACAGGCGCATATTATTCATCGTTGTTGGACCGTTTGCAAATCGAGCTGCAAGAAAAACGTCCACGATTAGCCCACAAAAAAGTCCTTTTCCATCACGATAACGCACCAGCTCACACCTCAGCATTTGTGGCCGCAAAACTGATGGAAGTTGGGTTCCAACTCACTCCACATCCCCCCTATTCTCCAGATTTGGCTCCCTCGGACTATTACTTGTTCCCCAACATGAAGAAATGGCTGGCGGGAAAAAGATTTTACTCAAACGAGGAGGTGATTGCAGAAACGAATGCCTATTTGACAGACTTGGACAAATCCTATTATTCGGAAGGGATCAACAAACTAGAGCATCGCTGGACGAAGTGTATTAGTCTAAAAGGAGATTATTTTGAAAAATAAAAATGATCTATCCTAAAAAATTGAGTAGTTTTCATTTTTGCACGGACTTTTCAAACCGCCCTCGTAGGTGGATAGAGTAATGTTTAAAGAATATAATGGAACATTTTATAAGGGCTAGTGAAGTATACCTGGCAAGTATAAGCCAGTACAAAAGAGACTTTCCAGCAAGTAATAGCTCGATCGTTCGAGCTCATATTCAAGCGTCATATTAAAAAATTCGTAGAAAATCGTAAAATTGGTTTTTCTTAATTCTGCAAAATGGAGATTTCAGGTTGAAGAAAGTAGTTTATTAACATATGCGTCAAAAATTATAACAGATACATATAAATTAATAGCTAAACAATGTCTAAAGTAGAAAAAAATGAAAAATCATGTGCAATCATTTCAGAAAAACAGGGAAAAAGTTAAAAGTTCCGCAACGAAACAAGTTTTAGATTGAAGTTTGTACTGTTATATAACAAAATTAGTAAAAATCAGCTGCAGCTAGCTGCAACTTTATTTTTAGTGCACATTTAAATATAAAAAATTACAAATTCACATTAACCACTTGTTGCACGTTTTTTTCAAATGAATATAATTTTGTGAAACTTGTTACTCGGGGGTTTTTGGGGTCGCTGAATACGAATCCGGTGTCAAAAAACTAAATTCAAAACGGCGGATCCAATATGGCGGACGCAATTTTCGAAATCGATTGGATTCGCTTGAAACTTGTTACTCGGGGGTTTTTGGGGTCGCTGAATACGAATCGGGTGTCAAAAAAACAAAATTCAAAATGGCGAACAAGTGAAGATAAGAAAGCGACAGAAAATACAAAAAAAAAATATTCAAAAAGGTTTTCGCCAACAGTTTGGACTTATTGTGGGTCAACCAAAGCCTGGATATGGTAGTACGAATGATGGGAACACTGCTCGACGATTTTTCGAAAATGCATCAATTTCCGCTACTATAACGGGCGTTGACGAAGATGTTATTACAAGGTTCCATGTTATTTTACAAGCTATTTCAAGTAGTCATGAAACTAATGTACCACATTTCAAAGAATACACAATGGAAACAGCTCGAAAATTCGTCGACTTATATCCATGGTTCTACATGCCTACTTCTGTTCACAAACTTTTAATTCACGGCTCTGAAATAATACAATCTGCTTTATTGCCAATCGGACAAATGTCTGATGATGCACAGGAGTCTTGTAATGAATATATTAAAAGATACCGTGAAGATTTTTCACGAAAATGCAGCAGAACAAAATCGATGGAAGATCTTTTCTTGCACTTGCTAGTCGCATCAGATCCGTCTAGCTTAAAGAAATTGTGTTATGCCGGTACCGCGTAATTGGATTAGTCGGTATTCGGTATAATATTAAAAAGTTATTATTTTCGGGATCGTTTGCCGATAAGGAGATGAATCTCGAGTTATTGATGAAAACACGAATTTATATAAAAGGAAGTATTTATTATAGGCAACGGTAACTTTCCGTTGTCTACTTAAAAGTCAAAGTAAAAAAGTTGTTGGATAATCAGCTGGCGCACGGCGATCGATATTCGCCGTGCGTCGACCT
Organism: Cylloceria caligata; assembly: GCA_963942595.1. Lineage (NCBI taxonomy): Eukaryota > Metazoa > Arthropoda > Insecta > Hymenoptera > Ichneumonidae > Cylloceria > Cylloceria caligata. Next base: position 4,361,457 of record OZ012711.1, read on the forward strand.
GTTGCTGTGCTCAAGCACACGTCGTTCGGTTGAGCCGAAGATAGCCGAGGCAGGGCTTCGCGAAGCCGAGGATGTGCCTCGTTGGCACGCCGCGTCGAGCGAGAGGATGTCTCTCTCGCTTGACTTCGGTTTCGCTCACTGGCTATCTCGCTCAACTGACTTCAGCGCTCAACGTTAATTTCATATTCCGCAGCCATATTGAAAATTCAGTGACTGATAATTGTGTGCTGGTTCTCAGCTCATGTACTCAAATGCAGTTTAATTCATTAAATTCAGTTTTCTAATTCTCAAATTTTTGGTGTATTTATTTTCATTATTTTGTATCTTTCTAAATTTAGTATTTGATATATTTTGTGTTTCTTTTCATATTTAAAATAACTGTTTTAAAATGTATTATTACAGTATGTGTGCGGAAAGTAATAAACCACTTTCTCCAAATTCCATCTACTAGTCTGGTTTTATTTCCACCCTGTTGTGAGTGAAGTCTCATATCTTTCCAATATATTCACAGGTTCAAGATCTGTCAAACAACACCATCGGACGGATTTCTCAAACAAAAGTACAATAAAAAGTTATTTCGAGTCTTTACGAGGAACCAACCCGTTCCATCTTGAGTCTCAATTCATTCTAATTTAATACTGCCCTTTCGTAAAGCAGTTGCTAACTGTCTTCACGAAAATCCCTTAGTTTGCGTTTTTAGTGTTAGCCTATCGTCGAACGCCAAGCGAGTCGCCTCATGCTGCGTCAGCGTTCCTGGTGTCGATCGTACGATCGGGCATTGGACTTCGTTTCCTGTTTTGAACGAATTCCAATGTTGCTTTGCTATGGAATATTCCCGAATATATGAAGTACGAATATTCCGCGGCACAACATCCCTCCCCCCTTAACAGAAAAAATTTTTTCTCTAAGAAATTTTTTCTTCGATTGGTTTCCTGTATTGCCTCTTACAATATGTTACGGTTTAATGTTATGACAATACAATAACATTTTTTATTTTTTCATTTGTAACGATGAAGTCTTTCCTTTTGCTTCTTATCGTTTTTCGTGCCGAGCGAGTCGTTCTCGGTTGGGGGGACGGGTGCATACTCTGGCCAGCTCGGATCGCAGTTGCTCCTCTGGCTGTTGTCGTCCGAGCGGCTCGAGGTTAATATTTACCTCGGCTGCTGCCGGGGACGTTGCCTCGCTTGTCTTTGTTGGCGTTCGGTTTCGCTGATACCTATAACATTTAAACAGAACATAGCCAACCAAGGCTATTGGTGCTACTGCACCCAGTGAGTAGAAACTCAGATTATGGATGTGTTGCATCCCGTCTCCGTCTGTATAGAGGTTGTCCATGATTTGGTCGGCTCGAGCTCCGAGCTTTTGAGGCTCTTCTGGGTCTCGCAGCACGTTCTGTAATGGAATTGTCCTCTCTGTCTGCATAGAGGGTGCCTGAACTTCAATTTCCGTTAATTTTAAATTGACCGACGGGAGGTAGTTTTTTCGGATGATATGTGATGTTCGCTCAATGGTTTTGATGCTGAAATCTCGGGCGGTTACTATACATACGCCGACCAAAGCCAGTATTTCCGTATTATTTAACATTTTAAGCCGAGTGGGATTTTTCCCACAATTTTTCTAGGGTTGGCGCGACGTATAGCCATCACCCTTGCTGTTGCATTAGGACGATGAGAGGATGGGTTAGTTGGATAACTTTTTTCACGCATTTCTCGCCGTTATCTGGGTCCATTTTCGCTGTAGGCATTTCTGTGCTCTATTCAGCGTTGGGACTAGATTGTCTATGCGTGCCTTCTTCCTCACTCTGAGGCTTATTAACATGTGTATATCAACCGAATAGAGTGTGCACGTTATTTTTTTTACACTCTACGCTGAACACTAGCCTGTGTCAGTATTAATATGCTATACATTTTTCGTGGTGCTTTTCTGGCACGCTTGCAGTATTCCGTCCCTTTCGGATTGCGTAATGAAATTGCTATTTCTTTTCAATTGTTTCGTTCAATATATTTTTCCGATATGTATACGCTCTTTTTCCTGTTGATAAAATTAGGTTTCCTAAGACCTCTTCTACTTTATTGGAGCTCCCTACCCTGCGTCCTGAGGGCCTCGTTCCCACAATTATTTTCTAGCTAATATTTAGTTTTAACTAGCTATAAGTATTCGAATTCCTCAATTCCTGAGCTGTTAGTGCTCGATAGAGAGCTTCAGGCGGTTTGCGTGCACCGCCTGGATTTTTCGTCCCTTCCGGACCACGTAGTTGACGGGGGGCCTTTTCTCTACTATTTCGTGGGGACTCGTCCACTTCGGGGTCAGCGTGGCTGACCTCCCCCTTCGCACCATCTCGTCACGGAGGAGTACGCGTTCGCCGACGCGGTACTCCTGCACCTGTGCGCCATGGTCGTATGTAGTCTTCGACCGTCTTTTCGCGCCTTCCAGGTTGTCTCGTGCTACAGTCCATGCGGCGCATAATCGCTCGCGAGTTATCGTGGACGTAGTCATCGTAGGCATAAGTGCTGCGTGGTTCTTGTTTCACGGCGGTCGGCAATTCAGCCTCGCGTCGGTACACCAACACGTGGGGCGACAGTCCGATCCCCGTATGTGGAGTGGTGTTGTATGTGAACCTCGCATACGGCAGCCACTCGTCCCAATTTCCTTGATCCTCATCTATAAAATGTTTTAGGTACTCAGCGGGGGTGCGATGCAATCTTTCTAATGCGCCATTTGATTCCGGATGGCAGGCTGTCGTTTGTATTTTCAAGATTCGCAGCAGTCGACACATTTCCTTGAAGGTCGAGCTGAGGAAGTTCGTACCCTGATCTGATAATATTATTTCCGGTGTTCCGTGTCGGCAGATCAATTCTTCAACGAGTGCTCTAGTGACTGTCGAAGCCTCTTGGTTCGGCAGTGATATTGCTGCACTGTATTTGGTAAGCGAACCTGGAACGTGAGTATGTATCTTTTCCCGGTAGCGCTTTCCGGTAGCGGTCCGACGATGTCGACCGCGACTTTTTTAAATGACCTCGATGAGGTGTCCGTTACCACCATCGGCACTCGTTTCTTTTTCTTGATTTTATTCTTTTGACAGGATTCACATGACGATATATAATTTTCTAAATCTCTTCTCAGGCCGGGCCAATCGTATTTGGTCCGAATCCGATGTGACGTACGCCGTATACCCTGATGCCCTCCTATGGGGTGTCGTGGTATTCTCTAATTATTTTCTGGCGGTCATCGGCAGAAAAAGTGGCTACGCCACTGCGGCAGTCGCTATACTCTTTTATAACGCTGTCTTCGTCCGCGCTGCTGGAAGCTCGTGGACGAGCGCTGTCGCTTGTTCCCTCGTAGATGGAATACACCGTTGTATTCGCACACTATTCCTGCGCGAGCTGCTTGCTTTTCACTGGTGCACCAAGTCGGGCTTCCGTTGGCGCTGCGCAAACCGTTTGGCCTTCTTCCCCGTGCTCTCTGAGCTAACGCGCAGTGCCTTGACTTGGCGGCTACGTACGGTCTTCGCTATCTCCGACGGCTCGCATGTCACCGTCGGCTGTTGCACTTCCCCGTCGCATTTAGAAACTTCTAAACTCACTCTTTTGATTCTTGATGGTGTGACACGGGGTCTCGCTACTTTGCCTCGGCTGATTCCGCTCCTTATATGTAGTCCGACAAATTTATTTTCCTTGACGGCATCCATGTTAGACCCGTTTCCGGAAGGAAGATTTATCTTTGTAAGCAGGCCTATGTACTTGCATGTGGTGGCAGTTCTACTGCGTGGTGACGAATATATCCTCTTCGTGCCGTCCCGTAGCGGCATGCAGTGCCCATACAACTTGAGCATCTCGCCATGCAGGATGTCCAGTTTATGCTGCTTGATAAAGTCCATGCCAAGTAATCCGTTGACCTTCAACGGCACATTGTTCGGAACGATGTAGAACCAATGCTCTACATTTAAAGCCGGTGTCTCGAGTACAATTTTAGCTATCCCGAGGGGGATGAATTTCTCGCCCGCTACCCTCTGCAGCTCTACGGTGCAGTCGCTCACCATGGTCTCTGGTTTGAGACAGCCTTCCTTGATTATGCTGCACTGCGCTCCGGTGTCCGCTTTGAGGGTGAGTACCCTGGTCGTGGCCAACGGTGCATCGATATCGAAGTCAGTGATGCCAGACGAGGGAATTGGCTTGCGCCGCTCATAACAAATCTCGTCTCGATTGCGCTTCACGTTGTCTCGCCCCACCCACTTCACAACAACCACTGCGCGGGCTTTTATGAAATGAGTTATGGAAGATTTCTTAATGAATATATATAACAATTATATATATAAATAAATAAATGATGAAAGTGAAGAAATATATAAAACGCTCACTAATTTTGCAGCCGTCAGCAAATGAATAGTGCATTACAATATCCAACACCAAATTGTAGTTCTTTACACAAAAGGTTCATTACAATTTATTAAATAAAAAGAAATTGTAATGTTCTACTCACATCCCAGGTTCTACCACGTGAAGGTCGCTGCATAAGGACCCACCCGTGGGGCCGTTGCTGTGTTTGTATAGCCAAGCAAATACGGACACAGGAAAGACCCCTCTCCATCCCTCCAACAATTAAACGTCTTATTTCTTCATTAAACTAAGAGCAACAAATAAAATATGATTTTGCAAGAACAGTATTTTCTGTTCAAATAAAAAATAAATAATGTTTGAAATAAAAAAATAAAAAAATATCTGTTTTTGTCTTAGGTTAATGGAATGCGTCATGAAAAGTTAATAAAAGCCAAGTTACAAATTTGGAAAAAAATAAATTACTATATATAATCAACAGTATTATATTATGTCTTTCTAAATTAATAAATAATAAATAAATATATTTCACTTTTTTCTTAAGTTTATGCAATGCATTATACGCAATGTTATATTCATTTTCATTAACATTTATTTTTATGTAACGCGTTCGATTTACTTTATTTTCAGTTTTTTCACGTACCTATTACGACATTTATTTATTTTTCTTTATATTTATTCGTGTTTATATTTTTATATTGTTTATTTATTTCATGACCGATTTATTCCCGAAGAACTATTTAATTATAAAATCACAAAGTTTTTAGGAACTATTTAGTCGTTATATCACAAGTTATTTCGCACAGAAATTATGGTAATTTGGTTTAAGCAATCAATCTTTTTTACATTCACTTATTTATCCGATATTACGTTGAGATAAAAACTTTCATCGGTAACACGCAAGTTGGATAAGAAAAACTTGATAAGTTATTGGAGTGAAGCTCGATGTGTTGAGAATGTACTTTAAAAGTTTTACAAGTAAGGTTTACACTCTGAAAAGCTGATCTAACTTGACAAATAGCGTTCAGGCAATTGTGGCCTATTTTATTACGTTTTTTTGTCTTTACATCGGTAACGATGGAAAAAAATACGTTCGGCCTCTGCGTTCGAATAGGGAAGCGACAACACTACTTGTACTAATTTTTCTAAACTGGGAAACATTTGTTCCTCCAACACATTTTTAACTTGCACAACCTCTTTCCACAATGAATCTACTTCGAGAGTGAGGAATCTCTGTTTCACTTCTTCGGTAAAAAAGGAGGGTAATGAATTCCATTCGAACGTCAATTTTGCGAGGTCGAAAGTTCCAAAGCGCTCAGTAATATTAGTTAAATATTTAACACTTCTTCTGTCCTTCACTTGAAGAGCGATACTAGGGGTCAAAAATTGCAAATTGTCTAAAATTGAATTTTTAGTTGGAAGCCGACGAGTCATCTCTGTCACAGCCGTGATATAAACTTCTAAACAATTTTTACTTATTTCATTTGCGTGGTTAAACGACAATTTTATAACGAGTGTCTGGCACTCTGCACCGAGGAAAATCTGATCGAGGGGGATGCAATTCTCAGGATAAGCGACGTTCAAGGCGCCTGACGCTAGATCTTTCTGAACTTCGGGTTTCAAAAAGTTGGACCCGAACGTCACGATTAGTTGCCCACTACTCTCTACCAGTTGGTTGATTAGCACGTTTCTTCCCTGGAAGAGGGCATTGAAGCTATTGGAAATGGATAAAACATATTTTAAAAACAGCAAGTATGCTTTAATACTATCATTACTTAAATTCGACAAAATTATTTCTGCTGACTTAAGCTTGTCCTCATTGATGGCAAGCGCAAAATACATTTTTAACACATCCCAATTTGCTATGAGTCGGTCGACGCATTTCTGCATCGAAAGCCATCTCGTATCCGACAATTGAAAAAAAAATTTTTTTTTCTATGTCTAAAAGCTCTTGAAACTCTCGAAGTACTGCAGAACGTCTCGCGCTGCCGGACACGTTCAATTAATTTCTCTACTTCGCGCCTGCCGAGGCAATTTGTAATAATTTGTGTACATTTTGTCTGGCCGAGCGTTATGTCTTGCAAGATTCGCGAGTCTTCGGCAATTTCTTTAAGCAGCGACAAAAAATGCCGACAATTTAATTTCCGCGGATTTTACTTTAATTTTATGTGCATTCTCATTATCCACCTGTTGTTGAGAAGCAGGCACTACATCGGCAGATGCTGCGAGTGCCATATTCTGTCTATGACGTACGCTTGCAGCGTGCTTCAAAATCTCGCTTTTGCCACCCTTATGAGTTTTCTGGCAGACAGTGCAGAACGATTTCTCTGGATCGTCCGGCACTGCTGGTAACCAGTCAGAAAACTCGGGCAATAATAGCCACTGATTTTGAAAAGATTTTCTTACTGGTTTTGCCGGTCACTCTCCTCGAACGTCCTCTCGAGTGCTGGCTCCAGCACCATAATCCACTGAATCCATCGTAAATTTCAACTCGATTCACTAAATACCGATTGATAGAATTGATACTCGCGACTTGACAATAATGCAAGCTTTTATCTATTAAGTATTTATTTATATACCGTAACCAATTAAGCTGCACTACACTGAACCTCGACCGGCGACGGTTGACTGTTGATCAACATCACCCTTCCACAACTGAAAATGTTCGCTGTTATCGGTTGCAGTTAATTGGAATCTATAAAATGATAGACCATGCTGCCACCAAGAAGTTAAATGCTGATGTCGGAAAACTCACATGATTGACGATATTAATTTTAGCACGGATAAGCGATATTAATAGTGCAATACTTAATCCCAAAGAAATTCCCTAACGCAGTGTTAGCACTGTAGCTAATACATTTTTTTTGTCGCGACAATTTACTTTTTGACTGCATTGTCGTGACAAAAATACCGAGCTCTACACTGTTCGATTCGTCTGATTCCTGCTAAGCGCATACGAAACAATATTTGGACTGTGATTGCATCGTTAACGCAAGTACTCTGAGAAAAAAATTTATTTCATGTTAACGAATCTAGAGTTGGATATGGTAGAATAAATGTTTAGTTATCATTACCAAATTTTAGTTGGGCTAAATAATATTGGTTTAGGTCAAATAAAGTTAGAAAACATTTGCTAACACTTAAAAAATCTTATTCGGCTCCACTTTAATTTAATTATAATAATTGAACATTTATTTCGCTATATCCAGCTCAAGATTTGTTAATATTGAATAAATTCTTTTCTCAGTGTACACTTCAGTCACGGGTGAGGGTGCCGTTACTATACTCGAAGCTCAGTCCGCGCAAAGCATAATCTATAAAATGACAGGCTATACTGTCATAAAGCAGTTATGTGTTGATGTGCGAAAATGCACATGATTGACGATATTAACGTCAGCACGGATAAGTGATATTAATAGTGCAACATCAAATGCCAGAGAAGCTGGGTAACGCAGTGGTAGCGTTCCACATTGATAATCCGAAAATAGCAGATCTAAATCTCGAGCTAGTCAAATCGATTTTTTTTCTCGCGACGATTTACTTTTGAAAAGTGAATTGTTGCGACGAAATGACAAAATCGAAAATTTTCGTTATACGACCTACTCAGTATCCATGTCATTGACACTACAAGATTTATTTTCCCAATGCTTACTGAAAAACCGTCGCAAAGTCATGAATTTCTTACAAATACTAATGAAAAACACATAAAAAGATCGACAATTTCAATAATTAATGAAAACAAACATTTCATTCCACTTTGAACGTACTCTGAACGTTTGAACAGCGCGCGGTGTAGTGAGAGACGTCCGCGCTGCCTGACTGTTGATTGGTCGGTGAGCCGAGTCTGCGTAATGTGTGACGTCACACGCTGCCTGACTGTTGATTGGTCGGTGAGGCGAGTCTGCGCACGGCGTCGCGTGTAACGTCACACGCTGCCTGACTGCTGATTGGTAGGTGCGCCGGGTGCGCGCGCAGTGGGCGCTAAAACAGACCCAGTGGAGATGGTACCCAAAAGGGATCAAAATTCCCTCGTCTGGCATCACTGATCGAAGTCGCTGGCGGTGGCACTCGACGCCGGCAGCGTTACTTGTAGAAGCTGCAGCATTGTTTTCTTCTGCTTGCACGCAGCTCTGCTAGGCAGTTAGCGTATTCAGTCTCAGTGCGCCCAGTGTGTTCACGCCTGCAGTGGCTGGATCTGGCCCCGCAGTTACCGTATTTTTTGCATCTTCGTAGCCTGCGTTTCTTGGCTGTCGGGGCGGCTGCGTTGGCTCGCTTTTATTCTGCAACAGTCTCTTCCGGCAGTCCTTCCACATGTAGCCTTTCTTCTGGCAGTAATTGCAGGTTATTTCCACATTGTGGATTGACTTGTTTTCAATGGGTACCGGTAGGCTTACTCGTCCCGTATTCTGGGTGCAGTCTCGAGCCATGTGTCCAGTTTTTCCGCAGGTGAAACAATTTTCTCCCTGCCGGGGTGATGCGCCTTGGGACCTTCTGGGGTGGCTTAATACTCCACCTACCCCTCCCTTTGGCTGTATCATGTTGGTTATCTCTATAACCCCTGCCACAGAGTCATGCAGCAATTGGTAATTTCTAGCACGCACCAGCACTTGCACCTGGCCGTGCAGGCCGTTTTCGTAGTTGGCCTGTGCGCTTCGTCGTGTGACGCTCTCGACGGTGATCTTTTGATCCTCTGTTTGCAATGGTTCGCAGAATATTTCAGCGATGTCTACCGTGATCCTCTCCGTCCTTGCCGCGTAGGCGGCGATGTCCTCATTCTGTCCCTCCCAGAGGGAGTTGAACTCCATTTGCAGCGCGGCCAGGGACTTACGTTGTCCGTACAACGCTTCCGACTCGCTCCTGAGTTGCGCCATGGTACTGATGGTTTTGTGCTGCAGCTGTTTTGCTTCCGCACCCTCTAACTTACTCATGACTATCAACTCTAGGAGGGTGTCATGCTCCTCCTCTGATACCCTGCGAAAAATCGTCTCGCAGGATTTTATGAAGAGCGGCAACGCCTTTGAATCTTTGCCGTCGAATGTTTTCACCATTTTGATTCTTAGGTTGTGGCTAAGCATATTTGAGGGCGTCCGCGTCTCCTCGAACCGCGCGCGTCTCTGGGGCTGTAAGGGGGCTGACAGGGCTCCGTCGCCGCTCCTCCTAACCATCGCTGAAGCCCGGCAATTTGTTCTCTCAAGGAGTGGATGAGCTCGTACTTATCCGCACCTACCTCGTTTAACGTGTCGGCCAAGTTTCTGAGGCTGAACATATTTGAGGGCCTCTGCGTCTCCTCGAACCGCGTGCGTCTTGGGGGCAGCGGGGGGGACGGAATGTCCTCCATCACTGCTTCTCCTAACCGTCGCTGGAGCTCGGCAATTTGCTCTCGTAAGGAGTGGATGAGTTTGTACTCGTCCGCACCGACCTCGCTTAGCGTATCTGCCAAATTCCGTCTTGCTGACGGTGTTTCGGCCTCCCTGAGCTCGCGATCGAGTTCGCGTTCGCCTCGATCGTGCTCGCGCTGCAGCCTCTCGCACTGGCGTCGAGCTCTTTCCAGCTTTTGTCGGTAGCTGCTGAAAAACCTACTCGATCTATAGTTCGCATATTTTCTATTTCCTGGTCCACCATGTTTTCGGTGACGCGTTCGGGCGTTCGTTCGCCAGTTGCCATATTAAAAACGTCGTCGCTAACGTCGCTGTCGAAATCCCCGAACGACGCACCCCTACGTGGGTTTACGCCAAACTGGGTCGTTAGTCGGTCCGCAAGGGCCTCTTGTCTGGTCGAGGGGATTCGCCCCGACGGCGAGAGTTCGAATAGCGCCCTGCGCGCTTCGTAAACGATGTCGCCTACGGCCGCGGCTAATTCAGCTGTGGGGTCTACCTCTGCGCCAGGCAACGTTGTCTCTAGCGAGTTGCCCCTATGTCTTGATCGGGCTCCTCTAGACTTTGACATGTTTGCTAATTTTGCGGCGAACTCTACTTTAAAATATTCCCACAAAATCTCAAGAGAAATATATATCTAGTGGAATGATTTTCCCAATATCGGTTCTACTCTGGCTTTGGCAATATTTTTTTTTTTTTTTTTTTTTTTTTTTTTTTTAACACGGCAATATGTAATAGTAATGTAACCGCCACTTACAGAAAGATGATCTGGTAAACGGTCCTTTCCATGGCGTTGTTCTCGGGTGCTGTTCCTCCGGTGCTGTAGACCTGTTGTCTCATAGCTTCCCTCGAAGGCTGGTCCAGTTATCCTCCCTGGTACTGTTGACCCGTCTCTTGGTGGTTCCTGGGCTCGTCTTCTGTGCGTCGGCAATGACTGCGCGATGGCTTCGTCTCGAGTAGCTGTTTCGCGTACTCGGTTGCACACTTTGTGCGGTTCTCCGCGACTTAACGTGACACCGTTAATCGGGACTTTAAACGGTTGACCGATACGTCACCCTGCACCGGCGTTCCCTTCGCGTCTTTGCGGTTAGATTAGTCGGGTTTTCACGAACTACACTGGTGTCCTTGCACGCGTTGTAGTCGTCACTTCAGAGTCACTCTTAACTTTGTCCAAAACACTTTTGTCCAAATAAATTACGAATCACTTAACTTCGACAGATCCCGCCGCTGCCACCAAATGTTATGCCGGTACCGCGTAATTGGAATATTCGGTATTCGGTATAATATTAAAAAGTTATTATTTTCGGGATCGTTTGCCGATAAGGAGATGAATCTCGAGTTATTGATGAAAACACGAATTTATATAAAAGGAAGTATTTATTATAGGCAACGGTAACTTTCCGTTGTCTATTTAAAAGTCAAAGTAACAAAGTACAATAAAAAGTTATTTCGAGTCTTTACGAGGAACCAACCCGTTCTATCTTGAGTCTCAATTCATTCTAATTTAATACTGCCCTTTCGTAAAGCAGTTGCTAACTGTCTTCACGACAATCCCTTAGTTTGCGTTTTTAGTGTTAGTCTATCGTCGAATGCCAAGCGAGTCGCCTCATGCTGCGTCGGCGTTCCTGGTGTCGATCGTACGATCGGGCATTGGACTTTGTTTCCTGTCTTGAACGAATTCCAATGTTGCTTTGCTATGGAATATTCCCGTATATAGGAAGTACGAATATTCCGTGGCACAACAATTGCTACATAAGAAATAAAAATCCTTATTTCCTGAAACAATTGCTTTGCTTACTTCACCAACTGTTTATGCGTCTACTGATGATTATATCTCTTCTTTTTCGATGTCGTCAGATTCTTTTGATTTTTATACAGACAATTCGACTGATGATGAAGACTAATTTTTATGTTAATATTAGAACAATATTCTTGTTAATATAAATTTATTTTTTGAATTTGGCTTTGTACTGTATTTCTCAAATAAATATGTTAGTATTTAAAAAATCGTGTTCCTTAATACACTTTCTTATATATTTGAATGACACATTTTTCAATATTTTTATAAATGATTAAAAATGTAATTTCTTATCTGAAATATTTACAAAATATTTCTTTTAAACAAGAAAATCATTACTCTGTAATCCAAATACATTTATTTTAAAACTGTGAATCAAATTATTATACAGTAATCTTAAAAAATGTTTACTTAAACAAAAATAATTATAAATTAACTGTTTGAACATGTTAATTTTATTTCACAAAATCTATTTTGCTTCAGAAAATTATTTTAAGAAATATGTGCTTCAAAGAAAAAATTACTTGCATGTAACTGAAGTACATTCACTTCAATAAAAAAAGGAAATGTAACTTGTAAATAGTATAAAATAAGTCTTTCAAACGTGATTTTAATCAATACATATATAGATGTAAAAGTAGATGTTTTATTACTTTTTATCAAATATAAAGGGTGGTTAAATTTTAAGGACCGATGTTGAATGTGAATCACACCTAAACGTCAAGTTTTTTTCTGCATTTTATTTGACATTTCTCAATTTCAGACTAACTCAATTTGAACCATGGAAAGATACACAATCGAGCAACGCGTTAAAGTTATTCAGGCTTATTATGAAAATGGGCGTTCAAATCAAAATGCATATCGTGCACTTCGTGATTTTGTCGGTCAATTTAATCGTCCAAATGTACGTACAATCGGAAAAATTGTGCAAAAATTTGAGCAAACCGGGTCTATAGGAGATATTAAAACACCAGTGCATGCTCGTACAGCTCGTACTGCAGAAAATATTGCTGCTGTTCGCGATAGTGTGGCTGAAGAGCCGTCCACCTCAACTCGTCGTCGTGCCCAACAATTGCACCTCTCACGCTCGTCGTTGATGAACATTATGCATAAAGACTTGCATTTACACGCTTATAAGGTGCAATTGACTCAAGAACTTAAGCCTCTTGACCATTCCAAACGTCGTGAATGGTCAGAATGGTGGCAAGAAATAGCAACAGTGGATGATCAATTTTCGAAGAAAATCATCTTCAGTGATGAGGCACATTTTCACCTCAGTGGATTCGTCAATAAGCAGAATTGCCGCATTTGGGCGAATCATAATCCAAGAGTGATTGTCGAAAAACCAATGCACCCACAAAGAGTGACTGTTTGGTGCGGTTTATGGGCTGGCGGCATAATCGGGCGGTATTTTTTCCAAAATGAGGCCGGTCAGGCAGTTACTGTGAATGGTGTTCGCTATCATGAGATGATAACGAACTTTTTATGGCCCGAATTGAAAGATATAGATGTGGGCGATATGTGGTTTCAACAGGACGGTGCCACTTGCCACACAGCTAACGAAACAATGGCTCTTTTGCGCTACAAATTCAATGGCCGTGTTATCTCACGTGGTGGCGATGTCAATTGGCCGCCAAGATCATGTGATTTGACACCGTTGGACTTCTTTCTTTTGGGTTATTTGAAAGAAAAGGTGTACGTCGATAAGCCAGCAACAATTCAAGAGCTAAGGAATGAGATAATTCGGCACATTAACGGCATAGAACCTCAATTATGCCTAAGCGTCATCGAAAATTTGGACTATCGGATGGAGGTGTGCCGCCGAGGTCGCGGCGGCCATTTGGCCGATATTTTGTTCCATACATAATTGAACTATACCATATTATTATAATAAAAAGAATTGACAATAATTTCCTAAATAATTTGTGTTTTATTCAAAATCAACATCGGCCCTTAAAATTTAACCACCCTTCATAATTTACTTACAGATTTATAAAAAGTGAATAAATTTTTGTAATCGCTATTTTGGATCTGCCATTTTGAATTTTGTTTTTTTCACATCGGATTTATGTTCAGCGACCTCAAAAACCCCCGAGTAACAAGTTTCAAGCAAATCCCGTTGATTTCGAAAATTGCGTCCGCCATATTGGATCCACCATTTTGGATTTTGTTTGTTTCACACCAGATTCGTATTCAGCGACCTCGAAAACCCCCAAATAACAAGTTTCAAGCGAATCCGGTCGATTACAAAAATTGCGTCCGCCATATTGGATCCGCCATTTTGAATGTATTTTTTTTCACACCGGATTCGTATTCAGCGACCTCGAAAACTTATAGAAACCAAGTTTCATACAAATTCGATAAACATTCCGTATTATAACGTAGTATTTTCGGTTTACTATCGCCATTTTGAACCTGCCATTTTGTTTTTTTACAATTTTTACTTCAGATTCGTAATCAGTGACCCCAGAAACCCTTATACACTATATCTCAAACAGAATGAACTACGTTTTCGACTTTTGACCATATTTTCGGGAATCGGCCCCACTGTGCGGCGGTAGGTGTGGTAGTGATTTGACGAGGTATCTTGCGAGTGTGCGTGGCAGCAGGGACGTTGCTCTGGCCTTACCGCTAGCTATGTTGTCCACCAGCCACACTAGCTCTTGTACGTCGCTGAGTAATGCTTCGACTGCAATACTTATAGCGTTGAGCATCTCGTCCAAGTGTTGGCGTCTCTTTATATAGTACAGGTCGTCGTTAAATAGGCTGAGCGTGGTTCTTATGACTTGAATTTGATTTTTTCAGCCCTTCCTGCAGGGTCTGGTGGAAGGCTTTAAGTTGCATTATTTCTTCATGGAGTTCCGGTGCGTCGGTGGCATCCATGTTTCGCGTGATGGCCTTGATAATGCTTCCAAGGCCGTTGATCAATCCTCTGCGCTCTCGGACGGGGCGCGTCCCAAGGAGGTGATATATGGTCAACACCCTCATCTCTATTCTTGTATGCATTTTTTGAACCGAGTCGCTTACGACGGGACATAGGTCGTTGACGCGGGTTTCGCCTTCGCACAGCTCTGTGAGACGTTGTAGACATTTGCTGATCTCTGCTTCCCGGTGCATTAGTTCGGCGAGGTCCAGCCTGATAATCAATCGCCACGTTGATTGGATTATCGTGAGGCTTCCTATATCTTCATAGTAGATGCCCGGAGTGCTGGTAAAATCGCTGACGATGTAGTCGGGCGAATGCTGTGTGGCTATGGTTAGTCCACTGTTCGCTGCGATTAACCTACAATCAGATGAGGGGCGGAGATCGTGAGAATGCTTATTGCGTTTGTTCTCCTTCTTTTTCTTCTTTTTATTCGTATTCTATCATTCCTACTGCGACGATGTTAAAAATGTCTTCCTTTGTGTCTTGATTTTATGGGGCTGTTATCTATAGGGGGGAAGAATTAACACCCGAGGCACTGGATATAGTGGTGAGTGTTCCCTTTTCCTCTTTTTTTTTGTTTATTATATGTTTTTAGGTTTTCTTTCTAACCCTGTTTTCCGTCTTTTTTTTTGCAGAACGGTCTTATCGTTCCGGGACGGATGTGTCGCCGCTACACGGACGATATCCATCTTTCCTCGGTGTTGGCCGTTTGCTACCCCCGTCAGGGTGTCAGTCGAGCCGTTTATTGTTTATGGGGCCTAAGGCCCTGGATCGACGACGATGAGGAGCCCTACCCGGATTTCATTGGCTTACGTCGCCTTTTTGCTGAAAGGGCCCCCATCATTTGTCCCGCGTGTGGGTCCGATTATTATTCTTACTAACAATTTGTATGAGCAAATTACTTTGAGATGATGATATTTTCTATTTTCAAAATTCTTTATTTTTATTGAATCTCCTCACCTTGCGCTCTGCGGAGCTCTCAACCCACATTTACTTAGTTTTACTTAGGTTTAGTGCTCGATAAAGAGTTACAGGCGGTTCGCATGCACCGCCTGAGTTTTCCGTCCCTTCCGGACGATGTAGTTGACGGAGGGCCTCTTTTCCACTATCTCGTGGTGTCCTGTCCCCTTAGGGGTCAGCTTCGCCGACCACCCCCTGTGCACCGTCTCATCGCGGAGGAGTACACGTTCGCCGACGCGGTACTCCTGCACCTGTGTGCCGTAGTCATACGTATTCTTCGACCGTCTTTTCGCGCTTTCTAGGTTGTCGCGTGCTACAGTCCATGCAGCGCGTAATCGCTCTCGTAGCTCTTGAACGTAGTCATCTTATGCATGGGTGCTGCGGGACTCCTGGCTTACGGCCGTCGGTAATTCAGCCTCGCTTCTGTATACCAGCATGTGGGGAGACAGTCCGGTCCCCGTATATGGAGTGGTGTTGTACGTAATGTATCGGTATTTTACGTTAGCATCACCCTTAAAGGGTTTTAGTTCGAACTCGAGCAGGGAGGAAATTAATATAGGCTTCAGTATTAGGTAAAAGTATGGTTTATTAGGCACATTAAATAAATTATACAGGTAAAAGTTAAATAATTTGTGTGAGAATTAAATGTGCTCCTTTTTCCTTAATTTTGGTGATTATGCACCTTACAAAAAGAGCTTGTCCCGGGCTTACGCATGCCTATATAATCGCGTCCGCATGAAGTAGGAGATTTTATATTGAATTACTGAAGTATTATCTGTAGTTATATGGTAGTATAGATTCTACACATGGAAAGAGCCTGCTGGGCTTATTATCGTTAATATATCTATATCGGCTCTGTTATTATTTCTTGCCTTCGGAGGTAGCCTATTCTATACCTATAGCGCGTGGACTGTAGTGGGGACAGAGCTCTCACTCGAGCTCTCTCGGCTGAGCGATCCACTCGCTGGTCCCGCCGCTGTTCTGGTGGAGGCGTCAGCGCGGTGCAGCCTCGGTGCATCGGTTCATCGGAAATGCTACACGAGCGTCCCTAGCTACTTTTCAGGGGTTTTTTTGGTCCCTTATGGATATAGTATAAATTTCTTCATACCACACTGGTGTCTTTCAGAGGTAAGATCTCGTTGGCTTGTGTACTCTGCTACTTGGATCACTGGTGCCTTAGTAGTTGGCCTTGAGAGATGTCCTTCCCAGCTGGCTCAGAAGTAGCAGGCCTGGTCCTTAGAGTGGTGCGGTTGAAGATGCTCTTCTTTGGGTTGACTAGGTGGTCCTTCTTTAGTTAGATGGCTGGTCCTCCTTTGGTCGATTAGCTGGTCTTTCTTTGGTTAATTAGGTGGTCCTCCTTTGGTAGATTCCGGATGTTGGCGAAAGTCTGTGAACAGAATGCTCCCAGACTGTGGTTTGCCGCGCCCTTTTATACCGGCTTCCCCGCTCTTCTTTTCTTTCCGTCGGTATAGCAGGGTATTACTATATCTTCTAGTCGTCCTGTAGCCCATCTCCTGTAGCCAATTTGTCCCGTTAATTTCCTCTTCTTGGTTATCGTGATTTAGCGCGTTCCTTTTAGATGGTTCTTCATACGTTACTCGAGACTATAGCATTACTGCTTGGTACTATAACTATAGCTCGAGTAACGGTAGTTGCTGTGCGTGCTGTGAGGTATGGATCTCTGTGTTTGTGTGTGTGTGGGTCTCGTTTAGGCAGTATATTTAATTATAAGACGAGTATGTCGTCTTAGTAAACATTGCGTACGGCAGCCCCTCGTCCCAGTCTCCTTGATCCTCGCTTATGAAATTTTTCAGGTATTCTGCGAGGGTGCGATGTTACCTTTCCAGGGCGCCATTTGATTCCGGATGGTAGGCTGTCGTTTGTATCTTCTTAATTCGCAGCAGTCGACACATTTCCTTGAAGGTCGAGCTGAGGAAGTTCGTACCCTGATCTGATAATATTATTTCCGGTGTTCCGTGTCGGCAGATCAATTCTTCAACGAGCGCTCTAGCGACTGTCGTAGCCTCTTGGTTCGGCAGTGATATTGCTGCACTGTATTTGGTAAGCGAGTCCTGGAACGTGAGTATGTATCTTTTCCCGGAAGCGCTTTCCGGTAGCGGTCCTACGATGTCGACCGCAACTTTTTCGAATGACCTTGATGGGGTGTCCGTTACCACCATTGGAACTCATTCCTTTTTCCTTATTTTAATCTTTTGGTAGGACTCGCAGGACGAGATATACTTCTCCAAATCTCTTTTTATGCCAGGCCAGTCATATTTGGTTCGGATCCGATGCAGGGTGCGCCGCATACCTTGATGCCCTCCTATAGGGGTGTCGTGATATTCCTTTATTATTTTTAGGTGGTCATCGGCAGAGGGGATGGCTACGCCACTGCAGCAGTCGCTATACTTTTTTGTAGCGCTGTCTTCATTCGCGCTGCTGGAATATTGCGGGTTATGGGCCCCGCCGTGCCTCGCTTCTTCAGCAGGCCATTGCGGTGCTCTGTCCGCAGTTTCTTCACTCGGTGTGTCCCACCGGTAGCTCCGCCGTTGCGTCGCTCTCAGTCTCGAGTGGCCTTGCAACGTTTGACTTTCGCAGCATTCCGCGCCTCGCGGGCCCGCCGTGCTGTGCTGGGTTCGCTCTGTCTTTGTCAGCGATGATCGCAGTCTTACTCGTTCCTTGCGTTGCTAGCGTGCGTTGTCTGCTCCTTCCCCAACAGCACGGCTTCTCGGCGGGGCTCTGGAGATCAGTTGAGCGTCCTGCATGCACGCTACGGATCTCTCTATCCTATTCTGGAGCACTGGCCGGCGCGGCCTCTCTCTCTGCCGCGTCGCTAAGCTGGCTCGGGGTATTCTCGGCTCTTCGCTTTGTGTGGCTGTCCGTATCCGGGCGCTTGCTATCCTTTTCTATCTCGTGGGCGAGCTCAACCTCTCGCTCCAGCGAGCTACTACGACTATATGGGGTATCTTTGGACCTCCGCTTTGTCCGGTCATTCGCTGTGCCTGCTTGCCCCGTAGTGCTGTCCTTGTCCGAACCACAGACTTCGTTCTTTGCTCTCGCTTGGGCCCTCGTAGTAAGGAATGTACGGCTTAGCGCATCTGCATTCGTGTTGCGCTTACCAGCCTTGATTCGACATTAAACTCATGTTTCGCCAATTTTATTTTCCAACAAATTAGTCTCGATCCTGGGTCCTTTACTCCGAACAGCCAGGTAAGCGGTTGGTGGTCTGTTACTACCGTGAAGCGAGTACCATAAATATATGGTCGGAATTAAGCGAGAGCCCAAACTATAGCGTGTAGTTCCTTTTCCGTCGTTGTATAATACAGCTCGGTCTTCAACATGGTGAGGTTAAATCGTCCCCGAACTTGCCTTGCTAAAATATCGCGCCGAGCGCCCGATCTAAGGCGTCCGTTGTCACAACGAACGGCTTCGTGCAGTCAAGATACTGCAGTGTCGGTGCTGTAGTAAGTGCCGTCTTCAGTTCTTCGAACGTGGCATCCCTTACTGCGGTCCACTCGAATTTGACCCCTTTCTGGGTTAATTCTGTGAGTGGCTTAGCGGTTTTCGAGAAAGCCTTGATGAATTTCCGATAATATCCAGCTAGTCTGAGGAAAGATTGTACTCCCTTTACGTCTCTTGGCACCGGGAATTTTCTTACCGCTTCCAGTTTCTGGGGATCCGCACGCACTCCTTCTTCGGAAATGACATGGTCGAGGTATTGCATTTCCTTTCGCAGGAATTAGCACTTGCTAGGTTGCACGGCCAATTTTGCCTCTCTTAGCCGCTGCAACACCTCCCGCAGCCTATCGTTATGTTCCTTGAAGGTTTTTCCATGTATCACGATGTTATCGAGGTACACGTCGCACTTGACTCCTTGTAGTCCGGCCAGCGCCGAGTTCATCAGTCTCTGAAAAGTTGGTTGTGCTATGTTGAGTCCGAGATGCATTCAGTTATACTCAAAATGACCTTGCGGAGTGGAAAATGCAGTTTTTTTCTTATCTTGCTGTGCCATCGGGATTTGGTGAAATCCCGAGGCGAGGTCCAAGGTCGATTATATCGGGCTCGTCCCATCTGTTCCAATATATCCGTTATGTTGGGCAGTGGGTATGAATCCCCGATGGTGGTTTCATTTAATTTCCAAAAATCCACGGCTACTCTAATTTTCCTTACTCCAGCGGCGTTGGGTTTCTTCGCGACGACTAGCAGCGGCGCGTTCCACTGGCTTCTGCTGGGCTGGACAATGCCTTATATTAGCATTTCACTGGTCTGCCTTTCCACTTCCTTTTTGTGGGTTTCCGGCAGCCTATATGGGTGCACCTTAATAGACTGCACCTCTTCCTTAAGGGGGATCACATGCTCCACGATTAGTGTACACGGCAGCTTGTCCCCTGGCAGGTGGAATACATCTTCGTACTACCTAGCAATCTCATCGAGCGCTTCGCGCTCTTCCTTATTGAGGTTTTTGGTGTCTAGCTCTTAAGCTATTCGCGCGAGGCGGTCGGCCCCTTGCCCCGCGCTGACGATGTATACTTCGGACGTCGAGGCTTCGAGACCGTGACCCATTGCCGATATCTGTGGCGGCTCGAGTTCCACCACGGGGCGTTGTACCTCAACGGCCTGGTCGGTGGTGTTTATCAGACTTACTGCACAGCTGCTACCGTGCGGCGGCGTGATGCAGGCTCCCATAATTATTCCGTTCCCGAGCTCCATTTTCGAGAGTAGTCCGATATATTTACTCTTGGTTGCGGCATACGCAACAGTCTTGCTGCGTGACGGCAGGGTTATCTTGATCGATCAGTCCAGAAGCGGCATGCAGTGTCCGTACAGTTTGAGCATTTCGCCGTGCAAGATTTCTGCCTTGTGGCTTTTAATGAAATCCTTTCCGAGCAGTCCGTTGACCCTCAGTGGCAAGTTATTCGGAACGATGTAAAACCAATGCTCTTCATATAGAGACGGCGTCTAGAGCACGATTTTCGCGATTCCTAGCGGAGTAAATTTTTCCCCCGCCACCCTCTGCGGCTCTGCGGTGCAGTCTTTCACCATGGTCTCTGGTTTGAGACAGCCTTCCTTGATGATGCTGCATTGCGCTCCGATGTCTGCCTTAAGAGTGAGTACCCGGGTCACGGCCAACGATGCGACGATATCGAAGTCACTGGCAGTGGCACTCGACGCCGGCAACGTTACTTGTAGCAGTTGTAGAGTCGTTTTCTTTAGCTTGTACGCATGTCTTTGCTGGGCCGCTAGAGTATTTAGCCTCATCGTTCCCAGGAGGCAGGTGTCTGTATTCGCTCGACCAATTCCTGCTATCACTGTTGTTTTTTCCGTTTTGTCCCCTGAGTCCCTCTGACGTCGTGGCTGCTGTGGTGTCTGAGCTGGCTCTTGTTTAGTGACAACCTCTTTCTGCAGTCTTTCCACACGTGGCCCACCTTCTGACAGTAATTGCACACGATGTCGACGTGGTGTATGGACTTGTTTTCGCTGAGCATTGGCATGCTCACTCTTCCCGATTTCCGGGTGCAGCCTCGAGCCCTGTGTCCAGTTCTTCCGCAGGTAAAACAGGTTTCTCCCAGTCGGGATGGTGCGCCTAGGGACCGTCTGGGGTGGCTTGGTGCTCCATCTACCCCTCCCTTTGGCTGCACCATGTTGGTAAGCCCTGTGGCCCCTGCCACAGAGTCATGCAGCATTTGGTTATTTCTCGCACGCACCAGCACTTACACCTGGCCGTGCAAGCCGTTTTCGAAGTTAGTCTGTGCACTTCGTCGGGTGACGCTCTCTATGGTGATCTTCAGATCCTCCGTTCTTAACGGTTCACAGAGTATTTCGGTTATGTCTACCATAATTCTCTCCGTTCTTGCCGCGTAGGCGGCGATGTCCTTGTTCTGTCCCCGCCGGAGGGAGCTGAACTCTATGTGCAACGCGGTCAGGGACTTCCGTTGTTCGTACAACGCTTCCAACTCGCTCGTGAGTTGCGCCATGGTAGTGATGGTTTTGTGCTGCAGCTGTTTTGCTTCCGCAAGCTCTAACTTACTCATGACTATCAACTCTAGGAGGGTGTCATGCTCCTCCTCTGATACCCTGCGAAAAATCGTCTCGCAGGATTTTATGAAGAGCGGCAACGCCTTTGAATCTTTGCCGTCGAATGTTTTCACCATTTTGATTCCTAGGTTGTGGCTGAGCATATTTTATGGCGTCCGCGTCTCCTCGAACCGCGCGCGTGTCTGGGGCTGTAAGGGGGCTGACAGGGCTCCGTCGCCGTTCCTCCTAACCATCGCTGAAGCCCGGCAATTTGTTCTCTCAAGGAGTGGATGAGCTCGTACTTATCCGCACCAACCTCATTTAACGTGTCGGCCAAGTTTCGTCTTGCCGACGTTGTTTCAGCCTGCCAGAGTTCGCGATACAGTTCGCGTTGGCCTCGTTCATGCTCACGCTGTAGCCTTTCGTACTGGCGTCGAGCTCTTTCCATATCTGGGTGGCTTCAGTCGACCGCCTCTAACCGATCTCGTACTCTTGTTGGTACCGACCGGGCTGCCGTACTGGTTGCTGCAGGTAATCCTACGCGATCTATCATACGCATGTTTTCGATTTCCCGCTCGACCCTGTCCTCCGTTACGCTTTCAGGCGTTCTTTCGCCAGTAGCTATATTAAACACGTCGTCGCTATCGATACTACGGTGATCCCGAAAAGACGCACTCCTAAGCGGGTTTACGCCGAACTCAGCGCCCAGTCGGCCTGCGAAGGTCTCCTGCCTGTCTGCGGGGATTCGTCCTGATGGCGAGAGCTCTGATAATGCCCTGCGTGCTTCACACACGATGTCTCCGACATATAAATCCCGGCATGTTGCTAATTTCACGGTAAACAATACTCTAAAATAATCCCACAAAATCTAGAAAGAAATGTCTCTAGTGGAATATATATATATATATATATATATATATATATATATTTTTTTTTAATATCTGTCCTAATTGGCTTTGGTTTATTTCGGCAATATGTATTCGTATAGTGTAACCACCACTAACAGAAAGATGATCTTGCAGATGGTCTTCTCCATGGCGGTGTTCGCGGGTCCTGTCGACTTGGTGTCCTGCAGCTTCTCCCTGTAGATGGTCCGGACGTCCTTCTTGGCGCCGTTGACCCATTTCTTTGCTGGTTCCTGGGCTCGTCCTTAGCGCGTCGCCAATGGTTGCACGACGGCTTCTTCGCAAGTAGCTGCTTCGAGTACTTGGTTGCACACTTTGTGCAGTTTTCCGCGACTTGACGTGACATCGTCAATCGGAATTTTAAACGGTTGACCGATATGTCGCACCGCGCCGACGTACACTTCGCGCCTTCGCGTTAGCTTAGTCGGGTTTTCATGAACTACACTGGTGTCCTTGGCACGAGTCGTAGTCGTCACTTCAGAGTCACTGTTATTTACTTTGTCCAAAACACTTTTTTGTCCAAATAAATCACGTAACACTTAACTTCAGCAGATCCCACCGCTGCAACCAAATGTTATGCCGGTACCGCGTAATTGTATTATTCGGTATTCAGTATAATATTAAAAAGTTATTATTTGTTGGGACCGTTTGCCGATTAGGAGATGGATCTCGAGTAATTGGTGAAAACGCGAATTTATATAAATGGAAGTATTTATTATAGTCAACCGGTAACTTTCCGTTGTCTATTTAAATTCAATTAAACAAATGTACAATAATTTTGTTGTTTCGAGTAATTGACGAGGAACCAACCCGTTCTCTTTGAGTCTACTTTAAAAACTGATTTTCGTAAAGCAGTTACTAATTTGTTCACGAAAATCCCTTAGTTCGATATTTTAGCGTTAACCTGTTGTCGATCGCCAAGCGAGTCGCCTCATGCTGCGTCGCCGTTCTTGGTGTGGATCGTACGATCGGGCATTGGACTTCGTTTTCTGTCTCAAATGAATTCCAATGTGTTAGCTATGGAATATTCCCGAATATACGAAATACGAAGTGGAATATTCCGCGGCACAACACTTGCATAGAAAGCATCATTCATGAAATCTATATCAAAGTTGCCTACCATTATACATTCTCTTTTCACTGTAAGTATTTCTACTATATCTTCTAAAACTCTTATGAAATCGCCATCCGATGCACTCGGTGAGTGATATATTACTATAACCACACCTTTGTATATATTGTCTCTCACTTGTATTGCTGCACACCAACAGTTTGATATTACTTTCTTTATTAAAACTACCTCGTATTTAATATCACTTCTTACATACAGCATAACTCCTCCTGTGTTTCTATTTTCAGAGTCACATCGCACTACACTATATCCTGGCACATTTACTTCACTATCATCTATTTCCGGTATTAGTCTAGTTTTTCAAAGTGACAAAAATGTAGGATTTGCCTTCTTCATAATCTGATGTTGTATCTCCTCCTTGTGTGCCAATAGGCTCTGTGAATTCGTATATAAGATTAATCCTACTTCTGTCAGTGATTGCTATTTAATATTTCCCCTGCCGGTCTAGTTTTTCTCCTCTTCTAGTGCTCTCAGGTAAGTTGGGCTTTCCCTATTCAACGCATTGTGTTCATCGCTTATCTTCAAGTTGTACGGCTTTATTTTGTGCATGCAATTCACGCATCTCTTCTTTGTTTCATTACATTCGCTGGTTTTATGATTTCCTGCACACCTGTGGCATGTATCCTCACGAAAAGAGGAGGAAGTATCCTCACGTATGCAATTCTTGGCAATATGATACAAGCCCCAGCATTTAAAGCATCTTTTAACGCTGAAATATCAATTTTCTCGATCATTGTCTTGATTTTGTTTTTACATGCTATTTCATCTTTTATTTCTTTTATTGCTTTCACCAACCTGTCGATTTTCATATCAGTACTCGACCTCCCCGGCGTACTTGTTGCTGGTCCCACAGCGCTTGTGGACCCCTTCCTCTCTCTACCACTTCCTCCCGTAGTTGTCTTTTTCATTTCTTCTTTGTCACTCTCAATTTTGATCTCTTCGAAAGGGCCTTCGTATTTTACTGAGTCCTGGTGAGTATTGTAAACATTATGTTTAAATAAACACCCGGGATGGTAGAAGAGTTTACCATATCTTTTACAGTGATCGGCAGTTTTCTTTATTGTACTATGGCACGCAGAGCACCTGTACTCTGGCCAATCAGAGTCAGACATGTCGATAATACCGACCAATCCGACACATAATCGCACAATCGCTTACTTATGTTAGTTGCCTTTGTTTCCACCTTCTTCGCACGACGTTCACCTTACACGTCAGCATTTATGGCTGACTGTCTTAATAGCACTGAAATTCCAGAATGAAAATTCTGCCCTCGCGTCAGCATACTAGCACATTTTAACTGGATAACACTCATAGTTACTCTTCGTTTATAAAGGCACACTTGGGATAACTTTCACATTTATCCGCACTATCTGTTCACTCAAATACTATGATATTTGCGGAGCGATGATTGACACGTCTGTCTCCAAGCAGAGAGAGAGAGAAAGAGAGAGAGAGAGATTGATTGATTGATATTAATTAGCTTTCTCAGCTATTTTATACACAGTGTTACATATTTTTCTTACATCTACATACATCTTATTTTACTGTTGACACAACATATTCCTTTAACATTCGTTTAAACTGTTCTACTTTTTTGCAACCTTTTAGTTCAGTTGGCAATGCATTATATATTTTCACTCCTTCATAGTACGTACTCTTTTGTGCACTTCTCGTTCTTCTAAATTTTATTACTATATTTTCCGCTTGCCTTGTTTCCCTACCACTCTTCGTTGCTATTATTTGTAGCCGATTTTTAAATTCTTTTGGCAGTAGATTATTCACGGCTTTAAAGATAAATGTACAAACGTTATAGTACAATATTTGCCTTATGGACATAAATTGTACCGCGCTCAGCATATCTTCTACCTTCGTATGGCGGTTGCATTGTAATATAACCCTCATTGCTCTGTTCTGCGCGATCTGAAGTTTCTTCAAGTCTGTTTCACCCATAGCTCCTAACAGTGTTGCACAATACTCAAAGTGAGGTGCTATGATTGCTTTATATATCACACATCACGTATACGCAGATACATAATTCCTCATTCTGTTTGGAAAGCTCGTTTTCTTCCCTATTTTTTTTAACATATACTCACAGTGGTCTTTGAATCGTAGCTTGTCATCAATAATGATACCCAAGTATTTTATTGACTACTCTCTCAAGTTTCGTTGCATCTAAACACTTCAGTACAATATTCCTACTCACGACTCGCCTTACACTGTTGGCAATCATGTATTTTGTTTTCTCTACATTCATTTTTAATTTATTTCTTTCCATCCACTTTTCTACTATACTTAATAACATATTCATCTTTCTCTCCACTTCCGCGCTGCTTTTTCGAGGTACATTAAGCACTGTGTCATCAGCAAACATTTTTATTGCACATTTCTCTGGACACAAATTAAGTATATCATTTATATATATAATAAACAGCAACGGCTCTAATACTGTCCCCTGCGGTACCCCATATTCGTTGGAAATAACTTTAGACTATTTATCATTGAATCGAACTTGCTGTGTTCTATATCTTAAGTACGTTCTGAACCAATCTAATACCCTGTCTCTAATTCCATATTGGTATAATTTGTTTAATATCATATCCCTGTCGATTGTCTCAAACGCTCGTTTTAAATCCATGAATATTACTCCTACCGTTTTTCCTTCACTAATGTCCACTTTCCATTCATCTACAACAGTTTGAATCGTCGTTTCACACGAACATTGATTTCTAAATCCTGACTGATGCTCCGTTATGATGTCATTGGTTTCTGAATATTTTTCAATTTGATTATTTACTACTAATTCGAGCAGTTTTCGTATAATGGCAACATGTTAATTGGTCTGTAATGACTTGCTTTTATGGCTTTGTTTATTTTTGGGATCGGTATAATCGTGGAAGTGTTCCAGCTGTCCGGGCAACATCCCTCCCGTAGGGATCCGTTTATTATTTCCACAAATTCCTCTTTTATTGCACTGAACGCCATTTTCAGTATATCACTTGATGTTTCTTCTTCCGTACCCTTCTTTTTCGGGAGTCCCATCACTATCTTCTTTAGGTCCTTTATTTCAATATGATTGAAGTTTTCCATTATACTTTTATTGTCCATTCTTATCCCTGATATAATTCTTCTTCTAATTGGACTTCCAGACGTATCCCGTTGTATTGAATTAACTATATTCTTTACACTTTGCACATAATACACATAAAATTTATCAGCTATACTACCTCCCATCATGTCATTCAATATCTCAAAATCTATTGAATTAACTATATTGAATTAACTATATTCTTTACACTTTGCACATAATACACATTAAATTTATCAGCTATACTACCTCCCATCATATCATTCAATATCTCAAAATCTATATTCTTTACTTCTCTAGTACCCATTGAAATTACTTCTTTTAACGTTTTCCACATTTTCGTCCGATCCTTCTTATTATCGTCTATCATCTTTTCATAATATTCCTTCTTCTTTTCTCTTATTAATTTAACTACCGCATTCCTTTCTACTTTAAATTGCTGCCAATGCTCCTCCAAACCAGTAGTAATTGCTACTCCGTATGCTTCATCTCTTCTTCTTGCAGCTACTATTATGTCTTCTGAATACCATTTTTGTCTTTCCCATACGCTTGGAATCTTCACTATTTTTCTGGGTGCAAACCTATCAAGTGCACACACTATGTTATCAACGAGCATCCTAGCTCTTTGGCTTACTTCTATCTCTTGAACTTGTCTTGTGGTAGTGCTTAACATCCGTGTAAATTCCTTCACATCAATTTTAATATAGTTTCTTGTTTTATATTCTCTATACTCATTCCTTTCCTTCATGTTACCTAATATGACTTTTATCCATGCATGATCCGTTATTTTTGGCTCATGTTCCACCTGCACTTGTGCACACCTATTAGCAAATAATAAATCGATAGTAATTCGACTGTCCTGCGTTATTCTTGTTAGTTTATTAACGTATTGCTTCATTCCTAGACTCAGTATTCCTGTTATCAACCTTTTTTTGTAGAACGTTTCTACCGTGACATCTATATTAAAATCACCTATTATCAAACAGTCTCCTTTTATTGTTAGTTTCTCAGTTATGTTTTCTATGTGTCTCATAAATTCAGTATCCGACGCACTTGGCGAATGATACACAATTACTATCACTCCTTTATAATGTTTATCCTTGACCTCTATTCCAGCATACCAGCAGTTTGATTCTATTTTATTTATTGGTATCATATCATATTTAATATCATCTCTTATGTATAAGATTGCACCACCTGTATTCCTATTCTCCGCATCACATCTGACTGCACCATAGCCCGGCGTATACACTTCACTGTCACCAATTTCAGCTGTCACTCTGGTCTCTGATAACGCTATGAATGCGGGTTTCATTTTATCCACTATTTGGTATCGTATTTCATCCTTATGTGCTATCAGACTTTGTGCATTTGTATACCATATTATTTCCTCCTTCAGTAATTGCTAATCGTTCCATCCTGCTCTCCTCTCCTCTTCTTGGATTGCTCTTTTGTACGTTGAGCATTCCCGATCTAATGCATTATGTTCCATGTTTATCTCTAAGTTTTATATTGCATTTTCTCTTGTACTATGGTCTTTAGCTTTTCTATTTCTTCTGTCGTTTCACAATCCAAAATCACAGCTCTATTACTGCCTTTCTTTAACGTTGTTACTCCCACAGCCATGTTTTTTATGTCGACTTTTTCTTTGATCTTTTTTTTCGTGACCTCACTTTCTTGTTGTTCGTTAGGCTTAATAATTATAACCGTCTCCTTCTTCTTTTCTTTGACTGCTTCACTATAGGTTCTTCTTACTTTCCT